>SJYQ01104784.1:623358-651853 GCA_006410935.1 Redunca redunca
TCCAGTACTTTGGCCACCTCATGCGAAGAGTTAACTCATTGGAAAAGACTCTGATGCTGGGAGGGATTGGGGGCAGGAGGAGAAGGGGACCACAGAGGATGAGATGGCTGGATGGCATCACAGACTCGATGGACTTGAGTCTGAGTGAACTCCGGGAGTTGGTGATGGACAGGGAGGCCTGGCGTGCTGCGATTCATGGGGTCGCAAAGAGCTGGACACGACTGAGCGACTGAACTGAACTGAAACTAAAATCTCACTGGAGAACCCAGGGGTCCATGCTTATTTCAGAGTCTGAGTATAAGATAATGATTAGTGTGCTAGGATGTCCATAACAAAAATAGCACTGATGGAGTGGCTTAAACAACAGAAATTAATTTTTTTTTTTTTTCACAATTCTGGAGGCGAAAAGTCCAAGATCAAAGTGTTAGCAAATCTGATTTCTTCTGAGGCCTCTCTCCCTGACTAGAGAAGACCACCTTGTCACTGAGTCCTTACATGGTCTTTGCTCTAGAACTTAATCTTCTCTTCTTAAAAGGGCACCAGTTGCATCATGTAAGGATCCACCCTAATGGCCTCATTTTAACTTAATGACCTCTTTAAAGACCCTATTACCAAGTCACATTTGGAGATTCTAGGGGGTTATGACATCAAGGAATGAATCTGTGCTGAGGTGGGGGTGCAGTTCAGCTCATCACAAGGAAGGGTGTCTGCGTGTGCTTCAGCGTGGGCACTTTAGCCTTTGGGCAGCGCAAAGGCTCAGTACCATTTGGTTCTTCCATTGAGCTTCTCTGGTGGGTCAGATGGTAAAGAATCTGTCTACAATGCAGGAGGCTCCAGGTTCAGTCCTCCTGGGTTGGGAAGATCCTCTAGAGAAGGGCATGGAAGCCCACTCCAGTATTCTTGCCTGAAGAATCCCATGGACAGGGGAGTCTGGTGGACTAGTCTATGGGTTGCGAAGAGTCAGATATGACTGAGCAACTAACACACACAAGGACCTTCCCAAACTAAGAAAATTTCATTCGCATCTCTACCACCAACTCTATCCAGATGTAGGAAGAATCTGGGGAGACACAAACTTTCCCTTGGGTGTTTCCAGAATTTCTGTTATGTGCCATAGTCCACCTAAACACAACCCAGAGGAAAACAGATTCTCTGGTGTGTTCTGCTTATCTCATTGAGGGCTATTCTTTTCTCCCCCTGCCAGAGAAGCAATCCTCTTGAGATACTCTCTAACAGTCTTTCAGAAAATGTTACAGAAAAATATACAGATAAATAGCCCTGCATTTTGTCCTTTTTAAAACATGAAAAGTAATCAAATTCTATGCTGTAAATTCAGATTTAAAAATGTATATTTATTGAGTTACTCAAATATAGTTATTATTTTGCAGTAGTTGAAATAACTGGTATATATTAGCAAAGCAAGTAGCTAAATAGGCTAAGTGGAATATAAATCCTGAATTATTTTCAAGCTTTGCAATGTGCAAACCATGATTTCATTTTGCTATGGAAGTCTTTCTGGAGGGAAGACTAACTTCACTATGAATAGCTCCTACATTAAATCATGGTTTGATCACAATCAGTGATGCTAAGGTCAGATGTGAACACCAGCCATCCACTGGGGACTTGCTGTGCTGAGGTCCAGCCTGTGTATAAATCTTTTGCTCTCTTATCTGTATCTCAGCTTGTGTGTCCCAGGGTATCTCTCCTGGAACCGGAAGGACTTCTGCTCTGTGCCACCCAGAGACTCTGCATCGAAGAGCACAGTCCAGTAGTCGCTCGCTTTCTTCTGATCCCACATCATTAAATCTGTTTCCCTCGCTACATGAAGAAAAAAAACAAAAACCAGGGTGGATGTTCTGTCAACATGGCCTGGGGACACTGGGGCTCTCCAAGACTTTTTCAGGCATCCATGACACAAGTTCATGGCACCCCAAAGATGGTGCCAGCCCATAAACCCCCACCCAGTGCCTCATCGGGACCTGGGCACCCAACACGGATGCCTGTCATCATTTCTGCCTTTTTCCCTCAGCAGCAAGCCCTCCTGGAAAAAGTGGAAGGCTGACTCCCTGCTGTTTTCCAGGGGAAGAAGAGAAAGAAAGACAACACCGCAAGCAAGTGGTCAACCAGAAGCCACGGAATCCTCAGGGAAGGGAAGCCTGGCTGGGCTGTATGACCCTCTTTCTAGGTGGATTGTGTGTTTTTAAACAATGAATGTGCTTATTAATTAAAATTCATTATAAGTACACTCTTTCCTAAAGCAAGGTCTCTGTAATGAAAATGATCAATTACTTGCTGTTAACACTGTTTAAATTTAGAAATGAGCTTGTTATTTCACTCTGTACAACTACAAACAGCTTCTAAAATTTCATATTGTTAACCAAAATTATATAATTAATAGGGAGAATAAAAGAAGTAATTAAAAGGAATTGCACATAACTAATTTCAAATATTTAAAACATAAAAATGTTCTATGTGCTGATACCTACTTTTCTGTTTCCAGGGAAACTTAGGGTTTTTTTTTGTTGTTGTTGTTAATTTATGTTTAAGAAAACTACCCTTGGTTTCCCTGGTAGCTCATCATTAAATAATCTGCCTGCCAATGCAGGAACAGGTTCAATCCCTGATCCGGAAAGATTCCATGGCAACTAAGCCCATGCGCCATAGCTGTTGAGCCTGTGCTCTAGAGGCCAGGAGCTACAACTACTGAGCCCGCAGGCCGCAACCACTGAAGCTTGTGAAGCTTGTGAGGCTACAGCCTGTGCTCCGCAACAAGGGAAGCCACCACAATAAGTCTGTGTGCTGAAACTAGAGAGTGGCCCCTGCTTGCTGCAACTAGAGAAAAAGCTGCCCAGCAATGAAGACCCAGCACAACCAAAAACAAACAAACAAATAAACAAAGAAAACCACCTCTAAGTTTATTAAGATATTCTATTTTAGTTCATAAAATCCTTTCTAGTTTGCCTTTACACTTGGGTTTTAAATCTATCTGGAATTGATCTTTGTGGTTCGAGGTGAGGCCATTTCATTTTTCCTCTATGGACACCTGCATGTCCTACCACAATTTATTTGTAAGACAATCTTTTGATCCCTTTCTCACTGATTTGTCAGGGAAATACTGTCATAAATTAAGTGTTACATATGTATGGTTTATTTCTGAACTCATAGTGTGTGGGTGTGTGTTTGTATAAAACACATCTTACCAAATGAATTAGAGATACTTATAATGTGATAAAGATGTAAATACCATGAATTCTAAAAAGCAATAAAGTGCTCTGAAAACTCTAAAACATAGATGGCAGAAATTGAAGAAGACACAAATAAGTGGAAAGATATTTGTGTTCATGGATTGGAAAGATTAATATTGTTAAAATGTTCATACTATCCAAAGCAATTTATAGATTCAACGGAAACTCTTATCAAAATGCCAATGGCATTTTTCATAGAAACAGAAAAAAAAAAACCCTGAAATTTGTATGGAAACACAAAAGGCCTCAAATAGTTCAAGCAATCCTGAGTAAGAAAAACAAGGCTGGAGTCATCATGTTCCCTGATTTCAAACTATATTACAATGTTACAGAAGTCAAAACAGTATGGTATTGGCATAAGAATGATACACAGCTCACTGTAACAGAATAGAGAGCACAGAAATGAGCTCATGGATACACAGTCAACTAATTTTCAACAAGGGAGCCATGGGGAAAGGATAGGCTCTTCAACAAATGATAGTGGGAAAACATCCATCTGGTACATGCAGATAGTCACATGCAAAAGAAAAAAACTGGACCCCATCTTACATGATACACAAAAATCAACTACACATGAATTAAAGACTTGAACATAAAACCTGAAACCACAAAATTCCTAGAAAAAATACAGATGGTAAACTTCCAAAATGGGTCTTGGCAATGGCTTTTTGTATTTCACATCAAAAGCAGAGGCAACAAAAGCAGAAATAAACAAATGGGGCCACATCAAACTAAAAACTTTATGCCCAGCAAAGGAAATCATCAACAAAATGAAAAGGCAACATACAGGATGGGAGAAAATATTCGCAAGCCACATATCCTATAAAGATTAATTCCCCAAATAGTATAAAGAACTCAGACACCTTAATCCCAAACACCCAATTAAAAAAGGGTAATGAACATGAATAAACAGTTTTCTAAAGAAGACATTCACCAGGCCAACAAGCACATCTAAAGGTGCTCAGCATCACTAATCGTCAAGAAAATGCAAGTCAACACCACAGCGTGACATCATCTCACGCCTTTTAGAGTGGCTGTCATAAAGAAGAGAAAATAAATGCTGGTGAGAATGTGCACTACTGGGAATGTAAACTGGTTCAGCCATTGTTGAAACAGTATGGAAGTTCCTCAAGGAATTATGAATTGAACTACCATGTGATCTAGCAATCCCACTCCTGGGAACAGATCCAAAGGATATGAAATCATTCTCTTATTTTTTTTAATTAATTAATTAATTAATTAATTTTTTTTTACATGTTTCAATGCCATTCTCCCATCTCATCCCACCCTCTCCCTCTCTCTCTCCCCCAGAGTCCAAAAGTTCACTCTATAGATCTGAGCCTCTTTTGTTTTCTCGCGTACAGGGTCATCATCCCCATCTTTCTAAATTCCATATATATGCGTTAGTATACTGTATTGGTGTTTTTCTTTCTGGCTTGCTTCACTCTGTATAATCGGCTCCAGTTCCATCCATCTCCTTAGAACTGATTCAAATGTATTCTTTTTAATGGCTGAGTAATACTCCATTGTGTATATGTACCACAGCTTTCTTAGCCATTCATCTGCTGATGGACATCTAGGTTGTTTCCATGTTCTGGCTATTATAAACAGTGCTGCGATGAACATTGGGGTACATGTGTCTCTTTCTATTCTGGTAAAGAGATATCTGCACCTCCACTTTCATTGCAGTACTATCTACAATAGCCAAGACAGGGAAAATAATTAAGTGTCTTTCAACAGATGAATGGATAAAGAAAATATGCTGTAAATATGTATCGGTTGTTGTCATTCAGCCTCTAAACCATGTCCAGCTGTTTGTGACTGCATGGACTTCAGCCTGTCAGGTGCCTCGGTCCTTGGGGTTTCCCAGACAAGAAGACTGAAGTGGGTTGCCATTTCCTCCTCCAGGGGATCTTCCTGACCCAGGGATTGAACCTGTGTCTCTGGCATTGGTAGGTGGGTTCTTTACCACTAGTGACCTCTGGAAAGTCACTTTGGCAAGGGCAGATAGGGCCCGGTAGGCTCAGGAAGAGCTTTTTACCTCACCCTTAATTGCCTTAAAAAATTATAATTTATAAATCTATATATGTAATTAATATATTTCTGTGCCAGAAAGTGGGCTGTTACCAAAGATAAGAAAAACTTATCTGCATGGCCTGGCGAACGTCTGCTCACCAAACATTTGCTCTTCTCATCTTCCCGTGATTTGTTTTCCTCCTCTTTGAAGCCTCAGACTCCTAACCCCTTGTCCTTAGCGCAGGACGGTATGTAAGCCTTGATTACCTGACTGCCAGAGAGTGCCATATTTTTATGGGATTCCTGTACATACGAAATTTGCTTTTCTCCTCTTAATATCTTTTATGTCAGTTTAATTATTAGACCAGCCAAAGCACCGAGGAGGGAGGAAAGGAAAAGTTTTCTGTCCGTACAACTTCAACATTAGATTTTAAGTCTCCATCTAAATCTTACCTATCTAGCTGGATTAAACCCAGCTTAAAAAAAATCATACCACCTTATGTTCTAACGATGACATTGCTTTTGGTAAACATGCATATTGGTCTACATTTTTGAATTGCTCTTTAACATTTTCTATTAGAGTTTTTAGTTTGAATTCAGCTGCTTACATATTTCACAACCATAACAGCTCATCCCTCACTTCTCTAAATCTGTTGGTTCCAGATTGAGTACCTATTCCTTAACAGTACCACCGATTCCTAATTTAATCTGGGACACATATTCCAAGAAACATAATATTTCTTTTATTATACAGAGGTTTGGACAATTCTCTCTCCACTAAAGCCTACTGATGCTTAGTAGAGAATTTTTCTTTCTCCTCTTTTCCAATTACAGAAAAAAAAAAAAAAATCCTGATTTATTCCCCAGAGTCTATGCTTAGTTGCTCGGTCATGTCTGATTCTTTGCACCCTCATGGACTATGGCTCCCCAGACTCCTCTGTCCATGGAATTTTCCAGGCAAGAATACTGGAGTGAGCTGCTATTTTCTTCTCCAGAGAATTTTCCCGACCCAGGAGTTTAACCCTCATCTCCTGAATCACCTGCATTGGCAGGCAGATTCTTTACTAGAGCTACCTGGGAAGCCCTTACCTTCTAGTACATGTTATAAATGCACGTTTCTGTACTTTTCCATACTATTGTTCTTTAAATCTATAAGTTTTCACCTTCTCCTGAGGGACATTTTTCCTCCCATTTTATCCCCCATATATTTTTTTCCCCCATTCCCTATTTACAGAGCCCAATCATTCACTTTTTGGGTTCTAGAGCATGGTGGTTTGGGCAAGCAAGTCACCCAGTTTTGTGGACTAGGGTATGGGTGTGTGCATGTTACTTCAGGTTCCATAAGGATGCATGGTTGTTGCTAAGTTGATAAGTCCTGTCCGACTCTTTGCAACCCCATGGGCTGTAGCACGCTGGCTTCTCTGCCCTTCACTATCTCCCAGAGTTTGCTCAGACTCATGTCCATCGAGTCAGTGATGCCATCCAATCATTTCATCCTCTGTCACTCCCTTCTCCTCTTGCCTTCAGTCTCCCAGCATCTGGGTCTTTTCCAGTGAGTAGACTCTTCGCATCAGGTGGCCAAAGTATTGGAGCTTCAACTTCAGCATCAGTCCTTGCAACGAATAGTCAGGATTGATTTCCTTCAGGATTGACTGGTTTGATTTCCTTGCAGTCCAAGGGACCCTCAAGAATCTTCTCCAGTATCACAGTTCAGAAGCATCAATTCTTCAGTGCTCAGCCTTCTTTATGGACCCACCGTCACATCCATACTGACTACTGGAAAAACCACAGCTTTCACTATACAGACCTTTGTCAACAAAGTGATTGTCTCTGCTTTTTAATACGCTGTCTAGGTTTGTCATAGCTTTCTTCCAAGGAGAAAGGATCTTTTAATTTCATGGCTGCCCATCTTCCTAGGGAGAACTGACTTTGCCCAAAGGTGTTACAGCACACTAATTTGTTGTTGTTGTTCAGTTGCTGAGTCGTGTCTGACTCTTCTCAACCCCATGGACTGCAGCATGCCAGGCTTCCCTGTCTTTCACTATCTCCTAGTGTTTTCTCAGACTCTTGTCCATGGAGTCAGTGATGTCATCCAACCATCTGGAAAGATCACACTGAACGGAAAGCACACTAAAGATCAGCTGAAATGTCAACAAACTTTGAAAGAGGACTATTAGCAATGCAAATGTGAGCTTCCTGCATTTGTGATGAGCACAATGAACAAAATGGTAAGGGCATTTTTTTTTTTTCTTTCCTTTAGCTTTTCTAGGTGAACAGCTCAAGGGATGATGTAAAAGCCAGTTCTCATGAGACTGAAGCTGGCTCATTTTACCTGTCTGATGTGCTAGCCAGCTGTATGGATTGCATTAATTATAATGACACAGTCACAGCTGAAAACAGTCTTCAGCTTGCAAAGTTGGTGTATGATAAGTTATTGTTTCTTCACAACTATACTTGGCCTTCAACATTCTACAGCCCATCCTAGGCTCTGGATGGAGCATCTCAGGATTCTACATAACAGGCATCCAGAATCAGCTCATTGAAATTGACTTGCTTTCTCCTCTAGCTCCTCACAGGTGGGAATTAGGACATGACAGGAAAATGTCACCTGCATTTGGCTTCTGGGAGAATTCTGGACAACCCTGTACTCATAGAAAATGACTATTTTGCTTCTTGGTTATTGCTACCAATTCAAATCACACTTCCCTCGTTTTTCATATGGGCAGTGATGAGGCACTCATATATTTTATGTGAACCTCTGCTCAACCCACAGTCCTGGGTGGAAACCATTCTTGAAGCTTCTTATGAAGGAGTTCCCTGAATCCTATTTGGGTTCCTTGACTTGCAGCCCAGGGTCAAGGTTCTACAGAGTCCCTACCAGCTCTTCTGGTTTATGTCTGACCTGGTAGAGTTGTACCAAACCTTCCTGATCTTTCCATTCAGTAGAATATCCCTTAGGTCACTAATTCTGTTTCCTGATAGAAACCAATTTTCTTTCAAATTCCTTCTTTCTGGAAGACCAACCAATTACCCTGAGCTGTAATTCATTCACTGCTGTGTTTCTAGGTATAAAGTTCTTCCTAGGGATGTCTTGAGCCAGATAGGATTACTCTCATAAAATCCATGGCTTTGCAGAGATTTTTTTTCCTGCAATAGATCTAAATATTTATAAATATCTCCCAGATGGCTCAGTGGATAAGCAATTTGCCTGCAGTGCAAGAGACTCAAGAGACTTGAGTTCGATCCCTGGGTCAGGAAGATCCCCTGGAGCATGGCATGGCAATTCACCCCAGTATTCTTGTCTGGAGAATCCCATGGACAGAGGAGTCTGGCAGGCTAGAGTCCACAGGGATGCAAAGAGTTGGACATGTCTGAAGTGACTTAGCATACACACATGCAATATATGTATATGTGTGTGTGTGTGTATATATACTCACACATGTAATATATATATTGCTTTATATCTTTATATATATATAGCTTTATATTTTTACACACACACACATATAGCTGTTCTGTGTGATTTTCATCATCTTGCTTGCAAATTGTGGCTTTTTCTTTTTTTCTAAAATGGCAAGAATGAAATCCTAAATTCACCATTGAGGGTACTTAGGATGAAAGAAAGTTTACAATGGATTTTGAATACCGTGACTTAATCTGCATAAACATGGGTTTGAGAAGAGTTCTTTTTCAGGTATGTTGCTATTTCCCCCCTTTCTTCCTAGATCATGAGGCAAATCTAAAAATTTTGTATAGAAATTGTATTTAATATTATCACTAGTCATTAAGCCAATAGAAATCATGTTTCCTTCTGAAAACCTTACCATCTCTAGAGACTATGAACACCAAATAAGTCAAAGTTTATTTTTAAAATGAATTAACTTCAAAAAAGAAAGCCATTTCCAACTTAGAGTCACAGAGCTCCTGCTGTGGGCAGGGCAGTCATTTTGTATGGTGTGAAGGTTCCCTATTTCCCTTTGTAATGTGAGAGACCCAGTGTGGCTGAGAACACTCACGTGGCTTTGACATGTCCTGGTCTCTCAGAGCTATTCCTCCTCATTCACTTTTACCCAGGGTTTGAACCCTTGTCTCTCTCTAATAAAACCCACTTGCCCAGGCTACATCACTGATCAATAAGAACAGTTCCTCCCTCTTTGTGATAGGGGCAGAGTAAAGCAGAAAGTAAGTGATTTAACAATTAACCCCTTTCGGATTGTAAGTAAAGAAAAAGTGCTGGAGATCCCTTATAAATTCATGATCACTCAAAAAAGCAGGCTTGCTTGCTTTTAATAAACTATGCAACAGAAACACGAGGCATGACCCCTTCAGTAAAACAGTGGTGGAATGAGGCCCACGTCCTGCCCAGTGAGCTCAGTAAGAGTGATTCCTAGCACATGCTTCTTTGTGCTAAAATATAAACATAAGGCAAATTCGATTCCTGGGTCGGGAAGTCTCCCTGGAGAAGGAAATGGCAATCCACTCCAGCACTCCTGCCTGGAAAATCCCGTGGACGGAGGAGCCTGATAGGTTGCAGTCCATGGGGTCACAAAGAGTCAGACACAACTGAGCGACTTCACTATAAACATAAAGAAAGGGTGACATTATACTAAAACTTGAAAAGATGTGTCATATTTTAGTACGTGCGCCTTTTTGTTCATTTCTCACTTCCACTGAGACATGAGAGTCCCAGTGTGATCATGTAGGGACAAGAAAACTCCCCCACCCGATGTGGGCAAGGAGCTGATGATGGAAGCTTGAGTCTACTCAAGAATGAGGAATAAAGTGGTCTTCTCCTCCTCCCTACTTTTCCTTTGATTATAAAAATGTAGCCCATGAGGTTCTCAAGGCAGAGCACCTTCTTGCCCACCTGCTTGTAAGCCTCATAAGCATCCAGTTCTCATAAATTACTTATCTATTACTTCCGTCTTCCCTGGTGGCTCAGTGGTAAAGAATCTGCCTTTCAATACAGGAGATGCAGGTTCGATCCCTGGGTTGGGAAGATCCCCTGGAGAAGGAAATGGCAACCCACTCCAGTATTCTTGCCTGAAGAAACCCTATGGTTAGAGGAACCTGGTGGGCCTCAGTCCATGGGGCTGCAAAAGAGTTGGGCAGTACTTAGCATGTAAACAACAACCTATCACTTGGAATCTTGTTGAATTCTTTCTGTGCTGAGACATAAAGAACCAAGCTTCTCAGAGTTCCCTAGAAGCATTTCTGTGGTTAATTTGGAGAGCCATACTTGACCACAGAGAGAGTTTAGAACATGCCACCTCCCCCCAAAAATGTCACCTTGATATATTGATTATTTTGAGCTAAAGAGACTTGAAAGACAGCCAATGCAGGGAGAAGCTTTCCCTGAACTCCCCTTAGCTGGCTAAAGACAGAGCCACCAAAAGAAACTCAATTGTCATGAATCCCCTACCCTAGAGTTTCATCAACCAGGGTGGACTGACTCTTATCATAGGGAAGGAGAATAAAAGTTGACACCACACCCAGACAAACTTTGTCAAAAGCAGTCATATCTCCCACCCATTCTATTAAAGGCTCATTCATGTTTCCTACAGATCATTTACTCTCCCCTCAGAGCCTTCCATAACTCTCCATTTTTCCTGCTAAGCTGGTATATAAGCTCACAGCTCAATATATTTTGGAGTATTCCCTTTTTCTCACTTGTGATGACCATACGTATGCGCATACTCGTGTCTGACTCTTTCCGGCCCCATGCACTGTAGCCCGGCAGGCTCATCTGTCCATGGGATTATCCCAGCAAGAATACTGTAGTGGGTTGTCATTTCCTACTCTGGGGGATCTTCCCGACCCAGGGACTGAACCCACGTCTCTTGCGTCTCTGGCACTGACAGGCAGGTTCTTTACCACCTGTGATGCCCCCTTGTATGTAATGTGAAAAATTAATAAACACGTATACTTTTTATCCTGTGAATGTGCCTTCAGTCAGATTATTTCATACACTCAGGTACTGAGCCTAGGAGAGTAGATGGAAAATCTTTCCTTCTTCTCACCGACAATTCCTGAAACCAGCTGAAGTTTGGACCCTCTCCCGCTAAAACCCCATAGAAAACTTCCCACTGTGGCTCACGCTGATGGTGTTCTGGTTATCTTCTACCACTTAGGCCAAGGTATCTGGTTTACTTGGAAGAATACCATGGTACTTAACTTCTTCCTTCTTCTTGGTCTGCAACTTCTGCATGTTATTGAATCTTCAGTTCTCATCCACGCTTTGGATTTTGGTACATGACTTATGTAAACCAAAAGGTCAATGTGGCGGCACAAGATTAGGTGGGCGTCTCACCTTCCCTCCTCCCCAGCATTGCGCTGGCTGGAGTGAGAGTCTTTCACACTGGTGCCAGGCTAGAAGCTCGGCTTGCTTACCCTGCTGGAGCTCGGCACTGAAGACAACGACAAGGTTTGGCAGGCCTCAGCTGCTGTGTATTTGTGGTGCGTGTTTGCAGGATGAGGTAGAGAATATGCAGAATGGAGAAAGGACTCCTGGAAGTGCATCTAAAGTACCCAGGTGGGAAGAGTGAAGAGTAAAGAGAATAATTTTTGAGTTATCTTCCGGAATCTGAGCATGTTTGTGATTGGCAGTGGGGGAGATTTTCGTTTGTGTGAGCTTCCTTTGTGATCATAAATTGTGCCTGAACACCCTTCCAGATGTTGTAGGCATGATGGCAGGCTCACATAAATAATTCATTGCTTTTTTTCTTCTTCTCATGGCAATCAGCGTATTTCCTTCCACTGTCCTGAAAGAAAAGCATTTTTTGAATCCTCAAAATTATACTTGACCCCTTTAAATCATAAATTTATTCTGCTTTAAAGTTTTCCGGCTTTGTACTGTAAATGCTGAGTGATTTAGACACAAATACACAAAAAATAAAAATGATTATGTGTTAGAGTCGAAAAGATCCAGGAAACCGAACTCCCTTTTTTTCTTCCTTCTTAATTATTTCAAATTGACTGAAAAAAAACACATCTTGCTCTGTTTCCTAGAAATTTAAAATTTATGCTACCATTTTATCTATACTTATGCCCATCATATTTTTATAGATTCAAATCAGTCAGTGGTAAACAACATGAATCTTTAAAAAAAATATTTGCAATGATCCTACCTAGAGAAAGAAGAGTAAAACCATTATAAAACACCTCTGAGAGGAAAGAATTTTTTTCCACTGATTTTTTAAAAAGCAATTTGGATATAATTCTATGCAATCTATTGAAGCTGTGCAATACAGAGAAAATATTATGCATTTCACCTTANCCTTAACATATTCCTTTTGTGCATTTCAAGAACTATGCCTGGAAGCATCAAGGCTTAAATTATTCTGTAATTGGCAGGCAGCAAATAGTAATTTCAAGTTTCAAGCAGTGCCAAAGCCAAATGGAAGAAGACATTTATAATGGCCATGCCTGGAAAAAAAAAAAAAGTGTAGCTTGAAGGATTATCTACAAATTGAGCTATAAACACAATGTGGCCAACATTGGGGAGAAACAAGGGGGAAAAGAATTTGTTATCATCAAAGTATTTCACTTTGCAAAATAGCTGAACTTCTGTCCTACAACCCTTTAAATGTTCTAGTCTATCACAAGTAATTATTTGGAATGGATGCTTAAGACATTCCAAGCACATTTAAAACAACGACAGACCAGAAAGGTAATTACTGATTTTAATTTTCCCCATTATGTATAAGAGTTGCCTGTAAAAGTATTGGCAAAACAGAGACACTTGTCAGTTTCCCTCAGCTTGTAAACATGGGCATATGTCTCTTAACACTATTTTCTTTTCAATTAGGAGTTTTAAAAAATCTTGCCCATAGGCAGATGGTCTTGTTAGAAACATGAAATGCTGTTGTTTTTTATTTTTTTTTCCCATGTGTTGCCATTTCCATGCCCTTTTCATTGTTTTTAAGTAGTAACACCCTTCCTTCATGTATGGTGAACATCTTGGAAAATCAGTGGTCAACGACGGATAGTTGGACTACTTACTCATGGTCCGAAACATGGTATTTACTTCATGTGTGTGCTCATGCCTTTACAGAGCAGACAGGTGCAACATTTTGTACGTTTAAACAGTTCTGAAGAACATGTGTATTATGCTGTTTTGATTTTCAAAATGGTGCAAAGAATAAAAAATGAGAATGAGAAGCCAGTATGCTAGCTCTTCCATTAAATAGAGGGTTCACTAGCATTTAGAAATGAAAGGAAGCACTTCTAGAAGTCATTCTTCATGGAGACGGAGAGACCGCGGAAGTCCCACGGTGAGTAGGCGTTGATTCCAGAAAAGCGAATGATGAAGCCTGTGTCTGTGTCTAGATGTGGGGACGATGGAGACGCTGGTGCCTTCACCACTTTGGAGCTCCTGGAGAGAGACTTCTCTCGGAAGAAGTATCACATGTCTGTCCTTGGACTGGTCTGCTTGATATTACGGCAATGACTTGGCAGAGGACGCATACTATGAAATCCAGCGATGAGCCAAATGTGGACATTTCCACACAGCTTTTAGAGCAAGATCATATGATCCTGATAGGCCAGAAGAATAAACTAACAATATCTAATCCAATAGATTAAGTGGAAATGTTCCTAAATTCAAAGTACAGAATAGAGACGTAGAGACATATAACTGAATATCGCTTCATATAAAAATGATTAGAAGATTTTACACAAAAATACCATCTGTGCCAGGAGTAAAACAAATGAAGTTGTATAGAAAGTTAATCTGCTTTTGGCATGTATTGAAGGAAATGGTGTCCAAAACAGAGCAAGATAAGTACGCGTGCATGCTAAGTCGCTTCAGTCGTGTCTGACTCTCTGCGGCTCTGTGGACTGTGGCCCACCAGGCTCCCCTGTCCGTGGGATTTCCCAGGCATGTACAGTCCTTCTATAATCAGCCTTAACTGGGACACACGTGGATGTCTGCATTTATCTCTGGTTGCCATAATCAGAAGAACACTGAAAAATTTGACAGTATCAGTGGACAGAAAGATTTCAGAACCACTATGGGAAATGGGAATTTTCAGTCTGAAGACATTTTAAAGGCTTGACAGTAGTTTTCACAGACTGAAAGGACTGAGAAATAAGAAGGGCACGCCTTCTGTGGCTCCCTTTGCACTGGGCAGAGCACAGGATCACTAAATTTAAGCTACAGGAAGACAATTGTGACTCCAAGGAAATATGATGCCTCCGAAACATTGATCATACTCTAAACTGTTACAGGAGACACTGAGATATTCAAATAGGCTTCTGGAGTATCTGGCAGGATATGTCATGGATGGCTTTCCCATAAAGCATAGAAATTCAGTTGGGATGATCTCAAATTACATATGATTTAATGATTCTTATCTTAGGTGGTCTGTCTTGAGTTGTCAGAAAACATTTACTTATAATGTTTTTGTTTTTGATTTGCTAGAGAATGAAAGGTTTCATTCTACAATGAACTTGTTTATTTCAATATTAATTAAGATTCCTAAGGGAAATCAACTCTGAATATTCATTGGAAGGACTGAAGCTGAAAAGACTCTGATGCTGGGAAAGATTGAGGGCAAGAGGAGAAGGGGGCGACAGAAGATGAGGCAGCTAGATAGCATCACCAACTCAATGGACATGAGTTTGAACAAACTCCGGGAGACGGTGATGTGCTGCAGTTCACGGGGTCGCAAAGAGTTGGACATGACTTGGTGACTGAATAGCAATCTGAGATTCCAGTATCATGGGAAAATTCATTAGTATTGGTCCCTACTGACTTGTTTCTGACTCAGCCCAGGAAACAGGGGGGTTAAAAGATCAGACTATTGTATGAGGCAGGGGCTTCCTTTAGTGCTGCTACTCTTGGATGGGACCTTGAATCTTTAGGACCATGTTTCTAGACCTGCTCTAAGCACAGCTGAGATTTAAGGGCATAGAGAACCCTGGAAATGTTAATAGCAGTGAGGTCCTATGTCGGATTGCAGAGAAAAAGTGATGCCACATGAGATGAATTATAATGGTGAGCTACCTGGGCAACCAACACTCAGAGAAATGTGGGATCTTGCCCCAATTCCCCTCTAAAAAGGCACTGGATTCTTAAGGAGACATGATCACATTATCAAAGAACTGGCACACTTTAAAAATATCAGGATGGCTGGCTCCAACTGTAATGCAAGAGTCCAGCATAATCACTTAAATCCTAAAGATATATATTCATGGAGGGAAGGGCAATGGTTTTAAATGCAGCAATAACTAAGCAATAAATGGCCCTCCTTTTAAATCCCCTTGTTCGTGGGGACATTCAATCGTAACTCATCATTTTATAGTAATTACTGAATCTTAATGTGTCACATTTGGACTCATTAAAATCAGACTAATTACATTTTAACTCTGTAATCAAAATAGGAGCAAAACTGGCATTTGAGCGAGGAAGAACTCAGATAGAGAGCTGACATGTTTGTGTGCCCACTGCCATTCACCGAGAAATTTGTTTGTGAAGACACACAGCTATTCTCCTTCTGCTTAGCTCTCTGGGGAGAGACAGTCTCTTGGCCATGACAACTTCTGCTGTGTGTGTTGTCTAGAAAGTTGTATGTGTTAGGAATAACATTTTGGTGCTGGCAGGAGAGAAGGGAGGGCTCACTATTTCAGAGGAACTACTGAAAATCGTGGCGTGAGGCAGGTTTTCCACCTTCTGCCACCATTTTGCTTGCCGTGGCAAGCCTACACGTGCAGCCCCTAGTTGACAAAGGAGCCTCTGGCCCCTGGAATGCTGTCCAGGGTTTATCTCTCTTCCTCAAATCTGTCGCCCTGTCCTCTGGTGCAGTCAGTGTTCTCTTGGGGACTATTTCAGGTCTGGTCCCTCCCTCTTGGGGCCAGGCTGGTGGGGGTGGTGGTGGACAAGAGTGTCCACCAGGGAGCGCAAACGCAGGCAAAGTACTGGGGTGATTCCGGCTAATACTACTTCTGGAAATGATCGATGACTCTCTGACAACAGAAATGTAAGATAAATTATGTTTCTCTTTTCTATATTGATTGTTTCTAATATCATAACCAAGACCATTATTAGAACATACAGTGAAATGGTATGATAATTTACTTGTCTTATGGATCTGTCTAGAAGATTTTCTTTTATGTTTGGAAATCCTCACCCAAGGAAGCTAGTTTTCAAGATCTTGTTGTCCTACCATCGCTCTCCTCTTTATTATACTATGCCTTTCACTTTCTCCCATCAGAGACAAAAAAAGTCTGGGCCACTAAATATATTGGTAAATGTTGGTGTTGAATTGCTTCCAGAATCATCTTGAAGGCTCTGACCTTCTTTGTTTTAAAGCAATTGTGTGGAAAAGCAAAATTTATAGCTTTGAAGGACACTAAGGGGGACTTAGGTTATATTAAATAACTCTTAGACTCAAGCAGGAAAAAAAAGACAGCCTTTTTGAATGAAGTATTTATTTACTTTTCCTTGCAAATCCAGTGTGTGTGTGTGTGTGTGTGTGTGTGTGTGTGTGTGACTGGACGTGGGCAGTTGCCTTTATTTTTTATTATAATACAGTTATTTCAAATCTTCATTCTTCATCTCAATGCATTTAAATATGTTCTCTTTTTTTTTTTTGTCTTTAATTTATTTGCTTAAACTACAGGCACGTGGCAACAGAATTCTATATGAGTAGTTGCTAGAGGATTCAATAGATTTATGACTGTTTTTATCTCATAGACTTTTTAGTTAAACGCAAGTAAAATATTATCTGATTTCTCCCTCTTCACTTTTTCTGGCTCCTGATACATATTTAATTATATGATTATATTTTATGTTAACATCTTTGTATTGATTTTAAAATTTGTGTCATAATGTGATGAAGAGTAGGCTATTATATTTAGCCAATTAATATTAAAGATAAATGAGTCCTTGGGCTAGGGAAATGGGAATGTGGAATAATAGAATCTAATATTGAAAAGTAGAATGAAAGTTGTGAATCAAATTGGGATTTTTGGAAATTACTTTTGGCTCCACAAGGGCGCTCTGATGAGCAGGCATTAACCTGCAGTTGGGTTTGGCGTGAGACCAGCTGGGACTCCAGACAGGAGAGCTGGTGTTCTTGTGTTTCTTTTTAACAGAAAAATGGGAGAAACTGAAGGAAAGTGAAAGTGTTAGTCCCTCAGTCGTGTCTGACTCTTTGTGACCCCACAGACTATAGCCCACTAGGCTCCTCAGTCCATGCAAGAATACTGGAGTCGGTTGCCATTCCCTTTTCCAGGAGACCTTCCTGACCTGGGGATCAAACTTGGGTTTCCTCCATCGCAGGCAGATTCTTTACTGTCTGAGCCACCAAGGCCCATAGAGAAACATAATGGCCCCAGGCTATCTGTGCTTGGAGAAAAGGGAACACAGTCCTGGAATCTGACCCGACTCACATGAGACCTGGTCTTGGAAATGTGTACTTTGCAAATTGTACACAATTTAAGAGGAGTCACTAAAAAAAAACCCTAACAAACAAAAAACCCCCAAACCCCTCTACATTACCTCTTACCACTTAAAACTATTCACAAATGAAGTTGGAAGATCTGTTTTAAAATTTCCATTCTCTGGATCTGTTCTATTAGAAATCTCCATCTAAAACATTTGTGCTCACCTCTATGGCCCAAAGCGAGTGCTTCTCTAGCATTTTGGTTATTTTCATGTAAATACCGTGTAGATAAATCAAGCATTTTACACGTGCATGCGTGCATGCTAAGTCATTTCAGTTGTGTCTGACTCTGCAACCCTCTGTTCATGGGATTCTCTGGGCAAGATTACTGGAGTCCATTGCCTTGCCTTTCTCTAGGGATCCTCCTGACACGGGGGCTGGACCTGTGACTCACGTCTCCTGCACTGACAGGTGGGCTCTTTACCACTAGTGCCACATGGGAAGACCACATCAAGTATCTTACGTCCTAGCATTTATTCTCATAGAGTCTGAAAGAATACTAAAACCACTAGGACATTTAACACAAAACAGATGATAAGGGTATAAATACGGTGGCTATTAAATAAAAATATTATTTAAAACGAAATAAGTTTGAAATAATTTTGAACAAAACAAGAAAGTCTTCCTCAGTGATCAATGCAGAGAAATAGAGGAAAACAATAGAATGCGCCACCACGGAAGCCCATAGAGAAACATAATGGCCCCAGGCTATCTGTGCTTGCAGAAAAGTGAACACAGTCCTGGAATCTGACCCGACTCACATGAGACCTGTTTTTGGAAATGTGTATGTTGCAAATTGTACAAAACTTAAGAGTAGTCACTAAAAAAACCCCTAACAAACAAACAAACAAACAGAAAACCCCTCTACATTACCTCTTACCACTTAAAACTATTCACAGATGAAGTTAGAAGATCTGTTTAGAAAGACTAGAGATCTCTTCAAGAAAATTGGACATACCAAGGGGACATTTCATGCAAAGATGGGCACAATAAAGGACAGAAACGGTATGGACCTAACAGAAGCAGGAGATATTAAGAAGAGGTAGCAAGAACACACACAACTATAAAAAAAAAAAAATCTTCATGGCCAAGATAACCATGATGGTGTGATCACTCACCTAGAGCCAGACATCCTAGAAGGCGAAGTCAAGTGGGCCTTAGGAAGCATCACTACGAACAAAGCTAGTGGAGGTGATGGAATTCCAGTTGAGCTATTTCAAATCCTAAAAGATAATGCTGTGAAAGGGCTGCACTCACTATGCCAGCAAATTTGGAAAACTCAGCAGTGGCCACAGGAATGGAAAAGGTCAGTTTTCATTCCAATCCCAAAGAAAGGCAATGCCAAAGAATGTTCAAACTACTTACTGTGTAATTGCACAAATCTCACACACTAGCAAAGTTATGTTCACAATTCTCCAAGCCAGCCTTCAACAGTACATTAACTGTGAACTTCCAGATGTCCAAGCTGGATTTAGAAAAGGCAGAGGAGCCAGAGATCAAATTGCTAACATCCTTTGGATCATAGAAAAAGCAAAAGAATTCCATAAGAACATCTACTTCTGCTTTATTGATTATGTTAAAGCCTTTGACTGTGTGGATCACAACAAACTGTGGAAAATTTTGAAAGAGATGGGAATACCAGACCACCTGACCCACCTCCTGAGAAACCTGTATGCAGGTCAAGAAGCAACAGTTGGAACTGGACATGGAACAACAGACTGGTTCCAAATTGGGAAAGGAGTACGTCAAGGCTGTATACTGTCACCCTGCTTATTTAACTTCTGTGCAGAGTACATCACGAGAAACACTGGGCTGGATGAAGCACAAGCTGGAATCAAGATTGCCGGGAGAAATATCAATAACCTCAGGTCACAGATGACACCATGCTTATGGCAGAAAGTGAAGAAGAACTGAAGAGACTCTTGATGAAAGTGAAAGACGAGAGTGAAAAAGCTGGCCTAAAACTCAGCATTAACAAAATGAAGATCATGGCATCTGGTCCCATCACTTCATGGGAAATAGATGGAGAAACAATGGAAACAGTGACAGACTTTATTTTGGGGAACTCCAAAACCACTGCAGATGGTGACTGTAGCCAAGAAATTAAAAGACGCTTACTCCTTGGAAGGAAAGTTATGACCAATCTAGACAGCATATTAAAAAGCAGAGACATTACTTTGCCAACAAAGGTCCATCTAGTCAAAACTATGGTTTATCCAGTAATCATGTATGGATGTGAGAGTTGGACTATAAAGAAAGCTGAGTGCCAAAGAATTGATGCTTTTGAAATGTGGTGTTGGAGAAAACTCTTGAGAGTCCCTTGGACGGCAAGGAGATCAAATCAGTCCATCCTAAAGGAAATCAGTCCTGAATATTCATTGACTGATGCTGAAGCTGAAACTCCAATACTTTGGCCACCTGATGCGAAGAACTGACTCATTGGAAAAGACCCAGATGCTGGTGAAGATTGAAGGCAGAAGGAGAAGGGGATGACAGAAGATGAGATGGTTGGATGGCATCACCGACTTGATGGCCATGAGTTTGAGCAAGCTCCAGGAGCTGGCGATGGA
This sequence comes from Redunca redunca, assembly GCA_006410935.1. NCBI lineage: Eukaryota > Metazoa > Chordata > Mammalia > Artiodactyla > Bovidae > Redunca > Redunca redunca. The sequence goes on from SJYQ01104784.1 coordinate 643,636, forward strand.
CAGGGGAGCCTGGCATGCTACAGCCCATGGGGTCACAAAGAGTTGGACATGACTGAGTGACTGAACTGAACTGATGGTGATTTTTTATCTGAATATTATAAAATTTTGATGAGGTCCAGTTAATCAATATTTTCTTTATGATTTTCCTCCTTCCTACCCAGATGTCATAGAGACATTATTTAGATTTCCTTTAATATTTTTAAAGTTTTTTCTCTTAATATATTTGCATTTCCATTTCTTTTAACATTGAGATTTATAATCTGAATTTTTTTGTTTGAGGAGGGAGAATCCATTTTATTTTTTCAGATATTAAAATCTAGTGCTTATAATATTTATTTTCCCTTTCCCATTAATTATTCATATTTCCTCTTAATATATCAAATTCTTTTATGCATGGATCACTGTCTATAATTTGAATTCTGTTTAGTAATTGATTTGTCTTCTTGGTCCTACATGCTTAAATACTATACAGTTCAGTGTATAGCCTGCTATCTCATAGCAAAATACTCTCCTTCATTTCTTTCTCTTTCCTTCCCTGGTGGCTCAGGTGGTAAAGCATCTGTCTACAATGCGGGAGACCCAGGTTCGATCCCTAGGTCAGGAAGATCCCCTGGAGAAGGAAATGGCACTCCACTCCAGTACTATTGCCTGGAAAATCCCATGGAAGGAGGAGCCTGGTGGGCTACAGACCATGGGGGTGCAAAAAGTCAGACACGATTGAGCAACTTCACTTCACTTCACTTCGTGAGTGGTGCAAGTCAGCCCTAATTTTAGAAAAACACTTTTTGATGCAAGAAAATAAAACAGTGGTAACCGCTCAAAGTTACCATCTCTATCCAGGAATTGGTGTTGTAGGAATAAAATGAGTTTGGAGTCAGACATGGGGTCAAAACATAGCTCTCCATCTGAAACTGCAAGATGAATAGGAAAAACATTGCTGCTGCAAAAACTCAAATCCCTCACCTGAGAAGTGGGAACTACGCCCCTACTTGTGGGGTCACCGTCATGAGGATGAGTCATAGTAAAGATACGAGGCACTTGGCACACAGTGGGTGCTTATTCATAGCAACTACTTCCATTTTGCCATTGTCATCACAGGGTATGATTTAAAGAACCATTAGAGTCTCTAGTCCAAAATCCCTCATAGCTCATGATTAGTCCTGAAACATCATAGAGAACAAGCAAGGAAATCATGAATGCCTCCACTGGATTTAGGATACAAGAGTTTGGTGTTGCTTTTCGGTATCACCCAGGGAATTAAGACACACACTCATGAGTCATGGCTTTTATCCAGTTAACTCAGACATGACCTGAAACATGCAGGTCTGCTCCAGAAAATAAGGTGTAGGTGGCAGAGAGGGGGTGCCCATGGAAAGCGAATAAGAGCACAGGGAAGAAGGGCACCGTGACACATGTGGAAGCTTCCAGAACAGGGGTTGGAAAGCTTTAGGAAACATCCTCAGCTATGCCTCACTGACCACACTGTTTTGTAAAAGTGCTGGTCATTAGCTGAGATCTGAGTGTTGGTCAAACCACTGCCAGCTCCTGTAATTTAGAAGGTAATGTGGGGTGAATGCATGTTGCTGGGAAGCTGGGAAAAGCAATTTAAAACTCTTTGTGAGAAAACATAAAGGGCATGGAAGCTGGAATAAGAACAATTTCTAAAGCCGGTCACAACCCTACCCGTCTGGTTCTGTCTCTGACTCTTCTCACAATCCAGGCAAGACCGCCTGTCCTGCTCCATCCTTCTCTTAAGTCAAGCTTTGGGGGATCTAAGAATAAAGTTTTGGAGCAGAATCAGATAGGTGGGGTCACTGTGGTGGAGGTGATGGCTGGGCATGGGGCGGTGTCTCTTCACACCACAGAAAATTCGAGCAGAGACTGAGGCTCCGTGACTTGATGGCTCCCCTGCCTCATAGCAGTGGGTTCATATTATCTGTGGCTGCAGAGCTTCTAATTCATTCACTCTCTTGTTTTATTTTCTGTATCCATGGAGCACAGACACCCGCAGAGCTCCATTTAGGAGATCCAGGGCACAGAGGGGAAGAAACCAGGACGCCAATCACTGTGTTCCTATTTTGAGTACAGTGTCCCCAAAATCGATGTTTGAATCTCAGGCGTGCTTAAGGCAATAGGTTCACGCCAATTACCAAGGGATGAGGGGAGTGCAGCCTTGGTTTCTGTATTGTGTTTAAAAAAAGATAGATTTGAGGCAAAGGAGAAAAGGGAGAAACACATATTTATCATATCCTTAAGATGAGGGAAGTGAGAGTAAAGGGATACAGGTAGTCATTTCATTGTTGAATGAGGCAGACCCGGCTCCAGGAGACACTCAGCAGACTTTCTCATTCCATGTTGAACTGTTTATTCTCTTTTGCATTTGTACCCAGGAGGCTGCAAATAAACAAAAACTCTTTCCTTTCTAACATCTTACCCTGTTTTACAACTAGTCCCTCTCTGCCTTTCAGATTAAATCGTACTTTAGTGACAAGATTTTTGCAACCCTCACTCACCATTGGGAACAGGTCAAGACCCACCAGTTCATAGTAGATGGGTATAAAAGAATACTCTGTGTAAAACACAGCCCTGGAAAAGAGATTGGATCTGCCAGATTGGTGATCTAAAATAACATCTCTGTGTTTTATTTGCTTTTCCTAAAAACTACCTTGCTTTTAAAATAAATTTATTATTGAGACTTGGTGATAAGGAGGAAGTCCTTCCGTTCAGTTCAGTTGCTCAGTCGTGTCCAACTCTTTGCGACCCCATGGACTGCAGCACACCAGGCCTCCCTGCCCGTCACCAACTCCCGGAGTTTACTCAAACTCATGTCCATTGAGTCAGTGATGCCATCCAACCATCTCATCCTCTGTCATCCCCTTCTCCTCCTACCCTCAATCTTTCCCAGCATCAGGGTCTTTTCAAATTAGTCAGTTATTCACATCAGGTGGCCAAAGTATTGGAGTTTCAACTTCAACATCCGTCCTTCCAATGAACACCTAGTCCCCTTTAGGGTGGACTAGTTGGATCTCCTTGCAGTCCAAGGGACTCTTAAGAGTCTTCTCCAACACCACAGTATCAATTCTTCGGTGCTCAGCTTTCTTTATAGTCCAACTCTCACATCCATACATGACCACTGGAAAAACCATAGCCTTGACTAGACAAACCTTTTTGGCAAAGTAATGTCTCTGTTTTTAATCTGCTGTCTAGGTTGGTCATAACTTTCCTTCCAAGGAGTAAGCATCTTTTAATTTCATGGCTGAAGTCACCATCTGTAGTGATTTGGGAGCCAAAAAATAAATTAATTAATAAAGTTAGCCACTGTTTTCCCACCTATTTCCCATAAAGTGATGGGACCAGATGCCATGATCTTAGTTTTCTGAATGTTGAGCTTTAAGCCAACTTTTTGACTCTCCTCTTTCACTTTCATCAAGAGGCTCTTTAGTTCTTCATTTTCTGCCATAAAGGTGGTGTCATCTGCATATCTGAGGTTATTGATATTTCTCCTGGCAATCTTGATTCCAGTTTGTGCTTCCTTCAGCCTGGCATTTTTCATGATGTACTCTGCATATAAGTTAAATAAACAAGGTGACAATATACAACCTTGACGTACTCCTTTCTGGATTTGGAACCATTCTCTTGTTCCATGTCCAGTTCTAACTGTTGCTTCTTGACCTGAATACAGATTCCTCAAGAGGCAGGTCAGGTGGTCTGGTATTCCCATCTCTTTCAGAATTTCCCACAGTTTGTTGTGATCCACAGAGTCAAAGGCTTTGGCATAGTCAATAAGGCAGAAATAGATGTTTTTCTGGAACTCTCTTGCTTTTTCGATGATCCAGTGGATGTTGGCAATTTGATCTCTGGTTCCTCTGCCTTTTCTAAAACCAGCTTGAATATCTGGAAGTTCATGGTTCATGTATTGTTGAAGTCTGGCTTAAGAATTTTTAGCATTACATTACTAGCATGTGAGATGAGTGCAATTGTGCAGTAGTTTGAGCATTCTTTGGCATTTCCCTTCTTTGGGATTGGAATGAAAACTGACTTTTTCCAGTCCTGTGGCCACTGCTGAGTTTTCCAAATGTGCTGGCATATTGAGTGCAGCACTTTCACAGCATCATCTTTCAGGATTTGAAACAGCTCAACTGGAATTCCATCACCTCCACTAGCTTTGTTCATAGTGATGCTTCCTAAGGCACATTTGACTTCACATTCCAGGATGTCTGGCTCTAGGTGAGTGATCACACCATTGTGATTATCTGGGTCATAAAGATCTTTTTTGTACAGTTCTTCTGTGTGTTCTTGACACCTCTTCTTAATATCTCCTGCTTCTGTTAGGTCCATACCAATTCTGTCCTTTATTGAGCTTATCTTTGCATGAAATGTTCCCTTGGTATCTCTAATTTTCTTGAAGAGATCTCTAGTCTTTCCCATTCTATTGTTTTCCTTTATTTCTTTGTATTGATCACTGAGGTAGGCTCTCTTATCTCTCCTTGCTATTCTTTGGAACTCTGCATTCAAATGGGTATACTTTCCTTTTCTCCTTTCCTTTTCATTTCTCTTCTTTTCACAGGTATTTGTAGGGCCTTCCCAGACAGCCATTTTGCTTTTTTGCATTTCTTTTTCTTGGGGATGGTCTTGATCCCTGTCTCCTGTACAATGTCATGAACCTTTATCCATAGTTCGTCAGGCACTCTATCAGATCTAGGCCCTTAAATCTATTTCTCACTTCCACTGTATAATCATAAGGGATTTGATTTAGGTCATACCTGAAAGGTCTAGTATTTTTCCCCTCTTTCTTTAATTTAAGTCTGAATTTGGCAATATGGAGTTCAAGATCTGAGCCACAGTCAGCTCCTGGTCTTGTTTTTGCTGACTGTATAGAGCTTCTCCATATTTGGCTGCAAAGAATATAATCAATCTGATTTCGGTGTTGACCATCTGGTGATGTCCATGTGTAGAGTCTTCTCTTGTGTTGTTGGAAGAGGGTGTTTGCTATGACCAGTGCGTTCTGTTGGCAAAACTTTATTAGCCTTTGCCCTGCTTCATTCTGTACTGAAAGGCCAAATTTGCCTGTTACTCCAGGTGTTTCTTGACTGCCTACTTTTGCATTCCAGTCCCCTATACTGATGTTTAGCTATTTTAATGCAACTATTAAAAAAAATCAATACATTTTAAAGAGTAAAAGAAAAGACTAGTTATTTCACCTGTTTGAAAACTTTTTCTTATTCTCTCAACAAGTACACTGTCAGTTGAGCTTTTAGCTAGATTCAAATTAAGAGTTTTATAAATCTTGGAGAAGAATGAAAATAAGGGTTTTCAGCAAGTTTTATACTGTATCTCTCTGAATAAGCTGACATCCTGCATGCTATAATGTGTCTGTGATTTCCAGGTTAACAAATCTATGAGGAGAAATGTAACAAAGAGGATAAGGCAAATATATAGATGATTTTTTTAAAACATTTTTGAACAAAAGAGGCATACTTTTTCCTAGCATATTAAATGAGAAATAATATTATTCTAAAATGAAGCTCTTTAAAAAATCATAAATTATCTGACTAGAAGAAAAGGGCAAGAGCATAAAATTCACTGGCTGTTTATAATAGTTAGCAAAGTAGCTAAAATATGTAAGGATACAATTTAATACTAGCCTTGAATCATACTTTAAAAATATATTCTCTCTTGACTCTGAGTTAACATAATCTTGTAAAATAATTTCAGTTATACAATTTCAACTCGCAATCTAACAAAAGGTAGCATAAAATCCAATTTTGAGCTGATGCAAATACAGAGTTACTAAATTTAGCCTGACAATTTTTGAGAGTGGTTTCTCCAAATATCTGAAATAAAAAGAATGACTTTGCATCAGATTACTGGTCAATGTACATTTCTCAACTGCCTGGCCCAAACCATATCTTAATGTTCTACCAACGTCAGCTCTAAAATTTATTAAATAACATAAGTCATTCCAAATGTCTCTATATTTGTCTTGCAAATTTAAGCACAACCAGAAAGCAGGCAAAGGCTGGTAAGTGAACAATAGAACTGTATGAAATACAGATCTGTGTGTATTTTGAGCTGTCAAGTGTGTGTGCAAAGGTTACCGGGCATGGTGTGAAAAGGATGTTCCACAAGCTTTACATCTTCTGGACTTGTTATAAGCTGCAAGAATCTGTTGTACTCATAGACTCTGAGACATACATCCTTGCCATTCTGCGGTAACGTGTGGTTATTCAGACCCAAGTTCATGACTCCAGACCTAGAGATTATATTCGTATGTATAATTTCCTCTGCTCTCTTAGGTAAAAACCCTTGAAGTAGACACTTCAGATCCTTTCTGAGCTTGAAAGTGTGACTTTTCCAGTTTAATTCAAGTTTAATTCACTTACTAATCATCAGTGCATGCTGGCTTCCCTTCATGTGGTGATTTTGAGATCTCAGAGCTTGGCAAATTTTGATAAACAGGGCCAGATGCCTTAGAGAAGCAATGAACCAACTAACTTCATGCTTTGGAGGAATAACTGAGTTCTAACTATGTGCCACTCTACAAGGTAAAGAAACAGAGGCTCTGAAAGATTAAGAAACAGTTTACATGCCACACAACCAGGAGGTGGTAAAATTCAGTACTTTTTCAATTTTGTGCCCAAACTACTCCATATAAAGATGTGTAAGTTAATCATCTGGAACAATACTCTGTTACATAAATACAGATTATAAAAAGCAGGAACACAGGCCGGACAAGCACTGATTTGACAGGTGCAGGAAATTCCTTAAGAGGAAAATAGTGCAGTGGCCAGTCACAGTGGATGGTGACTGCAGCCATGAAATTAAAAGACATTTGCTCCTTGGAAGAAGCTATGATCAATCTAGAGAGCATAATAAAAACCAGAGACGTCAGTTTGCCGACAAAGGTCCATATAGTCAAAGCTATGGTTTTTCCAGTAGTCAGTATGGATGTGAGAGTTGGACCATAAAGAAGGCTGAATGCTGAAGAATTGCTGCTTTTGAACTGTGGTGCTGGAGAAGACTTTTGAAAGTCCCTTGGGCTGCAAGGAAATTAAACCAGTCAATCCCAAAGGAAATCAGTCCTGAATGTTCATTGGAAGGACTGATGCTGAAGTTGAAACTCCAATACTTTGGCTACCTGATGAGAAGAGCCAACCCACTGGAAAAGACCCTGATTCTGGGAAAGATTGAGGGCAGGAGAAGAGGACAATAGAGGATGAGACGGTTGGATGGCATTATTAACTCAATGAATACGAGTTTGAGCAAACTCTGCGAGATGGTGAAGGACAGGGTAACCTGGCATGCTGCAGTCCACGGGGTTGCAAAGAGTCGGACATGGCTGAGAGACTGACTAGCAACAAGCCCCTGACTCTGGGGGTCTGCTTCCTGAGTGTGGAAACTTCCCAGCCAGCATCGGGAGTTATTTACAAGTCGGGAAAGAGCAAGTCTGCATTTAGTTTGACATTTTAAAGTTCATTGGTGAAACACAGCTTATTTTCCTCCAAGAAAATCTGAAGCTATTGCATATGTGAAAAGAAATGACTTGGGTGTAGAAATTTATTCTAAAAGAATGATGGCGTTGGTCAATTTACTAGCCTGTGCCTGCCGATTGCTTTGAACAAAAGCTATTTGATTTACTTCACAATATTTGAAATCATATTTATTCTACTTTTCTAAGCCTTAGAGTAAATCAAACTTCTTTATAAACTTTATTTAGCTACCAACATCCACCATATTTCAGCCATTCTAACGAGACTTTCAGAGGTTTTTTTTTAAGTATTGCACAGGTTGCCACTGCCATCCATCCAAGTTAGATAAGATTAACAGAGGTCCAGAGGATTGGACAATAACTGTTTGGGGGAGTAGAAGGCTGTTCATTTGCCTTGCTTTAAAAAGTTCACTTTGAGAAGTAGAAATCTTAAAGAAAAATTCTTTATGAATCTAAAGCTAAATGAAATAAGTAATGTATGTATATTATATTTATCTTCCAAGTCATTTCTTCTACCCTTTCTAATATGTAGAGTTGTTTTGTGATCTTATTATAGCAAATACTAAGCCTTGAAAAATCTGCTGTTTTCATATAAGAACTGACTATGGAGATGAATGTCAATGTAAATTGGTTTCTCTGGCATTTATTAGTAATTCAATTTTGCTCTCTGTAATTAATTATGGGATTATAAAGAATTCAAATTAGAGGGGAAAATATAGTCTTCAGACA
>SJYQ01104784.1:651976-666853 GCA_006410935.1 Redunca redunca
TGGTCTCAGTTTTTCCTCATAAAATCCTTCTTTTCACCTTTCTCATTTTTTTTTTTGGGACATTTATCTTAAGTGTTTATAAGACAATCTCTATTACAGAGATTATAGAGACTTTACAGGGACTATCATCTATATATTAGTCAATCAATCAAATTTTAATTTTAATTTGGAAATAAAATTATATGTAGATCATAGTGATTTGATGGATTCAGTGTGTAAAAGAGATGTTGACTTTAATTTTCTTTGAATTTTGAATATTAGTAAGATAAATATCAGATCTTGAACAAAATTGAGGAAGTAAGTATGTGACAAGGGACTGAAAAACATAAGTCAAAGGCATTGGATAAACTCTGAAAATTTTATAACTGCTTTTCACATTTTGCTGTGCAGGTAGAAAGCATTTTTGTTCTGTTCTTATTCTGAGCTCCCTAAATATTTCAAGTCCTAATCTCTGCAGTCTGTGGCTTTGATGCTGTGTTTCATGATGTACTGGAGGTTTCATTCACGTCTTTAACATCCACTGTTGACGGTTAGGACTTGTGGTAGGTGGAGTTATTAACTGCTCCCTCTCTTTGCCCCAAGATGCTTCATTTTAATCTCTTTTCTTATTAGACTTTCAACTAGGATTTCATTTGAAGAAGGTACACCCAGCTCAAAGGATATTTGTATCTGACTTTAATTTCAAGTAGAGGATAATTAAATGTATTTGTTCTCACAATTTCACCACCCTTAAATACTTCCATGTGCTATTTAACATTTTTTTTTCCTCATTTAAATCCACTCAATATGAAAAGGCTACTTACTATATGATTCCCATGATACGACATTCTGGAAACGGCAAAACTATGAAAGCCGCAAAAAGATGGGTGGATGCTAGGAGTTAGGGTGGAAAGAAGGGTGAACTGGTGGAGCACAGATGATTTTTAGGGCAGTGAAAATGCTCTGCGATGGTGGATACATGTCACCGTACATTTAGCCACACTCACCGGATGTAAAAGTTAAGAGTGAACCCTGATGCAGACTAGGAACTTGGGTTGATAGTGATGTGCCGGTGTGTATTCATCAAATATGCCGTTCTTGTGGGGCTGCTGATGGTGGGGAGGTTGTGTGTATGTAGTAGGGCAAAGGTAACAGGGACACCTGTACTTTCTGTTTTCAATTTTGCTGTGAACTTAAAACTCCTCTAAATTTTTAATTAAAAATAAAATTAGCTTACTTGTAGTATTATGTTAAACATGTATGTCAGTCACTCAGTCGTGTCTGACTCTTTGTGACCCCATGGACTGTAGCCCTCAAGGCTCCTCTGTCCATGGAATTCCCCAGGCAAGAATACTGGAGTGGGTAGCCATGCCCTTCTCCAGGGGATCTTCCTGACCCAGGGATCGAACAGGCATCTCCTGTGTCTCCTGCATTGCAAGCCGATTCTTTACCATCTGAGCCACCAGGAAAACCTATGTTAAGTAGACATCTTCACAATTAACTTCCTAGAATTTCTTATATTTTCAACAAGGTGCAAGGAAAATAGTTTCTAAGGAAAGAATCTACTGGTGAAGATGTTGTGAAGAGTGTGGAAATGACAACAGAGGATTTAGAATATTACATGAATATTGATAGTTGATAAAGCAGTGACAAGGTATGAGAGGAGTGACTTCAATTTTGAAAGGAGTTTTATTGTGGGTAAAGTGCTATCAAACACTGCATGCTACAGGGAAATTGTTTGTGGAAGGAAGAGTGAGTCGATGTGGCAGACCTTACTGACATCTTATTTTAAGAAATTGACACAGCAGCCCCATCCTTCAGCAATCACCACCCTCCTCAGTCAGTAGCCATCAATGTGGAAGCAAAATCTTCCACCAGCAAAGAACCCACTGAAGGCTCAGATGATGGCTAGAATTTTTTTTAGCAATAAATTTATTTTAATTAAAGCATGTACATTTAAAAAAATATAATACTATTGCACACTAATAGACCACAGCATAGAATCAAGACCACTTTTATACACACTGTGCTTAGTCGATCAGTCATGTCTGACTCTTTTCGATCTCATGGATTGTAGCCCACCAGGCTCCTCTGTCCCTGGGATTCTCCAGGCAAGAATACTGGAGTGGGTTACCACATACACTGAAAGTGAAAGTCGTTCAGTCGTGTCTGACTCTTTGCCACCCCATGATTATAGAGTCCATGGAATTCTCCAGGCCAGAATACTGGAGTGGGTAGCCTTTCCCTTCTCCAGGGGATCTTCCCAACCCAGGGATTGAACCCTGGTCTCCCGAATTGCAGGCAGATTCTTTACCAGCTGAGCCACAAGGGAAGCCCAAGAATACTGGAGTGGGTAGCCTTTCGCTTCTCCAGCGGATCTTCCCGACCCGGGAATCGAACTGGGGTCTCCTGCACTGCAGGTGGATTCTTTACCACTTTACCAACTGAGCTATCAGGGAAGCCCACATGCACTAGGAAACCAAACCAAACCAAACACAGAACAACTGTTTAACCTGCTTTATTACAATATTTGCATCATTATGGTGGGTCTGGAACCGAACCCTCAATGTCTCTGCAGTCTGCCTATACTCACAAGAGGCTGCAGAAAAAGACTATGGCAAGAGCTGAAACATTACTGTTCAAAACAACACATCATATATGCTTTTATACTCACTAAAATAACAAGGCTGGCACACTGAGGATAAAACATGGATGCAATTTTCTGCATCTTAGTTGAATAATAGTTAGGGATTGAATGGTGCTTGTTAATCTACTTTGCTATTTCTTCTAGAAACTTCTTTGGCTCTTCCTATCAATCCCCATTTCTACACGTATTCTGTTTCTTTCATTTTTAAATTAATTTTTAATTGGAATATAATTGTTTTACAACATTGTTTTAGTTTCTGTTGTGCAAAAATATGAATCAGCTATATGTATGCACACATCCCCTCATTCCTGAACTGCCTTCCCACCCCTCCAGCCCACCTCTCTAGGTGGGCACAGAGCACCAGGCTGAGCTCCCTGTGCTATCCAACTTTCCAGCAGCTATTTCTTTTACACACAGTAACGCGCATATGTCAATGCTACTGTCTCTATTTGTACCACCCTCTCCTGTGTCTACAAGTCTGTTCACTGTATCTGCAACTCTATTCCTGCCCTGGAAATAGGTTCATCAGTTTCTAGATTCCATATACATGCATTAATATATGATATTTGTTTTTCTCTATTTCTTCTTGACCTGAGAGTCCTGACAACTCTCCGTCTGTTTGTCTTTGTCGGCCACATTACACCAGGCTTCCCTGGTGGCTCAGATGGTAAAGCGTCTGCCTCCAGTGTGGGAGACCCGGGTTCAATTCCTGGGTTGGGAAGACCCCCTGGAGAAGAAAATGGTGACCCACTCCAGTACTCTTGCCTGGAAGATCCCGTGGGTGGAGGAGCCTGGTGGGCTGCAGTCCATGTGGTCACAAAGAGTCAGACACGACTGAGCGACTTCACTTTCACTTTCAGTTCCCATACAAGGTACTCAAGGGTCCCTCAGGGCACAAGACCCCAGCCTCAGGTGACATGCAGTTACCTCGTTCATCTTTCTCAAAGACCTGTTGTTGCACCTCGATTTCCTCCCTACTACATCTTCTCTATTTTCAGCTCTCTGACCCACTGCTTTAGCTCCCCTTCCTCTTCAGAGGAAGTCTGCCTTATGGCTCAGGTCCTGGACTCCAGGATTAGACTGCCCCTGTTTATACCATTACATTACTTATTAACTGTTTGGGCAAGGTAACCAACCTCTCAAAGCCTTGGTTTCCTTGCTTAAAAACTTGACATAAAGATGGTAACTCCTTTATAGGGTTGTTGCAAGGATTCCATGAAGAAAAACACAGACTAAGAACCTAAACTGGTATGTGGGATTTGGGAAGCCCTTAGTAAACACCCAGAGCTGTCCAATAGCGACAGGCACTGGCCTCAGAGCCAGTTAGGGGAGGAGGGTGGTAGAGTCCTGTGGCTGCTGTAACCAGGTGCTATTAACTGGGTGGCCTGCTGCTAAGTCGCTTCAGTTGTGTCCGACTCTGTGTGACCCCATAGATGGCAGCCCACCAGGCTCCCCCGTTCCTGGGATTCTCCAGGCAAGAACACTGGAGTGGGTTGCCATTTCCTCCTCCAATGCATGAAAGTGAAAAGTGAAAGTGAAGTCGCTCAGTTGTGTCTGACTCTTTGTGACCCCTTGGATTGCAGCCTACCAGGCTCTTCTGTCCATGGGGTTTTCCAGGCAAGAGTACTGGAGTGAGGTGCCATAGCCACCCCAACAGCAATCTCTGTCTTTGTTGTCTTCTCTGTGTGTGTCTATATTTGTGTCTCCTCTTCTCACAAGGACACCAGTCATGTTGTATCAGGACCCACCCTAAGGATCTCATCTCAGCCTTATTACATCTGCAAAGACCCTATATCAAACAAAATCATAGTCACAAGTACTGGACTTAGGACTTAAACACATCTCTTTAGACACACAATTTAACCCCTAAACAGTAGGGAAGTGACCTTTGCACTGGACAGTAGCCACCCTCTCCCCTCTCTCCCATCTTCCCAACTTCCTCCATCCGGTCCTTCTTCTTTTTCTCAATTTTCTCACTTAGAGCACTTGTCAGATCCCCTGACCTCATTTCCCACGTTCTGGCTTTCTATTATCAGATCTAATACTTCAGGTGTGGTCCACTGATGCTTGCCATGGAGTCCTGTAATTTGGACACTTGACGAGGTGACATTAGGAGTATTTCGCTTTGTGTGCATTTCTGTGGCCACATCATACAGATGCTTCATATTGAGTGTGGAATAAATTATAACAAGCTGCTTTTTAAAAATCCCTTCTTGACTCAGTGGTAAAGAAACTGCCTGCCAGTGCAGGAGAGGCGGGTTCAATCCTTGGGTCAGGAAGATTCACTGGAGAAGGAAATTGCAATCCACCCCAGTATTCTTGCCTGGAGAAGTCCATGGACAGAGGAATTCTCCAGGAACCATGGCGGGCTATAGCCCATGGTGTTCCAAAGAGTTGGACAAGACTTAGCCACTAAAACAATGACCAACAACAACATCACTAACAGTCTGTAACCGTCTCTCTTGCTGCTTCAGCCTATTTTCCTTTTTCTGAATGCTTTCTTGAGAGAGTCAATACTGATGAACACGGTCTGACGGCTCCTAGAATTGGAATGGATTGGCAGTCTCAGGAAATACTCTGTGTAGTCTGAGTGGCTTCCAGACGTTGCAGCCTGGACCAAGCAAACCAGTGGCGGGGTGGACCTGCTGCGGTACATAACCCATCACCAGAAAAAACCAGAGCTGCCATTTGCACGCTGTCACATTCCCTCTGGAATTCCTACCCCACCGTGTCCTTGACAGACCCTGGAAAGTCATCAGCATCTTCCTAGAAGACAAAGAAGTGGTCTGAACCTTTCAACAGACACAGGAGGAAGGTTGGGAAGTGGTCTCCAGCCCTGGGCCTGGCCCTTCAGGTAGCAGCCATGCTGGTCTCAAGGATGGGTCTCTCTCAGCACTGACTCTGAATTATAAGCAGGACTGAGACACAGTCAACACAAAACCAACTCATTCCTTTAGAAGTGGGAAGGCTGCTCCTAGCAAGAAAGATCGGCTAGTTCATATTATGGTTTTCCTTTCCCTCACTGTATTCCTCAACTTATTTTCTTCCTGTCTTCATTTTTGTTTCAATATTTATAATTTGCCTTGACATGCATATTTAAAATGTTACAAGGATTCAATGTGATTACTGTAATGCTTTCTATACTAGAAATATATACTAGGGATAGTCCGCAATGGGGATAATTTGTAGGTGACTAATTGGGACCCGACAGGATCATTCTTAACAATTTCCTCTGGAGGGTTTTCTTTCTCTCGAAGGGCTTATAAATTCTCTTTGATTTGCAAAAATGCACACTCTCAAGTCCCACCCCAGTGTCTTGGACTTACGCTGTATTCTCATCAGTGAATCCCTCTCTCACATTTGTGTACTTCTCTGTGCAGAGTGGGCTCTCAATAAATGTATGTTGAATAAATCCACCTCAATTGTATTTATTTGGGCCGTGGTGGTTGTTATTTAGTCGCTAAGTCATGTCGGATTCTTCTGAGACCCCATGGACTGCAGCCCACTGGGCCCATTGCTTGTCCTTTATTAGTCTCATGAGTTTCTGAAATTCAGAAGCCTAAGAAAATAACAAATACTGCATAAAATATGAACCTTCATTAAAACCCTGCATGGAGCGGATACTATTATTCTCATTTTATGGACATGAAAACGGAGCTGAGAGAAGTTAAGTACCCAAGTTGCCATTCAGCTAAGAAGCAGCAGAGGGGGCATCGCCTTTCATCGTCACTGCGCTAGCAGCAGAAAAAGTGGATAGCACTGAACAACGTGTCGAATGAATGAATGAAATAAGTGACTCTCAGAAAATCTATTTATATTAACAATTGCATCCAGACCCTTAGGAAATAGGATCACTTCCATGCAATGCAGTAAGCTGGCCAAAATACATCCAAATGATAATAAAAGAAAATAATAGTGCTTATCATCTCCAGGCATTGTCTTAGCTATGAAGCCTTACTGCTAATAGGGCTGCGGCTGTCTGGATCGTGAGGAGTTTAACAGACTGCAAATAACAGATTGAGGCCAGATTAAGGATGGCCTTCAATGAAGGCTAATGGTATCTGCCGTAAAATAGAGCTATTACAATTGGAAATCCCATAAGGCCCATAACATCCCTCTTTAATTCATTAGTTATTATGAAAATAAGAAAAGGGATAAAGTCTTCATTATCCAATCATTTCTCTGTCTGTCAATTAAAATTTAAAAAGGATGGGAAGAGGATCAGGTCCGTGAACGGTAATGTTGAAGGATCAAGAAGACATAGTCTTACATCTAACTTTCAGCAGGAGGCACACACATTAACGCTAACCCCCCACCCAGTGTTTCTGAGGACCACATGTCTGGATACATAAATGGATATTTCTGAGTCTGCAAAATTACTTTCATCAGCAGTATAATCGCCCAGCTGAGGGATATCTGATCACAGATAAGAACAGGCAGCCAATCCTTGCTGGTCAAGAGAAGACCCAACCTGTCCTCTGCATAGGCTTGGAGCTCCCCCATCAGCAAGCAATGTTCAGGCAGGAGTGTGAATTGGCCCCGAGTACCTTTATGGGACATCCTTGTCAACTGTCTGCAAGGCTATTTCATCCATCAACTTTGAATTTACACCAATATGAGACAGAGAAAAAAAAGTTTTGCAGCATCTTTTCAATAACATTAGCACTGTAGAAGGTAGTCCTATTACTTTTCTACTGCTGCCAAAGCAAACTGTCACAAACTGAGTGGTTTAAAACAACACAGAGTTATCATCTTACAGCTCTGTAGACTGGGCTTCCCTGGTGGCTCAGACAGTAAAGAATTTGCCTGGAATGTGGGAGACATGGGTTTGATCCTGGGTTGGGAAGATCCCCCGGAGGAGGGCATGGCAACTCACTCCAGTATTCTCGCCTGGAGAGTCCCTGTGAACAGAGGAGGCTGGCAGGCTGTAGTCCATGGGGTTGCAAAGAGTCCAACATGACTGAGCAGCTAAGCACAGCATAACACAGCTCTGTAGACTGAAATTCCCATGTGAGTCTGACTGCGCTAAGATCAAGGTATTGTCAGGGCCAAGCTGTTTTTCTGGCGCTTCTATGACAGAATCCATTTTCTTTTCTTTTCCAGCTTTTAGAAAATGCCTACATTTTTTGGCTCATGGACTCCCTCTCTCTCCTTCAAAAACAGAAATATACCAACTCTCTGGTACTTTTCCTGTCATCAGATAGCAGATTTTTTTTATGATCATAGCTGGGACTCATCTGATTAGACAGGGCCACCCTGATAATCCAGGATAAGTCTCTCATCTCCAGGTTCTCATCCTTAGCCACATTCTGAAAGTCCCTTCTGCCCGGTAAGGGAACACTTTCACAGGGTCTGAGGATTAGGATGTGAGCATCTTTGGGAACCATTATCCCCCCACCACCCTAGCTTACAGTCAAAGTGCATCATTTTCAGTGCTGACAAAGACAGGTGGGCAAATACTATCACCCAAGCTCATGTCCTCGGCTTTTCCAAACATTCTGTATTTCCATCTCAGTTATTCACCTCCCTGCATAAGAGAGTGAAAAAACTGGCTTAAAACTCAACATTCAAAAACCTAAGATCATGGCATCCAGTCCCATCACTTTATGGCAAATAGACGTGGAAAAAGTGAAAGCAATGACAGATTTTATTTTCCTGGGCTCCAAAGGCACTGTAGACAGTGACTTCAGCCATGAAATTAAAAGACTCTTGCTTCTTGGAAAGAAAGTTATGGCAAACCTAAACAGTGTATTAAAAAGCAGAGACATTACTTTATCAACAAAGATCCATATAGTCAAAGCTATGATTTTTCCAGAGTTCATGTATGGAGTTGGATCATAAAGAAGCCTGAGCACCATAGGATTGATGTTTCTGAACTGTGGTGTTGGAGAAGACTCTTGAGAGTCCCTTGGACTGCAAGGAGATCAAACCAGTCAATCCTAAAGGCAATCAATCCTGAATAGTCATTGAAAGGACTGATGCTGAAGCTGAAACTCTGATACTTTGACTACCTGATGCAAAGAACTGACTCATTGGAAAAGACCCTGATGCTGGGAAAGACTGAAGGCAAAAAGAGAAAAGGACAGTAGAGGATGGGATGGTTAGACAGATTCACTGTTTCCATTGTTTCCCCATCTATTTGCCATGAAGTGATGGGACCAGATGCCATGATCTTAGTTTTTTGAATGTTGAGTTTTACGCAGCTTTTTCGCTGATGAAAATGTGATGATCGATTTTATCTTTCAATGGGACACTTAGTAAAGAAACAAATAGTCTTCATCACGTGTGGATTCCCTATGACCCACACTGACAACCTGTCTCACTGTTGCTTCATCAGCACTTTGCTTTCAACTGAGTGATGCATCTTTTAATTCAAGCCTTTTCTCATGATTGATTTTTAGGAAGAATGCAATTTTTTTTTCCTGGAAAATATAATAATAGCTCTCCCTCTTTTTAAAGCATGTTGGACAGAGGGATGCTGATAGAAAATGAACTATGCTTTCTTATAAATCTCTCTTGGATCTTAGCTCTGTTTTTTTTTTTCCCCCTCAAGATCACTAAATAACGTATTCTGCTGAAGTCCATTTAGCATTCTGTGGGTAGTTGTATCTATTTCGGGAACCCATGGCACACTCTGAGCATTTGACAGGCTCACACCTGATTAATCCCTCTCTCTTTCCTGTCATCAATATTATTTAGGGGCACTGGTCAAACCATATTGACACTCTGCTGACATCTTCTCTGGTGCCCAATTACCTTTCTGTCAGGATGCAATCCAAGAGGCGACAGGAGAATTCTATGCTGTGCCAAGCAAGTTGGCACCAAAATGTCCCTGAGACAGAATATAATATATCATTTTTATGCTTCTTCTGAAAACTAAAAGAGACATCTCCCTGTCCTCGATGCCAAGGGGTCTTTTAACTCATAGGCCGTGTTGTACCTTGAGCTCTCCGGCACCTGCTGGATGAGCCTGGCTGATACTCTGTTTCACATCCCGAGGTGGATTCCTCATGAAACAGCAGAGGCCCTTCCCTTGGGCTCTTAGCCCTGACCCACATATTGGAAAGCAGTTCCTCTTCTGAATGAATTGAGCTGCTAGGGTTTTTGAGGAAAATCCTATTCAGATGCATCTTTACGGTACAGAAAATCTGGCCAGCGAACTTCTGTAGAGCAAATATAAGGCGTAAAATACCCAGGGCTGCAGAACCTTTCTGCAGTCCATTCTGGCAATGCTGTGATACTGAAATGCATGCTGTGAGGCTAAAAAGGATTAAAATAATGTTTTCTTTTTCTTTCTTCATTTTAAATTTTAAGATGGCCTTCATTTGATCAAAAGGGCATCTGCATTTATATATCTAAAAGGGAAATGTATCAGTAGCTACTCAATTTAATATTTCATATGCACATACACCTTTGAGTATTAACTACTGTCTTGGCCTGTTGAGCAACCAGAAGAGCACTCCTCATAAGTGACAGCAGGACAGACCTCTGAGTGTGCGATGGGAGTGTGCTTACGGGACGTGGTCCAAACAATGACAAATGTTTGGGGAGGATTTACCGGTGAAATACAGATGTGCACTCTCACTTAGGAGTGTCCCCTCATTTAAACATCGAATCTATCATACAATGTAGGTATTATCACCATTTCAATTCTTTTCTAAGGAAACGATCACAGAGAGCTTTTGAAACTTGTTCAGAGTCACTAAGCTAGCCATAGAGAGAAGACTCAAAACCAGATTACATTTAGAAAATAATTTGAACTTATTTATGATAAAATTGTACTGTCTCTTGGCTCAGATGGTAAAGAATCTGCCTGCAATGCAGGAGACTGAAGTTTGATCCCTGAGTGGGGAAGATCCCCTGGAGAAGGGGATGGCTACCCACTCCAGTATTCTTGTCTGGAGAATTCCATGGACAGAGAAGCCTGGCAGGCTCCAGTCCATGAGGTCATAAAGAGTCAGACACGATAACACCTATATTGTATGATAGATTTGATGTTTAAATGAGAGGATACTCCTAAGTGACGGTGCATATCTATTATTTCACTGGTAGGTTAGGTTAGGTTTAGTTGCTCAGTCGTGTCTGACTCTTGTGATCCCATGGACGCCCATGAGGCTCCTCTGTCCATGGGATTCTCCAGGCAAGACTACTGGAGTGGGATGCCATTTTCTTTTCCATTTCACTGGTAAATACTCCTCAAACATTGATTTTGTCATTGCTTTCACTACTTTCATGATAAAATTACTCTTAAAGTAAAATCAAAATGAGATTTTCTAAAAACCAAATAAAGAACAGCACAGAGATGAGTAAAAGGAGGTAATAAGATTGAAGTCATACACTCACATTCATGCAGCATTACTGAGAATTGCTAAGCAGCAGCAAACCATGTGTCTACTGATGAAAGATGAACTGTTGTATGCACATACAAAGAAATAGTATTCAGACTTAAAGAGAAAGGAGATTCTGATACATGCAACAACACAGTAGTCATGTATGGATGTGAGAGTTGGACTATAAAGAAAGCTGAGCGCCAAAGAATTGATGCTTTTGAACTGTGGTCTTGGAGAAGACTCTTGAGAGTCCCTTGGACTGCAAGGAGATCCAACCAGTCAGTCCTAAAGGCAATCAATCCTGAAAATTCACTGGAAGGACTGATGCTGAAGCTGAAGCTCCAATACCTGGGCTACCTAATACAAAGAGCCAACTCCCTGGAAAAGACCCTCTTGCTGGAAAAGACTGAAGGCAGGAGGAGAGGGGGACAACAGAGGATGAGATGGTTGGATGGCATCACTGACTCAATGGACATGAGTTTGAGCAAGCTGCGGGAGATGGTGAAGGGTAGGGGAGCCTGGCGTGCTACAAGTCCATGAGGTCTCAAAGAGCTGGACACCACTGAGTGCCTGAACAACAGCACAAAAGAACCTTGAGGACATTATGCTAAGTGAAACAAGACTGTATGAGTCCATTCACACAAGGTAGCAGGATAGTGGAATTCACAGAGACAGAAAGAAGAATGGTGGTTACCAGCAGCTGGGAGCAGGGAGAAACGGGGAGTTATTTTATAATGAATAGAGAGTTTCAATTGTCCAAGACGGAAAGACCTCTGGAGATGGATTGCGGCATTGGTTGCACAACAAAGTGAATGTGCTTAACACCACTGAACTATACTTAAAAATTCGGTAAGATAGTAAATTTTTTGTATATATTTTATCACAGTTTTAAAAACTGGAAGAAATGAAATCATACAGTATATAGCACAAATGTTAAAATTTCTATAGACTTTATATCGTGCTGGGTTTAACATCTAAGCATGAGTCTGGAGTTCGCTTGCCCTGGGTCTGAATCTCTGCTATCCCTCTTGTTAACTGTGTGACCTTGTGGAAGTAATTTAAGCTCTCTGGGGTTTAATTGCCTCATTTGCAAAATGAGGAAAAACAGCACCTTCCTCATTGGGTCAATGTGATGTTTAAACGGCAGGATACACTTAAACATGTTGGAACAGTGTCTGGTGCATAATTAGCACTCAATAAATGTTCATTACTGTTATTGTTGAACAACACGAGGGATGAGAATGCACATACAAATATCTCACTTTGAATAAAACTGAACATGTTTCACAGAAAAATGTTACTGAGAAAATTAGATGAAATGATCAACGATGAAAAAATGTAGAATGATTTCTTTTCAAAGCATCCCAAATATTTTGCTGTTAATGATCGGATAATAAGCTGAGCTGATCGTAGGTTCTGGCTTTGAAAAAATGAAGAGATTCTGCTGCCTATAAACATTGTCATGGGTTATTTCTGGCCTAGGAAAAAGCTCTACAGATACATCAGTTCCTTTCAGGGCTCATGGAATAGGGCATGGCCAGTTAGTACGTGACCGGCCCTTCTACCATGGAATTCTCCAGGCAAGAATACTGGAGTGGGTAGCTATTTCCTTCTCCAGGGCAATCATCCTGACCCAGGATGATAGCATCCAGGTCTCCTGCATCACAGGCAGATTCTTTACCGCCTGAGCCACCAGGGAAGCCTAGTGAGGTGAGAACTGATTACTAATTGTACCGCAAAGACAGTGTTCCCAAGTCTGTGCTCATCTTGGCCAGGAAACCCTTATCCAGAAATTCTACAAGTACAGTGTGAGATGGGCACTGGAGCAGCAAACGGGCTGCCTTCCCTGCAGCTCCATTTTGGATTCACTAGTGTCCGATATGATGATTTAGCTCATTGAGTCAGGCTGTCCGAGGCCAGGAATTACCCAGTGGTGGGCACTTTGCTGAGACCAGGCTCGCTTAATTAGGATTCTGGCACTGTAGGTGGGAATATTTACTATTGCTGTGAATAGTAAATCGTAAATGTTAAATTACATCCAATCTCAGAAATAACTGTGCAAAACTTCTCAAGGCATAGATAATCAGGCAATTATTGAGATGGTTATAGTTCTTGCAGCCCATTGCCACTTTGCTGTAAGACAGACGTATGCTCAGAGCTACAATCTAATTTATCTCAGCTTCATTTTTGTGTGTTTTACTCTAGTAAATAAGAATAAATGCTTAATCTAAGTTTAGAGTCCTTTAACAAAGAACATATAATATGTGGTCTATTGTTTAAGCTTTAAATTTAAAACTTACACATAACTAGAAACATTAAATTCATATGTCATTAAAAAAGATAAAAACAACATGAATAGTCTTCCTGGATCATGATATTGTAGAAAAACACTGGCGTGGAAGTTTGGAAATCTGAGTCTTAGTCTTCTCTCCATTTCTTATTTCCAGTGTAATTGGAAGTAAAATTTTCCTGGGCCCCAATTTATGCATTTGTGCTTTAAGAAATTTTTACTGATTCCATCAGTCCTACTCCTGGACATATACCCATACCAAACTCAAATTTAAAAAAAGATACATGCAGCCCAATGTCCATAGCAGCACTGTTTATAATAGCTAAGATGTGGCGGCTATCTAAATGCCCATAGACAGATGAATGGATAAAGAAGATACAGTACAAACACACAATGGAATATTACTTATCCATAAAAAAGAATGAAATGATGCCATTTGCAGTAGTATGGATAGGTCTGGAGATGATCATACTAAGCAAAGTAAGTCATAAAGAGAAAGACAAATATGTAACATTTATATGTGGAACCTACATGTGAGACAAATCAACCTATCTATGAAACAAAAGCAGACTACAGACCTGGAGAACAGATTTACGGCTGCCAAGGGAAGGAGAGATAAAGGTATGCGTGTGTGTGTGTGTATATATATATATATGCACATGCATATATAAATACATATATATATATACACACACATGGATATGTAGATACGTATAACTGAGTCACTTTGTGTAACTGAATCAGTTTGCTGTCCAGGAGAAATGAACGTGACATTATAAATCAACTATATTTCAATACAATTTTAAAAAAGAAAGCTTTTAATGATTTCAGCTAGAGTTCCATTCATCATTTAGGTAATAAAAATAGCATACCTTACTGCAGTTTTAAGTGTTCATTAATTGGGAAGTACTATCTACATTTTGCGGATATGCAAACTTAGAGAAGCGAAACGCCCTGACTTAGATCTCACACAGAGGAAAGGGCAAAGGAGAACTTTGTACCCACTTTGGCCTCAGTCCAGTTTAATTGAACGATTTGGCTGACTGGGGTAAGATTACTGGTAGAAGCAACTTTCTTAGCTGGATATGGACCCTGAAAACCTGAGATTCAGTAGAACCTCTGCTTTTATTATTTTTTGTTGTTCAGTCGCCAAGTCATGTCTGACTCTTTGTGACCCCATGGACTGCAGCACACCAGGCTTCCCTGTCCTTCACTATCTCCCAGAGCTTGCTCACACTCCTTCTATTGAGTCAGTGATGCCATCCAACCATCTTTTATTTATTTATTTTATTATTATTATTATTTTTTTAAATTTTTATTTTAACTTTAGTTTACTTTACAATACTGTATTGGTTTTGCCAAACATTGACATGAATTCACCACGAGTGTACATGCGTTCCCAAACATGAATCCCCTCCCACCTCCCACCCCATACCATCTCTCTGGGTCCTCTCCATGCACCAGCCCCAAGCATCCTGCCTCCTGTATCAGACATAGACCGGCGATTCATTTCTTACATGATAGTATACATGTTTCAATGCCATTCTCCCGTCTCATCCCACCCTCTCCCTCTCCCTCTCCTCCAGAGTCCAAAAGTTCACTCTATAGATCTGAGTCTCTTTTGTTGTCTC
>SJYQ01104784.1:675728-719499 GCA_006410935.1 Redunca redunca
GGAATACCAGACCACCTGACCTGCCTCTTGAGAAATCTGTATGCAGGTCAGGAAGCAGCAGTTAGAACTGGACATGGAACAACAGACTGGTTCCAAATAGGAAAAGGAGTACGTCAAGGCTGTATATTGTCACCCTGCTTATTTAACTTCTATGCAGAGTACATCATGAGAAACGCTGGACTGGAAGAAACACAAGCTGGAGTCAAGATTGCCGGGAGAAATATCAATAACCTCAGATATGCAGATGACACCACCCTTATGGCAGAAAGTGAAGAGGAGCTAAAAAGCCTCTTGATGAAAGTAAAAGAGGAGAGTGAAAAAGTTGGCCTAAAGCTCAACATTCAGAAAACGAAGATCATGGCATCTGGTCCCTTCACTTCATGGCAAATATTTTGGGAAACAGTGGAAACAGTGGCTGACTTTATTTTTCTAGGCTCCAAAATCACTGCAGATGGTGACTGCATCCATGAAATTAAAATATGCTTACTCCTTTGAAGGAAAGTTATGACCAACTTAGGTAGTATATTCAAAAGCAGAGACATTACTTTGTCACCAAAGGTCCGTCTACTCAAGGCTATGGTTTTTCCAGTGGTCATGTATGGATGCAAGAGTTGGACTATAAAGAAAGCTAAGAGCTGAAGAATTGATGCTTTTGAACTGTGGTGTTGGAGAAGACTCTTGAGAGCCCCTTGGACTGCAAGGAGATCCAACCAATCCATCCTAAAGGAGATCAGTCCTGGGATTTCTTTGGAAGGAATGATGCTGAAGCTGAAACTCCAATACTTTGGCCACCTCATGTGACATGTTGA
The DNA here is from genome assembly GCA_006410935.1 of Redunca redunca. Taxonomy (NCBI): domain Eukaryota; kingdom Metazoa; phylum Chordata; class Mammalia; order Artiodactyla; family Bovidae; genus Redunca; species Redunca redunca. The sequence continues at coordinate 676,538 of SJYQ01104784.1, forward strand.
CTCATTGGAAAAGACCCTGATGCTGGGAGGGATTGAGGGCAGGAGGAGAAGGGGACAACAGAGGATGAGATGGCTAGGTGGCATCACTAACTTGATGGACATGAGTTTGACTGAACTCCGTGAGTTGGTGATGGACAGGGAGGCCTGGCGTACTGTGATTCATGGGGTCGCAAATAGTCAGACACGACTGAGCGACTGAACTGAACTGAACTGAACTGTCTTGCTTCTCCCTTCTCTTTCCATCAGAGCAGAGGAACATATCCAATTTCTGATGCTTTTTAATATTGGAACCTTGGCCGATAATAAGCTACTCTTGTTTTCTTTTGATGCAGTCAAGAGTTAAAAAAGAAATAATGCTTAAAAATTGCATTTATGGAAACAATAAAACCGGAGCCGGGTCACTGGGTTAGTAACCTGCATTAGGTTTCGCTGCTTCCATCCCTGGCTGTGTTACAGGAAGTAGACAAAGGTGGATGGTGCCATGCTAACATTGCAAAGTCCCTGGGGCCTTGCAGGCCACAAACTGTCACTGAAAGTACAGAGCATGACCTAGACTGATTATCCCCTCGTCATCACACTGCACCTTTTCAAGCTTACCTAGTGCTAAATTCTTTCTCTTAGAAGAAATTTCATTTACTCTCATTGCTGTTGGAAATTAGGGGATACTAACCCACATGGTGGAGGGCAAGAAACAATCAGAACACCTGAAGAACTGAAGTCAATGTGTTACCCGGCAGGAAACACCCTTGTCCTGCCTGTACATCAAATAGGCAATGAAAGAGTGTCTATCTCAGAATGTCAGTTCAATCTCCAATCGTTCCTTCCAGGGACCAGTAGAAACAACCTACCACAGTCATATTCTTGTCACAGAGATCGATGATAAATTGCACGAACCAGAGAAGCTGTGTGGCTCAGGATTCTTTTTGAAATCAGGACAATGTCAGTTGAGGGAGCAACTATTATCATCAGCTGCTCCTTTAGGATGGAACTCTGAGAAATGCTCTCTGGGGAAGCGGAGAAAGACCTAGCTGGTTCCCACCACACCTACAGGGAGTATCAGGAAGCCCAGGAGAGGGAGTCACACTGTCAAGGTGTCTGGGCCTTGGGTGTTCTAGCAGGAGCCCCATGCTCTGCATGGGACCCAGGCTTTGAACCAACTTCACATGGCAGACCTCAGGTCCTGCAGGGAGGGACTCTCGATAGACATCAGGATGCAAGCCAAGAAGACAATCAGCAGTGATCACGCTTCTTGTGTTCTGTGCAAGGAGCACACGAGTGACCAGGGGAAAGGAGTTCAATTTCCCAGCTCCTTCACCGCATCCCCTCCTTTTACTCAAGTCACTTTTGTCTTACATAGCTAATGTTCCCAGTTAGGGTGGAGCAAAATCAATGTTATTTTGTTCTCCTTCCTAGGAAAATAAGTTAAGCGCAGTACAAAATGTTTTACCTAGCTATTTTCACATCTCCCAGGAACAGATGAATGCCAATAAGAACAACACATTCCAGAGAAAAATCCAGTTGTACCCTTTGTTATTAGCACTGGCTAATTTGGTTAAATCAAATCATTATAATTTACTAACTTGGCATATATTTTATATTCAGTGAGAAGAGAATGGTTCAACTTGTGTTGAGCCAAGAACTGCCTTATTTCAGTGCTAGGCTAACGAAGTGCTACTTTTTGCTTTACAGATCATTATTTACCTGTTAATTGGCTTTGGGGAAAAGAAGTTAAAGGCGATAAAAATGGAAAGACTTTTTAAAAGACAAGAATAAGAAGTGGTGAGAAAAAAAACAATTTAATTGCCCAGTGCTAATAGTTCAAGAATTTCTCTGACCTCGGTATATGAAGATTTTTGCTAACTACATTGAGTAGGAGTAATCCTTGCAACAAGATTATGTACTGATAAACCATATTTGAGGTTAACCAGAAGCTAAATTATGAAAGTGAGGGATATTGTATTAAGACAGCCAGATATGGAGTGAATTAAATATGATCACGGCACTTTGTACTCACTGAAGACCAAATTTTATTATGTTGAGGATTCATTATGGGTTGGATGACTGAAGAAGAGAGAAAGAGAAGAGGCAACTTGTTTTCCTCAAATTTAAAGCCAATAGATCTCTGTTATTTTCTCCAATAACAAGTTGTTTCAGAAACACAAGGGCAAATGCATGGGGACCGCTTGATACAAATGTGGTGCGTACCTGTGACTTTCAGTGCATTCTTTAGAACCTCTGGAGTTAACACAGAATAACCTGATAATCTACTTACAGAAACAGTATACATAGCTACAATAAGACCCAGTACCGTCACTGGACATTTAATTAGCCCCATTCCATCCATTCCCACAGAATGTTAAAAACAATACCAGAAAGGTTTATTTCTCCAAAATGAAAACTTAAAAGCCTATTTGGAGCTTGATGAAACCTAGCCTTATTATATCTCCTACTATCTGCTTATCTACAAATTACATTCAAGAATCGCAGGGGGCTTTTCAACAGAGGAAACAGCGCTCTGCTTAGCGTCCCCTGCTGGCAGCTCCTTTACTGTGTGCCCTGGGCTCAAGCTATCTGGATTATTTTGGATGTTTGAAGACCCTTGTGGTGCAAGATCTCATTCTAAAGAAAGACTCATACTCTGAAAAATCTCCCAATACACTTCCATTCTTACTACAGCACAACCCAATCATTTTTTACTATATTTGATCAACAAATTTCAACTGAACACTCGAATCAGACTACGATAATCCATGGTGACAATATGCTTATTAAGTAATCATAGTAATCCAAGACTATGTCCCAACCACTGGTGCTGAATAAGCTGAAGTTGAACAGCTCTATGATGACCTACAAGATCTTCTACAATTAATACAAAAAGGAAAAAAAAAGTCCTTTTCATCATAGGGTATTGGAATGCAAAAGTAGGAAGTCAAGAGATACCTGGAGTGACAGGCAGGTTTGGCCTTGGAGTACAGATTGAAGCAGGGCAAAGGCTAACAGAGTTTTGCCAAGAGAATGCACTGGCCACAGCAAACACCCTCGTCCAACAACATAAGAGAAGACTCCACATGGACATCACCAGATGGTCAATACGGAAATCAGACTGATTATATTCTTTGCAGCCGAAGATAGAGAAGCTGTATACAGTCAGCAAAAAACGAGACTGGGAGCTGACTGTGGCTCAGATCATGAACTCCTTATTGCCAAATTCAGACTTATATTGAAGAACATAGGGAAAACCACTAGGCCATTTAGGTACGATCTAAATCAAATCCCTTATACAGTGGAAGTGATAAATAGAGTCAAGGGATTAGATCTGATAGAGTGCCTGAAGAACTATGGATGGAGATTCATAACATTGTATAGGAGTCAGGGATCAAGACCATCCTCAAGAAAAAGAAAATGCAAAAAGGCAAAATGGTTGTCTGAGAAAGCCTTACAAATAGCTGAGAGAAGAGGAGAAGCAAAAGGCAAAGGAGAAAGGGAAAGAGGTACCCATCTGAATGCAGAGTCCAAAGAATAGCAAGGAGAGATAAGAAAGCCTTCTCAAGTAAAATGAAATCGCTCAGTCGTGTCTGACTCTTTGTGACCCTGTGGACTGTAGCCTACCAGGCTCCTCCATCCATGGGATTCTCCAGGCAAGAATACTGGAGTGGGTTGCCATTTCCTTCTCCAGGGGATCTTCCTGATTCAGAGATCGAATCCGGGTCTCCCACATTGCAGGCAGATGCTTTAACCTCTCAGCCACCAGGGAAGCCCATTTTCTCAAGTAAAGATAACCTTAATTGGTATAATTCTAGACTGTAGGTGCAAAACATTTTGGTACTTGTGAGAACCTTCCTCCCAATGCAAATGACCTAGAGAAGAAGGAAGATAAAAGAGCCCTTACCCTAAGCTCCAGATTAGGCTTGGAGCAGAGAGGAAATTTGGAGGTGCTATACCTGCTACTACAGAGCTCTCCAAATAATCTGACAGTTGTAACTTGAAAGATCGAGCAGGCCAGAATCCCTTTCTCCTTCAGTAAGCGGTGTGCACAGTCCAAGGGTTGCAGAGCCCTAAAGATGATGCTGACAGCTGTCCTTGACCCCAGCACTGGAAGGAGGAACAGGCCACTAGTTCTGAGTTCTGGGGTTTAAATGGAGGAAGCCTCTCTTCTTCACCATGTGAAACTGGTCCTTAATACAATCACTTCTAGGCACTGGATCGAGGCAGCCTGTCTCAGGATCCTCAGAGGAAGAGGGGGCTTGGAGGGGATGTCATGGAGTGACTGCTTCTGAGATTTTTCCCTTTAGTGAGAAATTGGTGTAGGGAAGGGTTTTCAACTGAGCTAAAATAAGATTCATCTCAGGCTCTTGTGAACCATACAGATTTCCTGGCCTACAGAATAAGATCTGCAGAATAAGAATCTTAGTGGAAAATCCTGAGGCCCTGTCACTAATGTCCTGGTGATCCTTATCTTTATCCACACACTGACCTGGGGAAATGACAGTGGCTTCAGTTCACAGAATAACTGTCCCCTTGGTGCACCAGTGCAGGACCTGTATTCTAGGTTCAATCTGAGGAAGTCATAATAGTACTGATCACAGCAACACCTCCGTTTAAAATTGACAATTATTTTTTCTCTGAATAATTCAGTCACTATAATCCCCCCTTTTACTTTCTTTTTGCAGTTTCATAACCACAATCCTGAGTCTGAATGCCTTTATTTTACTATTTAGAGTAAGAGCTTTAAAAATTGAATAAAAAGATCATGCATCTTGGCATTTTCATAGGCACAAGAGCCTATCAATTAGTCACCTATAACCCTCGTGAAATCACTTTGCTAAACCAGATAACAATATTATTTTTTGATTCTCAACTATCTAGTTCTAAGTTGTTCTGTGTTAAGAAAAAGACAAAACAAAGAATGAAGCCAGAAATGTCCGGTGGAGTTCATACTGCAGACAGTGATGTGAAGTTGGGAAACCTATAATTTTGAAGTTATAATATAAACATTCAGTTTGGCATTAAAGGTGAACATTTCATCTCTCTGTGACTGAATGTCACTAAACTCATTTGATTAGGGCTGAATAGAAATGAATGAAGCTGATTAGCTTCACGTTGCATCTTTCAGAATTACATCAGATTTTACCGTATTTCATTCATTTGAATAGGGACCAAATTTAGAAATGGAGAATTGAAGTTCAGATCAAGATGGACCTGAACTGAAAGGCTAATCAATTAAAAATTAATTTCACTGCATAATATTTAAATTTATTTTATTGAATTGAACTTAATAGATTTCAATCAAGGACTGATTCCACTGAGCAGAATTTGATTGAGTTGAATCAAATCACTTTGAATCCTATTCAAATGAATTAGATTTTGTTAATTTGAATGGAATTGAAGTGGCAGATTAGATGGGAGTTTGTAATTCTGAGCAGTATTAAAGGGAACAGAATAGACCAACTCACTCTAAGTTAACTTGGCCTCGGTTTCTATAAGGGTCTCGGGGCTTCACGTCCCCTCAGCAAATCTGGTTAATCCCTTTGAACCATCGCTCCCGTGACAAATGTGATTAATAATACCGACGTGATCGAGTGGAACCACATGCTGTTTTCAGGACGCAGGAAAGCACTATTTGAGTCTTTTTCCCTGGAAAAACCATGGCCAGTTATTTCAACATTTCCTCTTTATAGAACAAATGTAGAAGGAATTAACTGAATTCCAGGCACAATAATTTGTATGAGTACTGGCTGTTCCTTTTATTTTAATTCTCCATTAAATACTATAGTTATTTGATAAAACATGCCTTCCCTCGGCCTATTATGTATATGGACTATCTTGATAGGCTGTGCCTCAATTATATTAATTTTCATTTTATTTTTAAATATAAAAGAAGCATCTCATTGGAAAAGACCCTGATGCCGGGAAAGATTGAAGGCAGAAGGAGAAGGGGTGGCAGAGGATGAGGTGGTTGGATGGCATCACTGACTCATTGGATATGAACCTGAGCAAGCTCTGGGAAATGGTGGAGGACTGAGGAGCCTGGCAGGCTACAGTCCATGTGGTTGCAAAGAATCTGACATGAAAAACAGCAGCAATAATTATGACAGCCTTGTGCCTCGATTTCTGATAGGGCACACAGAATAAGATGAAAAAAAAGCACATTAAACATCATAGGAGTGGTTCAGACAATGGGTCCTGTGGGATTTTGCAGAAGGGAGTGATTACCAAGGATTAACGTACATTGGCGAGCCTCTGTGGAGACACAGATCTGACTGCAGCTTTTATGGACAGGTAGGTTCTAGAAAACTGTAAAGAGGATATAAGCCTTTCAGAATCTGAATGGCTGGGCTAAGGTGTGACGCTAGGAAACATCCAACTCATTTCAGGAAACTGAAAGTGGCTCAGGCGTGTCCAACTCTTTGCAACCCCGTGGACTATACAGTCCATGGAATTCTCCAGGCCAGAATACTGGAGTGGGTAGCCATTCCTTTCTCCAGGGGATCTTCCCAAGCCAGGGATCGAATCCAGGTCTCCCGCATTGCAGGCGGATTCTTTACCAACTGAGCTGCAAGGGAAGCCCATGGTTCATTTCAGGAACTATGGGGCAATCAGTTAGACTGGTGGGGTCAGTGTGAGAAGCAGAATGTGTGGTTGGAGAAATGGTTATGAGTGTTTTCATGATATCTGCACTTCAGTTTTTTTAGTAATGAGAAGTCAGAGTTTTCAATGGGTATGAGTCTGAGCCAACTCCAGGAGATAGGGAAGGGACAGGGAAGCCTGGTGTCTATGGGGTCACGAAAGGTCGGATATGACTTAGCAACTAAACAACAACAATCTTGTGTTAAGCCACTCTCTACAGACCTGCATTACTACACTCAGTCCTGCTGTGTTTGGCTGTTTTCTGTACTTGGCTCCCCTGCAGATAGGATGCTCCATCTGGACATCGCTTCTGTACCTCCAGCTCCTAGCATTTACAGCAGGTAGCTGAGGACTAGCTGTCCCAGCAAGGGGAAGTGTAAAGGTTGATCAGCATCAAGGCTTAGTAGGTCACTGATGAACCTGAAGGGCAGTGTCATGTTTCAAATAATCAAACTTTAAGAGGCCAAGGTAATGAAGACCAAAGGAAGCAGACACGAATGAACAAAATAGGGAAGCCCCATGAGTGGGCTTCCATGGGGATTGGTCCAACCAGAAGCATCTGGACCAACCAGAAGCAAGTGCAGATTCTACAAGGCAGTGAGGGTCTTGAACATATTTGTGGTCAAAAAATCAAAGAAATTTACAAAGAGGAGAAAATGAAAGCTGTGATGATTGGGCTGATATTGATCAATAGCTACAATCGCTATAATGCCTCAGTGTTTCTTCCCAGCAAGCATTAGCCTGAATCAACCCACATAAACACGCCTCTGAGAAGGTCTCAGGCTGGCTTCCTCATCTCCAGCTCACTCTGATGAAGATATTATCAGGGGAGTCTCAAAAAGAACAAGAGGGAAGGATAAGCCTTAATGCCAAGGCTTCTTGAACTAATCCTGTCTTCTCTACTATTTAACAAGTTAAAATAAAAACTGTTGACATTAAAATAATTAGCCTTGACCTTTAACCCTGTCATATACTCTCAAGACAGTACTGTGCTACTATCTGAAAAACAGGGGCATCCTTTAACTGCAGAGTAAGTCACTGCTTATATAACGGGCAACCCGAGGTCACAGATCACACCTGCTGTTCAGCGGAGGCAGAATGCCTTTCTTGTTCACAAGGTACCAAACCCGCAGAGTCACTCATTATCCATCCATTACTGGGCCCCTCTCCCGGGGAGCTAAGATGCTAAAGCCTTTCTTGACAGCACAGCAGTTATAAAAGTGGCACAAATTCAAAGTCCTCCGATCTCACAGAAAAACAGTGAGATGACACAAATTCAGTAACAATAATGTGTCATATTTTTCAAATGGGTAAAAGTGATGCTCATTCAAACAGCAGAACCTCTAAAATTTGCCCTTTTTTTTTTTCCCTTGACAACAAAAGAATTGACACCAGAGCACAGAAGAATTGTTTCCTTGTAACTATTTAACTAAAACTTGTTTTATTAGTCTGCTGATTAACCTGGTGATATTAAATGAGATTCTTCAAAGACCTTCACATCATGTCAATTAGTCACTTTTTTCCCCCCCAGCAAGGCAACTGATTTCAGCTTGATTATAATGAATGTAACAAATCACACAACCTTCAGATGCATTCTTTGGTTACTGTTGCCTGGGAGCTCTGGATAAGTAATTTTATTAAGATGCCTATTAGGGAATAAACTCCAAACTTAGCAAAGCCACCTGCCCCTCTCATTTTAATTGTCAATTTTCCTTATAACCTGCCTGGACTCATTGTCCCACCTTATGTTAAGAATAATACCTTTCTCTATTGCTAACCTCTTGCTTGTCACCAGGCTTTTGTCCTGTTGTTATGTCCACCTGGAGCCAGTCACCCCTTCCCTGGCTGTGCTTGGCTTTCTTCAGGCTTCAGCTTAAAAGTCATGTCCTCAGAGATGATGTCTTGGATCATCCATTAAAAGCTGGGGCCTCTATTATGCTCTTTCTGAGCACCCGGCTTTTACTGAATTACACTGTTAATCACTGTTGCAATTACATCATTTGCCTGCTGTTCACTGTTTGCTAAATGTAAGCCCCTGAGAGCAAGGGCACTGTCCTTCCCACCTCTGCTCCACCTCCTGCTCTTAGCTTGATACCAGGGGTGTTTGCTGAATTTACACTGATAATTATTTTTGCCTATTGATATTAGACAAATCTTCAAAGTAGTCACAAGTCTATTGCTGACTCTTCAATGCAAGTCAACACCCTGTGCCCAAGTGGAAGACACAATCTTCCCTCCGGACATTCTCCATGTCCCACTCCCATCTCCCTAGAAGGCAGAGGGTTATTTCATCTCTTAGGATGGAGATCGGAGTCCGTGTACTTTCTCCTTGTCTCTCATCGACTCCACTGTTCTTCCTCCTCCATCTCTCTCAAGTCCCTCCCTGCTTCCTTCCTCCACTCTTCTACGACTTCCCCCTAATCGGGAGCATCGCCTCAGTCTCCTCTGCATCTTCTTATTCCAGCTGTGCTCACTCTGAGCACATCCTCTCACTCTCCCAGGGGGAGTTTTCACAAAACTGCTTTCTTCAGTAGCTCTTTGCTGCCTCAATGTCAAACCCAGTCTCCAAACCCTTTATAATAAGGGTTCTGCCTATTACATGGAAGGAAGGCTATGACAAACCTAGATGGTGTATTAAAAAGCAGAGACATCACTTGGCCAACAAAGGTCCATATAGTCAAATCTATGTTTTTTCCTGTAGTTATGTATGGATGTGAGAACTAGGCTATAAAGAAGGCTGAATGCTGATGAACTGATGCTTTCGAATTGTGGTGCTGGAGAAGACTCTTGAGAGTCCCTTGGACTGCAAGGAGAATAAACCAGTCAATACGAGAGGAAATCAACACTGAATATTCATTGGAAGGACTGATGCTAAAGTTCCAATACTTTGGCCACCTGATGTGAAGAGCCTACTCATTGGAAAAGACCCTGATGCTAGGAAAGGTTGAGGGCAGGAGGAGAAGGGGGTGACAGAGGATGAGATGGTTGGATGGCATCACCGACTCAAAGGACATGAATCTGAGCAAGCTCTGGGAGATGGTGAAGGACAGGGAGGCCTGGCGTGCTGCGGTCCATGGGGTTGCAAAGAGTTCAGACACGACTTGGCGACTGAACAACCCCCACCCCCACCCCCACCCTCTGTACTCCCTGCTCTAATTGCACCTGCTCCCTCTTTCCGTCCTCTAGCTGTTCCAGCCATGCCACCTGCTGCTGTTCCTTAAAGATCCCAGCTCACTCCCAGGTCTTTTGCAGCTGACACCTCTCCCTGGAATCCTCTCTCTCTAATATTCACCAGATCTCGTCCTCTCTCCATCCAGATGCTGCTCAGTGACACCTTATTAGTGCTGCTTCCTCTTAATAAGCTGCCTAGAATGGCATCACTCCTCCCCTTCCTATCCCGTACTCATCCTGTTTGCTGCTGCTGCTGCTGCTAAGTCGCTTCAGTCGTGTCTGACTCTGTGCAGCCCCATAGATGGCAGCCCATCAGGCTCCCTGTCCCTGGGATTCTCCAGGCAAGAACACTGGAGTCGGGTGCCACTGCCTTCTCCGATCCACCCTGTTTACTCCCCAGCAATTATTATTGCCAGATACATGACATACTGCTTTGTTTTGTATTTACTTTCTGTCTCCCCCTCCTCCCACTAGGGTTTAGGATCCATTAGAGCCCAGCTTTTGTTTCTGATCTCGGATAAATACTTGACAGAGTGTGTGTTCAACAAATATTTTTTCAAAGACATAAATGCAAGTTCTATTTTTTTTTTTTTTTTCAATCCAAGCAAGTAATTAAAAGGTCATATGTACATTCTGGATTCTGGTGTTAGGGAATTTAATTTTTGTTTTGGCTTTACCTTCACTATGCTTTGCTCTATTGGCTGATAGTTGATTTCACCCGAGGCAACTTTATCCTACCTAATCACAGTTTCCCCTGGCTTCAGGTGATTTTGGAAATACTGCAGTTTGTCTCTGAAAAGTCATAGCAATTATGCCACATGTGTAACCATCACCAAGCATAATTCGTAGTCAGCACCGGTGTTTACAACTGTGTTGGTCCTTCGGTCAGTCTCATCCATTAGCAATGATCATATTTGCAAACCTTGCATCTTGACTTCGTATTATATCCCAAGGCAGCACTAAAATCAAACCTTAATTCTGAATCTAACTTTTCAGGAAGCTTAATAATCTACTCATATCTACTCATATCTTACACTGCTGTTTGTTTTTTTTTTTTTTTTGAAAAATGGTAAACCAAGGACTCATTTTGACAGTTTGTCATCAGCTATCACTGTGCAGGTTGATTCGAGGGGGATGAGCGGAGGTCCAGCCCAGCCTGCAGTCTGTTCCCTTGGCAGGGTAAGACTAATTGGTCTGCAGAGGAGGACAGTCCACATTCCAGCTAGCACCAGCTTCCTGTATTCTGGGAGACCCTGGTATAAACAGCAGCCAGTGTCAATTCAGCACAGTTTTCTATACCTGCAGCGTATGTCATGCTGTGCAGTCATTATCAGTGTTTAGAATCATAACGGGAGGAAAAGTTTACCAAAATAAGAAAGAAATCTAAGTTGTAAGTTGCCTATTATATTTGCAAAGGCAGGCAAACCTGAGTTTAAACAGACAAGCAAACAGCACATCATTGCATACATGTGTTGAAACAGAATCTTTTCTATTAAACTTTGCAGTCAGTTGGATTCCTTGGGTTCTATCCTCAGTTCTTCATGTCTTTTGGGATTGTGCATGCTAAGTCCCTTCAATTGTGTCTGACTCTTTGTGACCCTATGGACTGTAGCCTGCCAAGCTCCTCTGCCCATAGGATTCTTCAGGCAAGAATACTGGAATGGCTTGCCATGCCCTCCTTCAGGGGATCTTCCTGACCCAGGGATTGAACCTGCATTGGCAGGCAGGTTCTTTACCACTAGTGCCAGCTAGGAAGCCCCTTTAGGGTTAGAGTAATGCATAATTAAGGCCGATACACTGACAGATTTCCAGGAGATTCTCGAGACACAGAGCATAACCGTGTGAAGCAGGGGGGAGAAATGTGCTGTGCAAGCTTAGCTCATAACCCGAGGCTCTCCAGACAGACATGACTGGTCAGTACTCCAGTCCTGGGGGTGTAGCATTTAGACCTCCAGCATAATATAAGTCTTACAGGTACACAAAGGAGACCCTAGAGACTCTTGAGGTGACCAGATTATAGTTGTGGACACAGAGCACCACCTAGCCTAGAAACCGTTGATCCAGGCACCATCTGCTTGGGAGTGGAGCTCAGAAAACTGTCCCTTCCCAGACAGACTTCCAGACCTTGCGTATTCCAACCGGTGGAAGCTTGTCTATGAGATGGAGATCACTGCCTGGCAGACACTGGAATGGGTGTCAGGAGGTCTGTATTCCAGTTTTCCTTCCATTGTTACCTTCACATCCCATTCTTTTCTCCCCTGGACTCTTTCTTGTTTTGTAATCTGGAGCCACAGACTTTGACGGTCTTTGCTTCTGGCTTTAATACCACCAGGACACTCTGATTTTTCTGTCTATGTATTAAGAAGTGACCTAATTGGTTTATGTCACAGCATCTGTATTTTCTAAACGTTTCACATGTTGTAGTAACACCACTCACATTTGTTCCCACCACCAGAAATATTCTCCTCCCTCTCCTTTTCTTTCTTTTTTTTTTTTTTACCAGCTTTGTTGACATGTGTTCTTCTCCTCTAAACACACACACTGATTTCCCATTCGAGCTTTCTCTGAGTCTCACTAGCAGAGAGAGGTATATTTTCATATGACATTTACAAAGTTTGTTCTGTCTGTTAGAACCTTTATCATGCAGCACAGTTATCACCTGTTAAATGTCTGCCTCCCTCAGACGGTGACTATTTGGAAGTTGGGAGCCAAACACTTTATCTTCATGTTCTCTGCAGCTCCTGGAGTTCATAATTGTCATTCAGTTTACATGTATTAAATGGTGCATGAATACAATCCTGTGGCTACAACACACACCTGTGGTCATGTTCACACCGAGTATGTCTAGCCCCGCCCTCCTACCTGAGCTGCAGGCTCACATTTCTAACAACGAACTTCTGCAGGTGGTCTTGCTACAGATGCCTCCATCTCAACCTGTCTCCAAGAGCACTCACAGTCTGCCGTTGTCAAAACACATGCACCCACTTGAATTTGTGACCTAAGGAGCTTCCTGTTCACTTTTCAACTGAGCTCACCTTTTGTTTCACAGAGAAATCATATGATCATCTCGACAGATGCACAAAAGCATTTAACAAAATTCAACATCTCTCCATGATAAAAGGTTTCCCTGGTGGTCCAGTGATTAAGAGTTTGCCTTGCAATGCAGGGGACACCACTTCGATCCCTGGTCCAGGAAGATCCCATATGCCATGGGGCAACCAAGCCAGTGTGCCATAACTACTGAAGTCTGCAAACCTAGAGCCCAAGCTCCACAACGAGAGAAGCTACAGTGATGAGAAGCCCATGCCTTACGACAAAGAGTAGCCCCTGCTTGCCGCAACGAGAGAAAGCCTATGCACAATAATGAAGTCCCAGCATAGCCAAAAATAGCTAACTAACTAAAGTTATTAAAAAAAAACAACAACTCTTAAAGAGAGTACAGAAAGGACGTACCTCAACATAACAAAGGGCATATATAATAAGCCCACAGTTAACATCAATTTCAATGGTGAGAAAGTGAGGCACATTTCCTCTAAGATCAGGAATAAAACGAGGACACTCACTCTTGCCACTCTTACTCAACACAGTATCGGAAGTCCTATCCACAGCAATTAGGCAAGAAAAGAAATAAAAGGCATCCAACTTGAAAAGAAGAAGTAAAAACTCTTACTATTTGCAGATGATATCAGGGTCTTTTATGGCTCCATACAAATCTTAGGGTTATTTGTTCTATATCTGTGAAAGATGCCGCTGGGATTTTGACAGAGATTGCATTGAATCTGTCAATTGCTTTGGGTAGTATGGGCATTTTAATATTAATTCTTCTAATCTGTGAGCATGGGGTATCTTTCCATTTATTTATGTCTTCTTCAGTTTCCTTCATTAATGTCTTATACTTTTGAACATACAGATCTACCTTCTGTTAAATTTATTCCCAATTTATTCTTTTTGATGCAGTTATCAGTGGGATTGTTTCCTTAATTTCTCTTTCTGGCAGTTCATTATTAGTAAATAGAACCACAATATATTTCTGTCTGTTGATTTTGTATCCTGCAAGTTTACTGAATTTGCTCATTAGTTCTAACAGTTTTTCTGTAGGAAACCCAAGAAAAAAATTTAGACATATATTGTTAATTAATTTATGACAAAGAAGTCAAGAATACACAATAGGAACAGGATAGTCTTTTCAATAATTAGCATTGGGAAAACTGGACACCTACATGCAAAAAAAAAGAAAATAGGATTTTCTATAGAAAATCTGCATGATCCATGGAGGGGTGATCATGTACAAAACCTTGCTGACTCTGTCTTCCGCCCATGAGGAACCACCTTCTGCACGTGGGTGTGGGGTGGCTGTGTGCCTGTGCAGTGATGAATGGAGCCTTGGAGAAGAGGGAGTCTCAGCCCCTGCACCAAGGAAGCACAGACCTCTGCCCTAAGAACCCCTGCTTCTTTGGAGCTGGGAGGGCCAGAGCGAGCTCTGATGCTGCAGGAAGGAAGGTGTTTATTCCACTTGTGAGAGAAGTACTATAGAATCAGATCTCATCTCCACTGTTCTTTATACTTTCGAAGTTCATTTCTCACACTGTGTTTGAACAGCAGGCACAGGCTTTTTGTCCGACTGTCATGACCCATCTAAGGAGAGCCACCGGGAAGGAAAGCCACGAGTGCCCATGTGTGATGGGTGACAGTGTCCCCCAGACATCCCTCCACACCTCTCGCACTCCGCGCCACCACAGAGGCTGTACAAGTGGGCAAAGCATGCTATTACGCTGCTTTATTTTTCTATTTATTTCAGAGCATATGTTCCTCTCCAGTATCACTCATTTCAATAATATATGGTTTCAAAGACACAATTTCATGCAGATGCAGGAGAAATAGAACAACAAATTCAAAGCTCATCGCGCCATCAGTCTTTTGATTAAAGTGCCCTTTCTAGAGTGGTAAACATGACATCTCTCCCAGCCCCTGCACGGCTAGATTGCTGCATTTTTATTGCAGGACCGTGGTGCCCTTGTTGGAATTGTCTTGACCTTTGAACGATCCTGTATTAAAAGAGGGAAAGTCCTATCTTTCTCTAGAATTAGTAATCTGTAATAAAAATAGGAAGGCGAGTTTATCATATCGGAATGGTGCCTGGCAGAGTCATGGCCAGTATGCTCTTGACAACTTCATTTTGCTCCCAGGAAGAGCCGTTTTGTGACCCTGAGTCTGGGCCCAAAGAGGATGACACTTTCTTCAGAATTCAGAGTCCAGATGGCACTTTCTGCAGCTAGCACTGGAGGCCAGGTTTTCTCACGGGGAGCCACGGTCACGGGAGCATCATTTGGTCTGGGAAAGAGACTGTCGAAAGTCCCCTGAGTGTATCAATTTGCCAATTGAAAGCGCCTAAAAATTACCATGTTCAGAAGTGCACCACACATTGTACTAAGGTGAACTTCTAAAGATTGTGAAATTACTGCTTCCTAGATCCCTGAGGACAAAAGTAGGTCTCCTTAACAATAGCTAAGGTTAGTGCTAAACCAACACAAGCCTGTGCTACTGTGAAAACCTTAATGGAGTGCACACTGAGGATAGTAAGCCCATCCAGAAGGCAATTTGCAAGGATATTAACCAGCATCTTGATGGAGCCCTGTCAGAAGAAAGCTGGTGGGAATAATATTAAATAAAACATTGAAACTGAGCCCAGAAGCTTCAGTTTGGTAAGAATTTACTCAGTAGTATTATGGCTTGTCATCATCAGACTTAAAAGAAAACTAATGTGTATGTTCTTAAAATGATTTGACATATGTTGCTTTATTCTTTCCAGTATAAAATCAGAGTGCTTTAAAAAGGATCTAACATGACTTTTTCTCCCCATAAGAAACAAAGAAACATTATAGAGTGATAATACTGGGCTGTTTAATTCATTAAACTCGAACGACTAAATCTACAGAAGTCTGACATTTGTGTCTAGCTTCTTTCACTTAGAATAATGTTTCTGATGTTCATGCTGTAAAATGTTGTTCAGTCACTAAGTCATGTCTGACTTTTATGACCACATGGATTGTAGCCCACAAGGCTCCTCTGTCCATGGGCTTTTCCAGACAAGAATACTGGAGTTGGTTGTCATTTTCTTTTCCAGGGGATCTTCCTGACCCAGAGACTGAACCCATGTCTCCTACACTGGCAGGCGGATTCTTTACCACTGAGCCACCAGGCAAGCCTGCTGTAAGATGTATCCACATTCAACTCCCATGATTTATTGAGTAATATTCTCCTACATACTACTACTTCCCTGGTGGCTCAGACAGTAAAGCGTCTGTCTACAATGCGGGAGACCCAGGTTCAAGCCCTAGGTTGGGAAGATCCCGTGGAGAAGGAAGTGGCAATCCGCTCCAGTACTATTGCCTGGAAAGTCCCACGGAAAGAGGAGCCTGGTGGGCTACAGTCTATGGGGTGGCAAAGAGTCGGACACGACTGAGCGACTTCACTTTCACTTTCACATACTACTAATACTACAATTTGCTTATTTATTCACCAGTTGATGGATATTTGGACTATGTTTTGCCATAAGTTTTTTCTTTTTTTTTCCTTTTTTTTATTATTGTTATTATTTTTTTACTTTACAATATTGTATTGGTTTTGCCACACATTAACATTAATCCGCCACGGGTGTTTAAACCCAAAGGTAATTTACTTTTCTCGAAACAAAACTAATCTTCCTTAGATATCGTATTCTTTAAAAGAAAAGAGAATATCTCCACCTTTTAAAAAGAACAAGAAAACTCTAAACTTTCCATTGAAAAAGATCCTTCAACGATGCCCAGAGACTGTCACCATCAGAGCTTCAAGAAGCACCCACAGACTCAGTCTGGCCTTAGCAAAACTGAGAGGTGAGAGAGCTTAGTGCTGGAAATTATGCAGGGAAGACCAACAGTCTCTCTACACTGTGCTTTTCCCAGGGGCATGGCCTTGAACTTTCCAATATAATTTGTCAAATGGCAATAGTCAAGCAGCCACTAAACACCAGTGTGACACCGTCAGATCATTCTGTCCAATTAGACTTTTCTTCTCCCACGTAAATTCTTTTAATGACTTTCTATCTGTAAAGAGTAAAAGTACTAAATATGCAGGATCAAAGACCATACGATTTTTAGCTGCTGCAAAAGAAAAAAAAAACATAACCCAGCTAATATCTCTTATTTATAATTAGGGTAAAAAAAAAAAGTCTTTCTCAACTGTTTGAATTAACAAAGAAGAGAGACAATTCAATGGACTATTTATAAAAGTTAATTTTCAATACTTTTGTAGCTGTGAAATAAATGAATAGCTTTGCCAAAACTTTTTTATTTAAAACTTTCTGTGGCATAAGACTGATGTGTGGTGGAATATTTATTTCAGTTTCAAGTCTTGGTTAAGTGCAGTTTTTAGTTCTTTTATTAACCTTTACATTGCTTTTTTACTCTTGGTGCTATATTAATGGGCATTTCTCCAGATGGTGTTCCAAACATTCAGCCCTGTACAGGGCATCATGGCTATTATACATGGATTGGCTGATTGATTACTTCTCATTTATTCTGGGACCTGAGAAAGAAAGAAGAATAAAAAGGCCCTGACAGCTGGCAGCTTGCAAGTAACAGCTAGATTGGGGAAAAAGCCCAGCTCCACAGAATATCAGCAATCATCAAGCAGGGTCACTTCATGACCTTGGTGAAACAGCCGAAAAAGACTTCATCATGGCTAAACACACAAAGTCTGGGATTTGGTGATGGACAGGCAGTCCTGGCATGCTACAGTTCATGGGGTCACAAAGAGTCAGGCACGACTGAGCAACTGAACTGAACTGAAACACACAAAGCCCTGTGTGGCCACAAAAATAATGAAGCAGCTCCCTCTCCTGGCTTCCACGAGTGGGTATGATTCCTTTTGTACTGACAAATAGCCCCACCTAGCGTGTCCCTCTTGCCTTCTAGAGAAAAATAGTAACCTCTCAACCATCACATTGCATCCACTTCTCCAAGAGATCTTCCCAACCCAGGGATCAAACCCAGGTCTCCCACATTGCAGGAGGATTCTTTACCAGCTGAGCCACAAGAGAAGCCCAAGAATACTGGAGTGGGCAGCCTATCCCTTCTCCAGGGGACCTTCCCGACCCAGGAATTGAACCAGCGTCTCCTGCATTGTAGGTGGATTCTTTACCAACTGAACTATGAGAGAAGCCCCAAGAACCCACAGTCTAGAATAAATCTTCACTGCTTTAAGATGTGACGTGTATGCCTGCTCAATCGTGTTTGACTCTTTGAGACTCCACGGACTGCAGCCAGCCAGGCTCCTCTCTGTCCGTGGGATTTTTCAGGCAAGAATACTGGAGGGGGTTGCCATTTTCTCCTCCAGGGATTCTTCCTGACCCAGGGATCAAACCTACATCTCTTGCATCTCCTGCATGTGTAGGTGGATTCTTTTACAACTGCACTAGCTGGGAATTCCCATATTTGTTTAAACTCTCCTCCAAATCACCTGCCACCACCCAAATCCTACAAACCCTCTCTGGTCTGTTACTAGTCCACTCCCTGTGGACTGATGGTTCACACCTCCCTCAGCGCAAGAGGCTCAGAAACTTCACTTCCCCTCGTGTGTTCCTGGTGGTCTCCGCCTGGTAGGCATCACAAACTAAATGCTACGTGAATGGTAAGTGCCTTATTTCTTGAGAAATTCCAAAAGAGCCAAAATAATGCCTCGTATAACAGTGCAGTAAGCTGGGACACAGAGGGAGAAGGCTCCTCCACTCCCATAGAGCATTCATGATAGTAAAACACGTGCGGTGAGTTAAGTGGAGGCTCGTTCTTTCTGACTCTGCCACTGGTTTTTTCCTCTAAGGGTTTCAGTGATTTTAAAATCAGTTTCATTTGTGCATGTAAAGTAATTTAAAAATGCAAGAAACAAAACAAAACAAACATACCAGGTTATGAAAGGGACCCCGTCCTAGGCCAGGAGGATGAGCCAGAATCTATCTCCTCTTGACCTCTAAGGGGGTTAAGCTACACAGGGACCCTATCTTCCTTCTGTTCCACTTTACAGCCTAGGTGATTTCTACCTGTTTTCATGAAAGAGAAGCACCACATTTGGCTTAAGTGCTCTAGCTCCAATATAACCAGAAGTGGACTCCAAGAACGGGAAGAATGTATATGTAAGAACAGAGGTTGCTATTAATCTATGTAAAAATTTGCATTTTTTGATTGGATATTAGGAACAAGGCTCATCATAGCATGATGGCTGAGTATGTACACTCTGGCACAAGATTGGGGGGTCAAGGTCTCAGCTGGGGCATCAGTGAAACAGCTTCTCAGCCTTGCCATAATGTCGAAGAATTGAACCACAGTCTCGAGAATTTTTCTGTTCAACGAACCTCCCTCCCTTCCTTCTTTCCCATGTTCCTCCACAAAGTCATACCTGCTTCACAGTCTAAGGCCATGTCTTCCAGTCTTCTCCTGTAACTAGATTTTGGCAGGAAAGAGCTCTTTGCAGGAGACCCTTTTTTGTCTTGTCACTTTAGCAAAGTTATATTGCAATGAACCTTAAGCCAGGCACCCCCATGCTCTACTCACCTCTAAACCAAGCACACCTTCGAAATCTTTTGATCACACAATGCCTTGCCTAACTTGCTGGTTCTTTCCAAAGATTATAGAAGTGGAACTGAAGAATAAGTAACAGATGACCAGATCTCTTCCCTAGCTTCACCTTCAGTAATCTCCCAAATAAACTGTGAACACACTGTGTGAGCAAGATAGCATCTACAGAAAGATCGCAAGAAGTCAACAAGTCTGCACACAGTGGGGGTGTTGATGACTCTGGCCCTTTCTCAATAATTAACTGAGATTACGTGTCTTTTCCCTTTAAAAACTCTCATAGCTGAGCAGACTCTTCAGAGTTGGATCTGGGGCATGTGTCTACCTTCTCCCCAGAATGTTGGCTTCAGATTAAAAGCAATGTTGAATTTCTACCAATATTTGACTCTCCAACATTGAATGCTGAGTAGTGGGCAGCAAGACCTGAGTTTGGAAACATCTCTTTCACCATCTTTTCACTCCGAGTCAAATTTCATAAATCTCTTGAACGTTGAATCCTGTTTTAGCATCTGCTTCTTAGAGGACCTGAGCTAACACTTGAGTCTTATCATTTACTAGCCTCATGACCTTGGGCATCTAAGACACCTTTGCCTCAGTCTCCCCATCTGTAAAATAGGCATACTAATAATAATGCCTGTCTCATAGGATTGTTGTGAATTATTTTTTATATTTCCCCCACTATTAGCAAAAAGTGAGATGCTTATAAATAATTGTTAGATGACTTAAAAGAAGCTCACAAAGATCAATTTAAATGGTAAACTGATGAGCTATAAAATTCTCTGGGCTAAATTATAAGCTGATATGAAACTGGGTCAGACCATTCTATCCTTCACACAAAGTTATTACCCTCAGTCTATATTTTCCATCACTCTACAGTCTGTCCTCAAGCAAGGAGACAAGAAAACCAAAACCATAATGAAAATCATTATTCAGGGAGACCTGTGTGTCCCTCTGGATCAAAAGTCAGTCTTCACATTGTAGTTTATGTTTTTACTTCCTTTCCTCAATATTTTGAAATGATCAGTTTTCTTGCAAGCCACAATTAATATCCCTTTATTATTTTACTTACTTTCTTTGTCTGTGATGTGTTGATTTTCCCCACCAGACTAGATTCATTTCTTTTTAGCTTTGTCTGCATAAATTTAGCCCCGTCAATGGTTCAGGTTTGAAATTCTCATTCTCTGAACACATGGCTGTCAACCCAGCATTTTTCCTTTTTATTATATTCTCAAACCTTTCTTTTCTTTCAAATTTATACTGCTTCGGGCCTAATCTGAAAGCAAGACCTTATGATCAAACCATGCATTCTCATCCTACTTTATATAATGGATGTATTTGTTTTCATTTTGAAAATGACATGCTGATGCAGGAACAGAGCAAGAACGCATTGTGTCACATACACAGTGAATGATTCCAAGATCACGGGGAGGAGGGAGAGTTGCTGAAAATGGTTAGTTTTTGCAGCCAAGTTTTAGCGTTTTTTTTAACCTTTAAAAAGATTATTTATCTTTAACTGGGGGATAACTGCTTCACACTGTTGTGTTGGTTTCTGCCATACACCAACATGAATCAGCCATAGGCATATACATGTCCTTCTACTCTCGACACTGCCTCCCGCCCCCCACCCCATCCCACCCCTCTAGGTTGTCACAGAGCACTGCATTGGAGCTGCCTGTATCCTACGGCAAATTCCCACTGGCTGTCTGCCTTACATACGGGCATGTCTCTGCCTCAGTGTTCCTCTCTCAGCTCATCCCACCTTCTCCTTCCCCACTGCGTGCACAAGTCTGTTCTCTATGTCTGCGTCTCCAGGGCTGCCCTGCAACGAGGTTCATCAGTACCATCTTTCTAGAGTCCACGTATATGTTCAGATATGATATTTGTTTTTCTTTCTGGCTTACTTCACTCTGTACAATAGGCTCTAGGTTCATCCACTTCATTCAGCTCAGTTCAGTTACTCAGTTGTGTCTGACTCTGTGACCCCATGAACCGCAGCAGGCCAAGCCTCCCTGTCCATCACCAACTCCTGGAGTTCTCAAACTCATGTCCACTGAGTCAGTGGTGCCATCCAGCCATCCCATCCTCTGTCATCCCCTTCTCCTCCCACCTTCAATCTTTTCCAGCATCAGGGTCTTTTCAAATGAGTCAGCTCTTTGCATCAGGTGGCCAAAGGATTGGAGTTTCAGCTTCAGCATCAGTCCTTCCAATGAATGTTCCACATCATTAGAACTAATTCAAATGCACTTCTTTTTATGACTAATATTCCATTGTTTACATGTACCACAACCTAGAGAACTGGTAAAGTAGCTGCACTGAAAGAGAAAGATACTTGGTTTATTTGTAAACGACTAAGTTTTTTGATTATACCTTTGGAAATCAGTTCCTTTCACTGGGCCATTTAGTGTCATGAAAGCCTTGGGCATGAATTCCTAGAGGTAATCTATGCCATGTGAATACAACCAATGATTTGAGACACATTCTAAATGATGGAGATGGTATGAGATGAAGGTGAAGTCACTCAGTCGTGTCCAACTCTTTGCAACCCCGTGGACTATATCCCACAAAGCTCCTCCATCCATGGAATTTTCTAGGCAAGAGTACTGGAGTGGGTTGCCATTTCCCTCTCCAGGGAGCTTCCTGACTCAGGGATCGAACCCGGGTCTTCCACATTGTGGGCAGATGCTTTGCCGTCTGAGCCACCACGGAATCCTGGAGATAGTATGTATATTTTTAAAAGTTTATAATTAGTGGCAAGTACCTTCCAATATGGGCTTCCCTGATAGCTCAGTTAGTAAAGAATCTGTCTGCAATGTGGGAGAGCCCGGTTCAATTCCTGGGTCGGGAAGGTCTGCTGGGGAAGGGATAGGCCCACTCCAGTATTCTTAGGCTTCCCTTGTGGCTCAGCTGGTAAAGTATCTGCCCACAATTCAGGAGACCTGGGTTCAATCCCTGGGTCAGGAAGATCCCCTGGAGAAGGGAATGGCTACCCACTCCAGTATTCTTGCCTGGAGAATTCCAGGGACAGAGGAGCCTGGAGGGCTATAGTCCATGGACTTACAAAGAGTTGGACACAACTTTCACTTTTCACTTTCACCTTTTCATAATACTAAAGCATTAAAAAATATTTTTCTTTCATTAAAGAGTGATCCCAGAGACATTTAACAATTTTTTATGGAACAGTTTTCTACTCATGGTTCCCACTGAGTTCTACATGAAGGGGGCCCCAGTTATAAACATCTGAAGCTGAAGTACTGCATTTGTAGGAAGTTCTCATGTAAGGCTACCTTTCAACCTCCCTCTTTACCATTACAGAATCAGTAAAGAACTATATCGTAGGAGATTGTAACAAATGATAAACTGTCAGAATGCAATATTGTGGAATCAAAAGGTGCATATTATAGCACACTTATTTTGTGGTTTCAGATGGCTCCCATTGAGTTATAGTACAAACCAAATATATAGGCATTCTGGGAGAACAATTGAAATTGATATAAAAAGCTAATGATTATATTACTGGAATTGATGCTCATATTGAAAATACTGCTAAAGAGGGTGAGGCATGGTAGGATATATGTTATGCCAAAAGGATCTCCTTATTCATAGGAAGCTCTGATTGAGATTACATTTTGGTTTCATAAATTATTCAACTTCTTCATTCAGGTAAGTTTCTTGTTTTCATGTTCCCCTAGTTTCATTTTAAACCTCACCTATAATAATCACAGTGGTATATCAGGCATTCTAAATTCATGGTTGGCTACATAATATCTTTTCTGATGGTAGTTAGGCCAGAAGGATGGTTCTGGTTTCTAAGGCTGTCTTGAAGTGGTTTGTTGAAAACAGTTTCACTGGTGATCAGTTATATCTGCATCACCACATAATTCTATGCTGGCTACCTCCCATCCTTTATGTCTTAACTTATATGTTACTTCTGTGAAATTTCTTCTGGACTCTACAGATTGGGCTTGGAGCCCTAGCTATGGCTTCCCTTAGTATTTGAGAATTCATTTCTCATTGGCCTTATGATTTTATAATATAGCTGTGGCTTAATTATCTTGTTCCTCAATGGGATTGCAAACTCTGTGAGGTTAGTGGCTGTCTAATTCTTGTTCAATATGCACCATAAGCCTTCAGGACAAAATTGGCATGTAGCAAATTTTCTGTTGATTTACTGAATGCCTATGTAAATGAGCAATCATGGAGACCTAGCTATAATCTTATTTTGTATTCATTTATGCACAAGTTCTCTACCCTTTTATGCTATGAACCATTTATAGATATGACCTGGACTTTCCTTTATAACATATATAACATAAAGCTTCATACAAAGTAGATGAATAAGTATTTGCTGGAAGAACAGGCTGATGACTTGATAATCCACATTGTATTGGAAAGGTACTGGATTAAGTTCCAAGGGGCCATATCTGTGGTTTCTGCTTTAACAGAAACGATCTGTCCTTTGGGATTAAAAACTTAGCTCTTTCTTGCAATAGAATGCTCTTTTGATTAGGTGAGGTACAAATCTTTATCACAAACAGAAGAAGCCTGGTTGATATAGAATGGAACAATTATAAGGCTAGGACCCGGGGTGACAAAGGAAAAGTTCAGATTAACAGGCTAGTGCAAAGGAGATGTGGTCAGTCTTCTCTGCTTTAGCGATATCTATAACAAAGAGACTATGGGTCACTGTCTCTCACCCAGACTTGTCACTTGTTATCATCCTCTGTCATGGTAAAGCCAGTGATTCTAGAGGTAACATATATAGGCTTTTCATTCAGGCTGAGCAAATATGAACTCTACATGGAAGAGTTCTCAGATATTAAATCTATCTTATGAGGATTTAAAATAAAGCTCTCTTGTAATCTAAAACTACACATTCTCATACGTATATATTTTGTATATTACAATGAGTACATAACATATATATTGTATGTATATGGGTATAAGTGAGATCCACAAGGCTTTTATCATATAACATACAAAATTCATTTCTTAATAAATAATATTTTAGCCAATAGGATAGGCAATGCTTGCTATTGACTTTGTTTTGCTTTTTGTGAATTTTATTTGAAGCTACTTTCTTCTTAAAAGGAGGCCCCGTTGGATTAACACATTCTATGAAACCAGTCATAGAGCCAAGAGATGAGATTGAAAGAGTTTAGACTTAACCACATGATATCAAGAATGACAGCAAGCTAGGGATATCTGAATATCTCTAGCAATATATATTTTTTTAAACTGGCATTGAGAAAAGTCATCTTAGGATAACTTATCCTCCAGTTTTAAAATAGCTCTCTGGGGAAAATAAATATTACCTTCTTTTGAGAAACCCTCCAAGCTTGTGTTGTTAGCTGCACTGCAGAAATTATGATTGTACTTTAAAAAAATCTTGTCTTGATCTTCTCAACACATCATTAATTTGCTATTAAACTACCTGCTTTACAAAGTTTATTTTGTAGCATGGCATGATTCTTTCTCTCCTTAGTGATCTCAGGAGACAACAAATTACAATGTAAGATAACAAATGACTAGAACTTGGCAGATATAATATTTCTGTTGCTTTCCCTGCTTCCATTGAGATGTTGTCAATCCCTAACACTATTATAAACAGATGGCTAATTGTTACAAAGTTATGTATTGTTAATGCAGAAACTTGCTTCCTTCTTGGGAACATATGGTTTAAAAAGTAATCTTACAGCATTTATAAGGATAATACAAACCCAGGACTAGTTCCAAAGAGTGGGAGGGCAGTCTGAGTAATTTGTGAATTTACATTTTATCTTATACTCTCTTAAGGATGCAGACGGGTTTCTGAAGAGGTAAGAAGTTTGGATATAACCCAGCGTTGTAGTTTGCTGGGGCTGCTGTCACAAAGGACCACAAACTGGGTGGTTTGAAACACCAGAAATGTATTGTCTCTCAGTTCTGGAGTCTAGCAGTCTGAGATTATGGTGTCCACAGGACCACGCCCTCCCTGGGGAGGCTCCAGGGAGGGATCTCCCCAGGCTCTTCTAGCTCCCGGTGGCTGACAGGTGCCCACAGTGTTCCTGTCTTGTGGATCCATCTCTCCAGTCTCTGCCTTTGTTCTCAGATAGTGAGGGCACTCCCCAAGGGTTTGTGTCCAAATTCCTTCTCTTGTAAGAACACCAGTCAGTGCACTGCAGCTTGCCCTACTCCAGTGTGACCTTAACGTGACTACTGCACTTGCCAAATAAGAACACACCCCAGGTTCCAGGGATAAGGCACTCCACCTACCACTTAAAGGGGATGCAATCTAACCCGTGGACTTCCCTGGTAGCTCAGCTGGTAAAGAGTCTGCCTGCAATGCAGGAGACCCCAGGTCAGGAAGGTCCCCTGGAGAAGGGATAGGCTACCCACTCCACTATTCTTGCCTGGAGAATCCCTATGGACAGGGTAGCATGGCAGGCTATAGAACATGGGGTTGCAAAGAGTCAGGCATGATTGAGCGACTAAGCGCAGCACAGCACAATCTAACCAATATATCCAAGAACTTGTTAAAACACACTGCAGTAACATCTCGTTTTCTTCTTAGCAGAGTTCTTCTACTCTAAGTGAACAGAAGCATCAGTACCAGAAAGCCCTTGTTTTCATGTGGTGAGTATTTTTGTTTTAATTAATGTCTATTCTTTGTCCTTGAAAGCAATACCTCATTAGTTCAATGTATCTGGGTCAGAGAGTCCCTCAGACTGCAAGGGGAACAAACCAGTCCATCCTCAAGGAAATCAGTCCTGAATATTCACTGGAAGGACTGATGCTGAAGCTGAAACTCCAATATTTTGGCCACCTTATGTGAAGAACTGACTCACTGGAAAAGACCCTGATGTTGGGAAAGACTGAAAGCAGGAGGCGAAGGGGATGACAGAGGATGAGATGGTTGGATGGCATCACTGACTTGATGGACATGAGTTTGAGCAGGCTCTGGGAGTTGGCGATGGACAGAGAAGCCAGGCATGCTGCAGTCTATGGGGTCACAAAGAGTCATACATGACTGAGCGACTGAACTGAACTGAACTGATGTGGGTCAGAGATGAGCACAGAATTGAGTTTTAAAGGTTTTGTATTGTGTAGTTAAAGCTGGAAGGATTTCTCAGAGTCAGGTCTCTTAAGGGAATCAACATTGTGCGTGTTCTTGCTGTGACTCACGTGTTTTAAATGTTACTAACAGGTGCAGTAACTGTCTGTATCGGATGCAAAACACTGTTGCTAGAGCATAAACTGTAGATGATAATTTCCTGAGAGATGTAGATCTGCATTAGAGATTCACTGATTTTTCTAGAGTTCTGTCTGGTTTTACTCTATTCAAGTTCAAGTGCATTGTGTCAGAGTTTTATTTCCGAACGTTAGTCTCTAAATGATAGGTGGGCTTTGCTTCTTAGAGGCAAATATCCACGTCAATCCTTAAGATCCCTGCTCTCAATTAATAGTAGGCCCCAACAAGAGCAGAACTTCTACCTACAATGTCAAGTTCTCAGTCGCTTGTTGTCCGACCAAGTCTGGCTCTTACAAAATCAGCCCTACTCAAGTCATTTAGTCCTAACAGCTATCAGGTTCCTTCTGATAACACGATCTATGAAAATTCAGAGTCATGATTATAGTAATTTTATAAAAGTGCAAATATTTTCAAATTAAGTGCATAGCATTTGAAGCCTTTTACCATCAGCAATGCAATATATTATCTAAACAATATGATACCTGACTATTTCAACCTTAAAGAAGACTAGAGATAATGCATTTTAAGACTGATTTCAAACATAGTAAAACAATAACATTAACATGGATATCACACAGCCACAATGGTAATAATCACATGTATTAGAAAAAAACAATTGTGCAATTTAATGTCAAAATATAGGAAACATTTCTTTTGACCTTTTCATAGTTTTATTTTAGTGGCAGACTTCAAGGAATTTAACCAGGATAAAGCTACTGCTGCTCAGTTGCTTCAGTCGTGTCCGACTCTCTGCAACCCAATGGACTGTAGCCCACCACGCTCCTCTGTCCACGGGATTCTCTAGGCAAGAATACTGGAGTGGGCTGCCATGCTCTCCCCCAGGGGATCTTCCTGATCCAGGGATTGAACCGGCATCTCTTAAGTCTTCTGCGTTGGTAGGCAGGTTCTTTACCACTAGTGCCACCTGGGAAGCCTCACCAAGATAATCAGGGGTAACAAATATATGGAACCATTAAGTGAGTCCTCTGATTAGCCAACCTCTTTTTCAGGTCCCCTGCTTAGCAGCTGAGATGTTCCTGGAGTTAGTATGGCCTAAGCCCTGAGCCCTGTTTCCTTTTAAGTTTATTCAGGTGTTTCCAACATGCAGTCAAGGTTAAGAACCATGACCGAGCAGGAGGCAGCAGGAACTCACCCAGGCTGAGCTCAGTTGGAGAACTGAGCAATGTACCAGGTCATGCCTTGATTTAGCAAGGAAAACCATTTTTATTAGGGATCCAGATGGTTTCTTGGACCTCCAACTATCAAGCAGAGCTTGGATATAGGACAGAGAAGGCATTCTTTATTTAGGATGAGAGACTTTCTCCCAGGGAGTCTGTGTTAGAGAGGCAATATCACTTCTGTGGGGATTTCATAGCCCGTAGAGAGGGCAGGATCTCTGTTAGAGAAGGACCATGTTTGAATCAGCATGGGCAGAAATTCTTTTCAAGTGTCAGAGGCCCAGTCTTCTCTGGAGTCTCTGACAGACTGAGTGTAAGATTTTTGGAAGACTGAGTATAGGTAGGTGTTTCATTTTTCACTCTTTTCTTTCCAGGGAAAGCAAAGTCATGCTTCAGTAGGAAAATAGATGGCAAAGGGGGATTTTATACGGCAATTTGAATAGTTAATGTTCAACAAAGCCTAGAGAAAGTATATGCTTCAAGAAAGCAAGTTTCTGGGAGAAGTATGAGGCAATGATGTCAGTCAGAGCTTTGAAAGGCTCAGTTCTGAAGGAACTGACTCCTGGTGGAAGGAGTAATCTCCTGAGGGGAGATTTCTTCCACTTCAGTTCGTAAGTTATGTAGGGACATGGAGTAGCCTAGACTAGTCAGCTTCCAGGGAAGCTCACAGCCGGAATTTCTCTTCCTCTCTACTTTTTTTAGTCTATTCTCCTTCCCTTAGACATAGTTAAGTCTCCACCAACTAGAGTGTGTTTCACAGAAATAAGATGAGTCACATTTGTAATTCAAAATTCTTTCATAGTCAAATTAAAAAAAATATATTTTTAAGTGTACTAAAATTTTATTTTAATATTTGTCCCCTTGTATCCCAAATAATTACTTCACATTAAAAATAATAAAACACTTAGGGATAAACCTGACCAAAGAGGTGAAAGACTTGTATGCTGAAAACTATAAAATGTTAATAAAGGAAGTTAAAGATTAGTCAAAGAAATGCAAAGATAACCCATGCTCTTCAATTGGGAGAATCAATATTGTTAAAATGGCCCATATTACCCAAGGTGATCTACAGATTTAGCATGATCCCTATCAAATTTTTCCCATGACATTTTTCACAGAACTAGAGCAAACAATCCTAAAATTTATATGAAACCATAAAAAGCCCAGAATTGCCAAAGCAAGCCTGAGGAAAAAGAACAAAGCAGGGGTCATATCCTTTCACAAACCTCAGATAGCACTACAAAGTCATCAAAACACTGTGATATTTGGACCAAAGCAGACATATGGATCAATGAAATAGAATAGAGAGCTCAGAAAGAAACCCACATACCTATGGCCAATTAATCTTCGATAAAGGAAGCAAGAATATACAATGGGAAAAAGACAGTTTCTTCAGCAAGTGGTCTTGGGACCATTCGGAACCACTTAGGGAAGTTGGACAGCTATATGTAATCCAATGAAGATAGAACACACCCTCACACCATATATAAAAATAAGCTCAAAATGGCTTAAAAAGTGACATATAAGACATAATACCATAATATTCCTAAAAGAGATCATAGGCAAAACTCTCTGATATAAATGGTATTAATGTTTTCTTAGGTCATTTCCCAAGGTAATAGAAATTAAAAAAAAATAAAAAAATAGGACTTAAACTTACAAGTTTTTGCACAGCAAAGGAAACCATCAACAAAATGAAAAGACAGTCTATTAAATGGCAGAAAATATCTGCAAATGATGCAACCAACAAAGGCTTAATTTCCAAAATACAGAAACAGCTGATACATTCAACAAAAATAACAAAATAACCCAACCAAAAAATAGGCAGAATGCCTAACAGATATTTCTCCAAAGAAGACATACAGATGGCTGACAAGCATGTGAAAAGATGCTCAACATTACTAATTATTAGAGAAAGGCAAGCCCAAACTACAATGAGATACCATTTCACACCAGTCAAAATGGACCATTAAAAAAGTCTACCAATAACAAATTCCGGCGTGGGTATGGACAGACGGGAACTCTCCTACACTATTGGTGGGAATGTAAGTTGATGCAGCCACTATGGAAAACATTATGGAGGTTTCCCCCCAAAACTAAAAACAGAGTTGCCATATAATCTAGGAATCCCACTTCTGGGCATTTACCCAGACAAAACTAAAATTCCAAAAGATAAATGCCCCCCTGTGTTCACAGCAGCACTATTCACAATAGCCAAGACATGGAAACCGCCTAAATGCCCATCGACAGATGAATGGATAAAGATGTGGTACATGTAGGCACAATGGAGTATTATTCAGCCATAAAGAAGAATGGGGTAGTGTCATTTGCAGCAACATGAGTGGACCTGGAGATTATCACACTAAGTGATGAAAGTCAGAAAGAAAGAGAAGGACAAATACCGTGTGATGCCACTTACACATAGAATCTAAAATATGACACAAACTCGCAGACAAAGAAAAGACTCATGCTTGCCAAGGGAAGGTGGGAGGAGGGATGGATGGGGAGGCTGGAATTAGCAGATGCAAACTATTAATATGAATGGATAAACAGCAAGGTCCTCCTAACAGTACAGGAAATGCTATTCAATATCCTGTGATACATCATAATGGAAACATAAAAATGAATGTATATATATTGTGTATAACTGAATCCCTTTGCTGTATAACAGAAATTAACACAACACGTTAAATCAATTATCCATCAATAAAAGAAAATATCTGTCACAACAACCACAGTTTGAGTACCCAACAGACATGTGGACTATGGACAATGCCTATTACCTTGTCCTAAGAATGTAACACCAACAGCAGCTGGGGTTTTTTATGTTTTCTAAGTGTTGTGAGCATGCAGCTGGTGCTTTGATCACTTGATGTGTTTTAGCAAAAAGTAGGACTTGAAAAGACTATAGCCTAGAGGAATAAACTCTAAACTGATGTTTTCATTTCTGTCTCTTTTTTAATTGGCTCAGCACTCTAGTACAGAGAGGGTGATAATGAATCATCAACCTCTAAATTTTTATAAAGTTAAAAAAAATAAACTACTGCCTCTGCTTTCAAAAAACAAGTAACATTTATTCTCAAAAATGTACTAGGAATTCATACTGTTGTGCTTCAAGGTGAAATAAGAGCAGCCCTTCTCTACCCATAATTCACTTACCCGCAGTAAAAGGAAACAAATCCGTATTTATGAATCATAATATAAGAATTAGCTGGTAAAATTCCCAAACTGATCTGAGGGTAGGGATACAGGCTATCAACAGAGAAACATCTTGCACAGTGTGTGTAATTGATCTAAACTATCTCTGATTTGCCATTTGCTCCAAGCTTGAATTGTTCTCTAAGTTTCAAATGTTATTTGTAAAACAGTGAGCCAAGTTTTCTACAAGACCGTTTTAGGTTTTCTTAGTTTCCAAGTCTTACTACTGTATTACTCTAAGCCAAACTTTGCAACTCTCAGTCACGTTTAAGCATAAACATGTTCAATGATATCATGTTAAAATCTGTAGAGTACAGTGTTTTCAGTCTTCGGTTACAGGAAGTACACTTTGTACAACCAGATGCTTAATCAATGAAAGTCCAAATTAACTATAAAAAAGAAATAAATATTCAAAGAGCTAAAGGCACAGTATTTACAGATCATAAACTCAAAGCATCAGGTAATACAGACTATTAAATTTTATGGGAAATGACTCACCCAGAAAATAGTCACAGCAGATTTCAGATCATGGAACAACTGTGCCAAACCAGAGTCTAGTGCTCATGGTACAAAGCAACTTAATTGATGCTTTTTAAGTGGAAACATCACACATATTCAAGCTTCTAAATTAGATTCCACTACTTTAGAATGTGTGAAAACTCAGAAAAGGGTTTCATTGNNNGTTTCGTTGAAATTTACTTGAGCTTTGTCAAGGGAATAAATAAATAGGGTTTTAAAAGCAGTGGTTAATCTACTCAAGAAAACAAGCTATTTTTAAGGATTTAAAGCACATTACTTTCTGCTAATGTACAAATGGGTCAGCTCTATGCTTTAAAATAGGCCCTCTAAGGCATTTCCTTTGTTTTATCCATGATTTTGAATTAAGCCTACAACTGAAGTCAATAAGCTTGCATTTCTTTCAAAACAGTACTTTGGTGATTCCTAAATTCCAACTTGTGTCCTCCCCAGTTAAGTCTTCACTAGTGAATTATGGTTGCATATTATTGGAGAGTGATGGTCTGGAAACTGGTGGGGCTGCTGTGGTATTTCAGAAAATAAGTGACACTGGAAGACAGTAAATGGAAGGAGGGTGGTATCTTAGCCTCGCTAGCCCTGAGACTGAGAAAGGCACTGTAATGCAAGCCCCTTCTCCTTGCGAATTTAAATGTGACACATGGGTTGCCATGCTCTGTGAGCCAACGTTCAACTTTTTTCCAGTTCTACTTGAGTTTCAGTTTAAAGGGGTGGAGGCTGGAGGAAAAGAAAAATAAAAGTACAGAAAAGATGACAGCATCAAATCCATAGTCTCACAATTACCAAAATGTCTCCATTTCAGTAAACAATGGCTCATCATACCAAGAAATAAGAGGGTCTCAAGTTGAAGAAGAAAATAAAAAGAACATTAAAAGATCCCAACACTGAGATGACAGGGATGTTAAGGGTTATCTGTAAAGATTTTAAAGCAGCTGTTTTAAGAATGCTTCAGTGAACAATTACAAACATGCTTTGTAAATGAAAACCATAAAGTCTCAGCCAAAAAAAATGTGATCCATAAGAAAGTCACCATATCGGCTACTCAATCCCAACGTTAGAGGATAAAAACGTTAATTTTAAAGTATCTGAAACTTTGTTAAGAGTCAACAGGAATGTGAAGTTTAGAGAAAGAAGGGTAGCTATATGTTCTTTTCCATCTAATGATGTTGCTATATCATTCACAGATTGAGTCATAACTTTTCACGACATCCTAACAGAGTTTTGAAATGCTACAGAAAATTTATCATCCTTCTCCATAATTTCAATTTGCAAATGGGAAGAGTAGATACCAGTTATTAGTGTGATAAGAAGATACCAGTTATTTTATTTTATTTAAAAAAATTTTTATTTTAACTTTAGTTTACTTTACACCACTGTATTGGTTTTGCCAAACATTGACATGAATTCACCACGAGTGTACATGCATTCCCAAACATGAATCCCCTCCCACCTCCCACCCCATACCATCTCTCTGGGTCCTCTCCATGCACCAGCCCCAAGCATCCTNTGATTCAAATGTATTCTTTTTAATGGCTGAGTAATACTCCATTGTGTATATGTACCACAGCTTTCTTATCCATTCATCTGCTGATGGAGATACCAGTTATTAGTGTGATAGAAAACAGTTTGGGTCTTGGGGATAGAATTCAGACAACTGGTGGCAAGTGTACAGATGCTCCTGTGGAGAACTCCACTTTGTTGTATTAATTAATTAATTCACCAGTTAATGCTACAGAAAGTTCAGCTTTGTGATGTTAACCTAAAGCCTTATGTATATCTCTCTTCATGCTGGAATTCATGGAATTAGCAAAAAGGCAAACCGAAAAGACTAAAAGACCAAAAGAGTAAAGAAGGCTAAAAAGTTGATCATGATGTGGATTGTTTCAGGAAATTATATCTTGGGACTCACAGCAGGATAACTAGTTCTCCCACTATCTACATTTGCAGCTATGCTGCAAAAACGGAATCCAGAAATTGATCCTTATAATGGTAAAGATATATTGTCAGGCAAAGGTTAATTTGTTCTCAGAACAGTCTTAAAAAGTCAGAAAAATGTATTATTTTTGAAGTATTTCTGTTAAAAGTGAAAATAGAAACATTTCTTTGTGCTTCCATAAGGGTTAATCTTTAATAGTGTTAAATGTTGCCTTTTTCCATCAAGCTCTCTCCCCTGGTGGTACGTGATCATTAAGTTGTTACTGCAGGCTGAAACAGCCCCTCAGTTTGATTCTGCAAGGCTATCACAGCTGACTCTTCTAAGTTTCCATATCACCATCCTAATGCCCAATGCATGCCTACAGATAAAAGGGACTCGAGTGAAGTGATGGCACACATCTTTCTTGCCTTCTTGACAGTGGATACGACCTCCTGGTAGAAGTGGGTGTGATGTGCGGTGTAAAAAGAGCAGGGATGTGAGGGTAGAGAGCTGCTCACTCAGGAATGGCCCACGCTGCTGGGGAATCAGATTTCCTTGGATGTTTCTGTTCTGCCAACTAGGAGCCCGTGGATCTTTATGGAGACAAAGATTATGATTCACTCCACCTTCTCTGGCCCTACAATGAAAACGCTGCTGGTTTGGCTATTTACTTAATGACAGGATGATCTCAGAAGGGGACAGTCAGAACCACAATCTGTTCCCCCCCCTTTTATTGGAAAGCAGCCGCCATGTCCATCCCTTTATGTATTTTCTGTGGTACTTGCACACCTACAGTGATAGCTCAGTAGATACTACAGAGAGTTATGCTGGCAAAGCCTAGGCAATGATTATCTGACTCTTTCAGAAGAAGTCTGCCAATCCCTATCCAGAAGGAACACAGAAACACAACCGTGATTCCTACTCTGCAAAGAACCGTTGTGGTGAAACAGATTATGTTCTGTTAAAAGTTTGAATTCCTAAGTGTTACCTCAAATGTGATTAATCTGTTTCCCCCTATAAACACTCATGCTGAAAAATCAAATTACTCAATCTGTTGGTATATTAACATTCATAATTGTGTTTATTGAAACACATGGTCATTTACTTGATGAAAATGTAATACTGGCTTTGAAATATTTCATCTGTGCAGACTGTTGTTAACGATGTGACTGTATTATGCTAATGGTCACTTTAGAAAAACGCAAGTTATAAAATAGCAACAGAAT
Organism: Redunca redunca; assembly: GCA_006410935.1. Lineage (NCBI taxonomy): Eukaryota > Metazoa > Chordata > Mammalia > Artiodactyla > Bovidae > Redunca > Redunca redunca. The sequence goes on from SJYQ01104784.1 coordinate 711,223, forward strand.
GTTGCTGTTTCATGCCGTTTTTGCAGTAGAATCTCAATGATATATTAAATCAATCATATTTACTATACTTCGAGGACAAATTTTACTGAACAATTATCATCCCAATTTAATATACTTCTCAGAAGATTTAGCTGGAGCCTGATGTCACTGATGTGATTCACGATCTCTAATACAGAGATGTTTAAGGGGCCTTTGACTTTGAATGCATTATTTTAAAATATAAATAAAATTAACATTTCTTTCAAACTGCCAACAGCACAGCTATTCATGTAAAGGCTTAGTGTTGTGTGTATGAATTATGAATCCTTACCAGTTCTGAAAATTTTTGTTCCCTGGTACTTAAGCTTTCTCTGTGTTTCTATAATTTGGAACCACTTCAGGAAATTAAATATTCAGTTGTTTTCCTACCATTAAATAACGTTTGAAGCTCAAATGCCTTTTAGAATCCAGGCAGGCCAAATTTTCACCAGAAAATATTGGGCGTAGCAGTAAAATATTTAAGCATTCAAAAATTATCTTAAAATTGCTAAAATTATTGTCTTCCCCTTGCCCTCAGAGATGAGTGTTGTTACCGCAGCTATTAGAAGTAACAGCATTGTTGATGGAAAGGTGGAGCTAGTGGTAAAGAATCTACCTGCCAACGCAGGAGATGCGGGTTCAGTCCCTGAGTTGGGAACATACCCTGGGCTAGGAAATGGCAACCAACTCCAGCATTCTTGCCTGGAAAATTCCATGGACAGAGGAGCCTAGTGGGTTATAGTTCATGGGGTTGCAAAGAGTCAGATATGACTGAGCGTGCATGTGCACGCACGTACACACACACACAACAGTATTATTCATATACAGATGTGGAGATAAACCCAGCACTCTGTGGGGTCATCCAGATAGTCCTTCTTCCATCTGAGAATAGGCTGTACTATCTGATGTATCCATAACAACTTGTCTTTATCAAAATTTTATTCAAAATCCACCATTGAATTTATTGCTTTTGTTTCTTTTGTTCCTCATAAAATATAGGGAAAATACTCTCCCCTGATTATGTGCATGCTCAGTCGTTTAGTTGTGTCTGATTCTTTGAGACCCCGTGGACTGTAGCCCTTCAAGCTCCTCTGTCCATGGGATTTCCTAGGCAAGAATACTGCAGTGGGTTGCCATTTCCTCTTCCAGAGGATCCTCCAGACCCAGGATTCGAACTCCTGTCTCCTGTGTCTCCTGCATTGGCAGGCAGATTCTTTGCCAGTGAGCCACCTGGGAATCCAGCCCCCCTACTCACAGGATGGCCACTTTCCAGCTGTTTGACCTTTGGTGAATTATTTCATTGGGATATTAACATCATTTTCAGTACAATGGGAATAATCTTCTGTCTACCTCCACGGTTGAGAAGAGTAAATGAGCTATGCATTTAAAACACCAAGCATGTTGTATGGCATATATGACATGAAAAAAAAGTGTGTGTTTTAGAAATAGTAAAGAATTAATTGTAAGGCTGATCAGTGTGAACTGTGTTTTTATAATTTTTAATTTCTGAATTAGCTTGATTTGACTTGAACTGTCTTGTCAGGCTTCCCAGGTGGCACCAGTGGTAAAAAAAAAATCTGCCTGCAAATGTAGGAGACACAGAGACCCAGGTTTGACCCCTGGGTTGGGAAGACCCTCTAGAGAAGGGCGTGGCAACCACTCCAGTGTCCTTGCCTGGAGCATCCCATGGACAGAGGAGCCAGGTGGGCTACAGTCCATGGGGTCCCAAAGAGTCCGACATAACTGAGCACTCACACACAAACTGTTTGGTTAAATGTGTGATATTTTCAAGATATTAAGGCTGATGATTTTTAAAAGGAAGCATATATCATCATCTGGATTAGTAAGAATTTCTATCTTTTTATGTCACTGAAGCCCAATACTTGTAAATACAGTTAATCAACACTTTGAAAATTCATTTAAACCTCCTATTTATGTATGAATAAATTTTATGTATTCTTCAAGATTTCAGATGATCTTAACATTCTTGCTGCAATTTGAATGACTTCTATTTGGGAATTGCTCAAATAATCTAGTCACAACCTGGATGCCGGCATGTGGGTAAATCTAGACAGTATTTTTAGTTAAAGCCTTTTCAGTTGTATAATAATTTTCAGCTAAAATATTTGTTTTGAACTTTGCCCACATTTTCTCAGACCACCATTCAAACCCTTGAATTTCCTATGTTCCTCATGTTGAAGAGTAAGGAACACTCGTGCATGCTCGGTCTCTCTGACCCTATGGACTGTAGCCCACCGGGCTTCTGCAGGCAAGAAAATTGGAGTAGGCTGCCATGTCCTCCTCCAGGGGATCTTCCCAACCTAGGCTCATACCTGTGTCTGCTGCATTTCCTGCACTGCAGGCAGATTCTTTGCTGCTGAGCCACCAGGGAAGCCCCTGATAGCTTGGTGAAATTGGGAGCAGGGAACTTCTCTGCAGCGCAGTCTATGAAAGCAACTGTGCTTCGTCCTGGGTTGTTAGTTGCCTTTTCCTATTTCGCAGCGCTATCCAGCTGGGAAGCCTCTTCAGGACCTGTCCTCCTCCCTCTAGGGTGGGGGCTCACAAAATTCTCTCTGGTCCGTTCTCACAAAAAAGGATGCACCTTGTACACCAAGAATGGCTGAATGGACACAGAACTTCAGCCAAAGGCTAGGAGTTTCTGTTGACAGCCACTTACCTTAGTATTGTCAAAGATCCAGCTACTTAAAAATATCCAAATATGCCACGTTTTTTCTGTTATCATGATATAGACTCAGAAAGTAAAGCAAAGAAATGAGACAACTTTCTGTACAATCAGGAAAGAAAAATGGCTTCAATTCTTCAATTTGCGTTTGCCTCACTTATCTAAGATATTGCTTGAGCAGGGGGCAGGTGGTGGTGCTGGAAATTTACTAAGGTTTTCTATTATATTGATTACTTTTAAAACTAATAATTTTTTTTGACAGTTTGCTCAGGGAATCTTTGCTGAAGGTCTAATTGAATTTGAAGCCTTAGGTAAAGCTATTTGTATTTTTACACCATGAGTTCACCTAGATTACACTTAAAAAACTTTGCAAGTGATTTTTTTTTTCTGTGTTCAAGCCTCAGAATAGTTTCTCTATTCATAGATTCATGGGGCTTAATTTCCAATTGCTATTAGAGAACACTTGTGTTACCAGCTTCTGTTCATCCCAGCCAAGAATCTAGACACCATCCTGGACAAAGTCCTAGAGGTTTGATCTGAGTTTCATACTTCCCTTTACTTGTCGTCCTCACTTACAATCTGCATCTGACCCCTAATCAATTCACCCTTTCCATGGCAACCAGCTTTGAATCTTGACACTGGAGAAGACTCTTGAGAATCCCATGGACTGCACAGAGATGAAACCAGTCAATCCTAAAGGAAATCAACACTGAATATTCATTGGAAGGTCTGATGCTAAAGCTGAAGTTCCAATACTATTCCAATATGAAGAGCCAACTCATTGGAAAAGACCCTGATGCTGGGAAAGGTTGAGGGCAGGAGGAGAAGAGAGTGGCACAGGATGAGATGGTTGGATGGCATCACTGACTCTGTGGACATGAAGCTGAGCAAATTCCAGGAGACAGTGGAGGACAGAGGAGCCTGGAGTGCTACAGTTTATGGGGTCACAAAGAGCTGAACACGACTGAGTGACTGAACAAAAACAATGGCAACCAGAGTGACTTTTCTTAAACACAAAGGGACCCTTATCTCTCCCCTACTTAAAATCTTTCAATTTCCCCAAGAGCTTTTGGGATAAGGTTCTAAACACCTTAGCTTAACACATGAAACTCCTGTTTAAGACTGTATCTTCCCTTGTCCCTCATCTCCCTCCATAGCCCTCTGGGAACTCCTCAAAAGAGCTCTGTGAAAATGCTCATAGTTACTCAGATCTTCTCTGCCCCAAGGTACAGTTCTCAAGTCGGGGGATGTGGCATTCCAGGGGATACTTGGCAGTGTCTGGAGAATCTCACTTGCCACGCTGGCATCTCACGGTCAGAGATGCAAAATGCCAAGGAGGAGAAATCCTGCCCTAGACCAACCTATATCTTTATCCACTTTCTCCCACTCTTCATTTGAGACTAACCTTCAGAGTTACTCTTGCTTCTTGTAAGAATAGCTATGACAAGCCTAGACAGTGTATTAAAAAGCAGAGACATAATTTTGCCAACAAAGTCATTTGACTGTATAGTCAAAGTTATGGTTTATCCAGTGGTCATGTATGGATGGGAGGGTTGGACTGTAAAGAAAGCTGAGCACCGAAGAATTGATGCTTTTGCACTGTGGTGTTGGAGAAGACTCGAGTCCCTTGGACTGCAAGGAAATCAAACTAGTCCATCCTAAAGGAGATCAGTCCTGAATATTCATTGGAAGGACTGGTGGTGAAGCTGAAGTTTCAATACTTTGGCTAAGACTCGGATACAACTTACCGACTGAACAAGAACGACAACTAGAGCACTGCCTCTGGAAATATCCCTGTGACGCCCACAGCCTGGTCTCATTCAGCCCGTGACTCTCATCCCTGTCCTTCGCCGCTTCAGTCTTACTCCACAGATCCACTGCCCTAACGCTTACCTTCCTTTCTGCTCTGGTTAGTTTCCTTTCTCATTGATAGATTTTAGGATACCTTGGAATATATTCTTTGAAATCTACTGGGTGGCCAACAAATGCTCACCGATTCCCCTCATGAATAAAGGTAATTAGAGCAAGTTGGTATTTCCAAGAAAATCAACACCATGGTAAAATGACTGTACGTTCTTAGAGCTCCTATAGTTATATTGACTTATTTATAAAATGCCTTTGGGACAGAGCAGAATTTCACCTATGAAAAAATTCACAGGGGAAAAAGGAAGACATCACTAAAATATATTAGTAAGGGGGCTATGACTATGTGTGGCTCAGGCGGTAAGGAATCTGCTTGCAATGCAGGAGACCTGGGTTCGATTCCTGGGTAGGGAAGATTCCTTGGAGGAGGGCATGATAACCCACTCCAGTTATTTTTGCCTGGAGAATTCCATGGACAGAGATGCCTGACAGGCTACAGACCATGGGGGGGTCTCAAAAAGTCAGACATGACTGAGTGACTGAGCATAGCACACTCATTTTCCTACAGTTTCAGTTTTATATGCTGAGACTAGGACAGTCGTAAGTGTGAACGATGAAGAAGCCGAAGTGTAAATAATGGGCCATAACTTCATGCAAGTCTAAACATTACTACATCTTTTTACCAAATATTTATGTTGGCCTGTTATCTGTCAGCTACCGCACTGGTTCTGAGCAAAGAATCTGTGCCTGGGCTCGTGGAGCTGCAGACTGGTGACCAACACACACAATACAGCAGTGCCAGTGGGAATTACAAACAGTGATGATTGCTATGAGGGGAGGGAAAGGTGTTAGGGTACCTGATAGAGTGAGGGGAGGGCGTGGCTGATTTAAAGAGTCGGCGTGTTAGGGCACTCTAAGTCATTTAGTCATGTCAAACTCTTCGAGACACTGGACGATACAGCCCACCAGGCTCCTCTTTCCATGAGATTCTCCAGGCAAGATTGCCATGCCCGCCTTCAGAGGATCTTCCAGACCCAGGGATTCAGCCCGAGTCTCTTATGTCTCCTGGTAGGTGTGCTCTTTACCCCTAGTGCCGCTTGGGAAGCCCTAAAGAGGCAGTAGGGGCTTCTAAACAGTGATGCTTTCGGAGCTGATTTCAGACTGGGGAAGGAGGTGTTGGGTGGCGAATGGGTGTGACAGCTAGGAGAGACGAAGGAGACAAAGCCTGAGGTGGGAGTGGGCTGAGAGAGACTGGTGTGCCTGAAACACTGGGGGTAGGGAAGCTGGGAGGGAATGGGGCTGGGGAAGTGAGGAGGGACTTTTAGGTCAATGTTAAATGTTTAGGACTTCAGGGTGGAAACATTCAGAAGAGCCCTTACATGTATAGTTACTCCCAACATTAAAGTTAAAAGCAAGGTCATTTGAGGTGCTTAGTAACTGGGTTGTGTCTGACTTTAGAAACCATGGACTGTAGCTCGCCAGGCTCCTCTGTATGTGGGATTTTCCAGGCAAGAATACTGGAATGGGTGGCCATTTCCTACTCCAGGAGATCTTCCTAACTCACGGATTGAACCCAGTCTCCTGAGGTTCCTGCACACATGTATGTTATTAAAATTAACAAAAAAATAACTATTGGAAATACTAAACCATCTTCCCAGATTTTTATTTTTTTTTTTTTTACGTTGGAAGCATTCATGATTGTATCCGTGTTCATAATTGTATCTACTTCCTTGGCTACTGCAACAAAGCACCACAAACTTGGTGCCTTAAATCAATGGACAGGTCTTCTCTGACAGCGCTGGAGGCTGGGAATCAGAAACCACAGATGCTAGGAGAGCAGCGCTCGCCCTGGAGGCTGGAGGGGGAAATGCCCCTTGCCTCTTTGGATGGCTCCTGGCGCAGGGCAGCATAACCTCAAACCCTGTCTCGCTCTTCACATGGATGTCCCTATGGCCTTCTTCTCTGTTTCTCTGTCAAGTCCCCCCTGTCCTTTGTCTTGTGAGGATAGCAGTCACTGGATTGGGGGCAGACTCACCCCAAGATCCTTAACCTCATTACATCGGCAAAGACCCTATTTCCAAATAGGTCACATTCACAGGAACTGGACTTTAGGACATATCTTTTTGCTGGGGACACAATTCAAGCTGCTAAAATAACGTTTATTTTTAACAAGATATTGGGCTTCCCTGGTGGCTTCCCAGTTGTTAAAGAATGCACTGCGGGAGACCTGGGTTTGATCCCTGGATCAGAAAGATTCCCTGGAGGGAGGGCACGGCAACCCACTCCAGTATTCTTGCTGGAGAATCCCCGTGGACAGAGGAGCCTACTGGGCTACAGTCTATTGGGTCACAAGGAGTCGGACATGACTGAGCGACTAAGCACAGCACCAAAAACGTTTATTTTCAACCAGTTATTAGACTTGTGAGTTACTGCTATATAATTTTTAAATTTTTATTTTAACTTTAGTTTACTTTACAGTACTTTACAGTACTTTTTAGTACTTTACAGTACTGTGTTGGTTTTGCCATACATTGACATGAATCCACCACGGGTGTACATGCGTTCCCAAACGTGAAGCCACCTCCCACCTCCGTCCCCATAACATCTCTCTGGGTCATCCCCGTGCATCTACCCCTAGCATCCTGTATCCTGCATCGGACATAGACTGGCGATTCATTTCTTACATGATAGTATACGTGTTTCAATGCCATTCTCCCATCTCATCCCAAAATATTGTTTTTTAGAGTCTTCATATCAGTTCTCCTTATTCGTTCGCTGTTGCTATAGAGAACAGCGGCTACAGAGTCAAGCGTTAGACTGTAGTGACATCAGTCTCATCTTGGTGGGCCACTGTCTGGTGTATGATGCTTAATCACCTCTGAGCCTCATTTCCCACCCTTAAAAGGAGTTCCTCTTTTTTTTTTTTTTTNTTTGCTGGGGACACAATTCAAGCTGCTAAAATAACGTTTATTTTTAACAAGATATTGGGCTTCCCTGGTGGCTTCCCAGTTGTTAAAGAATTCGCCTGCACTGCGGGAGACCTGGGTTTGATTCCTGGATCAGAAAGATTCCCTGGAGGGAGGGCATGGCAACCCACTCCAGTATTCTTGCTGGAGAATCCCCGTGGACAGAGGAGCCTACTGGGCTACAGTCTATTAGGTCACAAGGAGTCGGACATGACTGAGCGACTAAGCACAGCACCAAAAACGTTTATTTTCAACCAGTTGTTGGACTTGTGAGTTACTGCTATATAATTTTTAAATTTTTATTTTAACTTTAGTTTACTTTACAGTACTGTATTGGTTTTGCCATACATTGACATGAATCCACCACGGGTGTACATGCGTTCCCAAACGTGAAGCCCCCTCCCACCTCCCTCCCCATAACATCTCTCTGGGTCATCCCCGTGCATCTACCCCCAGCATCCTGTATCCTGCATCGGACATAGACTGGCGATTCATTTCTTACATGATAGTATACGTTTTTCAATGCCATTCTCCCATCTCATCCCAAAATATTGTTTTTTAGAGTCTTCATATCAGTTCTCCTTATTCGTTCACTGTTGCTATAGAGAACAGTGGCTACAGAGTCAAGCGTTAGACTGTAGTGACATCAGTCTCATCTTGGTGGGCCACTGTCTGGTGTATGATGCTTAATCACCTCTGAGCCTCATTTCCCACCCTTAAAAGGAGTTCCTCTTTTTTTTTTTTTTT
>SJYQ01104784.1:719536-737404 GCA_006410935.1 Redunca redunca
TTGGAGGCTAATTACTTTACAATATTGTAGTGGTTTTTGCCATACATTGACTGAATCAGCCATGGGTGTACATGTGTTCCCCATCCTGAATCCCCCTCCCACCTCCTTCCCCATCCCATCTCTCTGGGTCATCCCAGTGCACCAGCCCTGAGCGCCCTGTCTCATGCATTGAACCTGGACTGGCGATCTGTCTCACATATGATAACATACCTGTTTCAATGTTATTCTTGACGGCTACATGTGTTACAGCTCTCTATATTTCTCTGATGGATTGATAACATCATGACTCCATTCACGGTTCTGCTCACTTTCCTTTACCCATGCTGACTTTTGGCTCCTCGTCTTCCTGCTTTAGAATCGCAGCATCTTTCTCCTCTTGGTCAGTGGAGAGGCTGGTGGGGTCCTCCCTGACCTGTGTAGCTGGACCCCTACTCTATGTCCCAGCTGGTCATCTCTAGCTTGTGGCTCACCACATCCTTGCACAGAGACTAACATTTTTCAAGATAATTTTTTTTAATGCGGACCATTTTAAAAGTCTTTATTGAATTAGTTATAATATTGCTTCTGTTGTTTAGGTTCCTGCTTTTTGGCCACAAGGCATGCGGGATCATACCTCTCTGACCAGGGACTGAACCTGCACCTCTGGCATTGGAAGGCGAAGTCTTAACGACTGGACTGCTAGTGACGTCCCGAGACTAACATTTTTTTAGGGGGCTATTCCACTGGATGATAATGACACAGTGATACTTTGGACGCTGGTGCAAGTCTTCTGTCAGCCTTAGTAGAAAATCAGTCCCTAGATGAAGTTAGTTTGGCCCTGCAGTTAAAAAGTTAGAAGGAGGTGTGAACAGGCAGAGAGATAAGTTTCTGATTCAGCTGACTTATAAAGAAAATATGGACTTTTGTATGGCTTAAAATAAACATAACACTAAAATGTTGAGATAAGCTAAGTCGACAGCTTTACTAAATCAATAGCAGCATTTTTATCAGCTGAGGTCTGCCATACATAACTTAGATACACACCAGAAATCGGCTCGAAGGGAGGCCTATTATATTTATGTATCATAAAAAATAGTTGAGTTTCACCTACTGATAATGTTAGGTTTCCCACTGAAACTGGTTCTCCCTCCCTATATCTGGGGTCTGAATTCTTGAAGTCAGCAAACTGCTGGGGTGTAATGAGGATTTCAAAGGTGGAAGATGGATTCTTTCAGTCATTGCAGGTGTCTATGAAAGACCCAGAAACATTAATCTGGCAGTGTACCAAAGGGAAAGACGTAATTGACAAAGAGACATAAAGGGGGAAGAAAGACAATTATTAAAAAGTTGAATTCTGGTAGAGTTACGAGGATATTTTTACAACACAATGCATTTTTAGATAGCTTCCTTCATAGACCCCAACACAAAATGCATCACAGAAAAAGATGTACAAAAGAGCAATAGTCCTTTTTATGAGACTGTTCATAGAAAAAGAAAAAGAAGATTTAGCCAGCAGCAGGAATTTGTTCCACCTAGCTCTAAATGGAAATCACTTTTAAAGCAGTTATGGAAAATTTTAGCTGGGTTCCCAAACAATATAACATGTTCAGTGCAAAGGCTGATTCATGGAGCTTCTGCCAGCAAATCATTACTCTTGCACTATGAGGGGGCAGGTGTATTGTTCCCAGTTACAAGAAAGACAGAGAAAAAGAACATGATAGTCAGTAGAAGAACCCAAGAGACTTGATTTATAGATTACATTGACTTGCTAGTGTGAAAGGAAAAAATCCATATCTAATCTTTCACTTCTTCCGTTGAAGCAAATTTCTGACGCAGACCTTTCCCTGCGTGACTTCTGAATGTATCTGCACGCTTCCCTTACACCTTGCTTGGCTGCACTATCATCGCAACCCTAGTCCTCGGGCCAGGGTGTCCATGATACTCAGCACCTCCCTCCCCTTCAACGATCTCCCCCCAGCTCAAGGACTGGTAGCCTGGCAACATGTCTTCCAAAATGCCCTGTGAGCAGAGTGCCCTTTAAGAGTCTACCAGTGAGAAGCCTTTGTTTGAGATCAGGGCAGTGGCAAAGAAGTACATGGGTGAGCAGCGCTCTGTGGATGTGTGGGTTTGGGGACACTCAAGGTTTTGTGGTAGCCTCTAGAAGTTCTCATATGGGTGCTGTAGGCGGCTGTGACCATTCGTGGAATTTTCCTGTAATTCCTGACCTAGAGGGTAAGAAAGTGAAAGTGAAGTTGCTCAGCCATGTCTGACTCTTTGCAGCCCCGTGGACTGTAGCCCACCAGGTTCCTCCGTCCATGGGATTCTCCAGGCAAGAATACTGGCGTGGGTTGCCATTCCCTTCTCCAGGGGAATCTTCCTGACCCAGGGATCCAACCCAGGTCTCCTATATTGCAGGCAGATGCTTTACTCTCTGAGCCACCAGGGAAGCTCCAGTCTAATTCATTAGTAGCCAGTGAAGAAGCTAAGAGACAGCCGTGGTCTCCTTGACCTCGGTTATTTCGGCCTTTCCATTACTTGAGCGAGCATTTAATCCTCTAGGTTACTGCTCTTCCTCCCTGGGATATCTGGAGCAGGTTCTATTTTCCTGACTGAGTCAGCTGTCTCCTTATGTCCATTCTTTTCTTAAGGCCCAGGTATCACCTAGCACAGCTCCTCATTTCACAGGTGAGGCATAGAGCGACTAAGTCACTTGCTCAAGGTTACTCAGACATTTTATTATAGAACCAATCCAAGATTTCTACTGTATCATGCTGCTGCTGCTAAGTCACTTCTGTTGTGTCCGACTCTGTGTGACCCCACAGACGGCAGCCCACCAGGCTCCTCTGTCCCTGGGATTCTCCAGGCATGAACACTGGAGTGGGTTGCCACTGCCTTCTCCAATGCATGAAAGTAAAAAGTGAAAGTGAAGTCGCTCAGTCGTGTCCAACTCTTAGCGACCCCATGGACTGCAGCCCACCAGGCTCCTCCGTCCATGGGATTTTCCAGGCAAGAGTACTGGAGTGAGTTGCCATTGCCTTACATCTCTGGATTATAGACCATCTCTTAATTCTCCTTTTGTATACCATATATCTATGTATATCTATGATATCAGCAATTATAGTTTTATGGAAAAAACAAGAAGAAAACACTGCCAAGTAAAGTGAATACATTTTATCACTTCGAAGTATTATATTTTGAAGAAACATCAAAAATTTTGAACAAACATGCTTATTGAAAAAATACATTTTGTTTTACTATTTACTTTTTTATGAAGTATAGTTGATTTGCAATACTATATTAGTTTCAGGTATATAACATAGTGATTCAATATTTTTATAGGCTGCACTCTATTTAAAGTTATATCTTTTCAAATTAGTGTTTCCCTTTTTTCTTGGATTTATGCCCAGAAGTGGAATTACTGGATCATATGGTGGTTCTGTATCTAGTTTATCTAGTTTTTTGAGAATCCTCCCTATTGTTTTCTATAGTGGCTGCACCAATTTACATTCCACCAATAGCACATGAGCATTCCCTTTTCTCCACATCCTTGCCAGCATTTGTTATTTGTGGTTTCTTTGATGATAGTCATTTTGACAGGTGTGAGGTGATATCTCATTGTGGTTTTAATTTACATTTCTCTGNCTGATATTCACAAGTGTGTAAGCAATGCCTACTGTATCAGAACTGACATGTGGCAGCAAATGAGTGCAAGACAAATTGTTTTGAACCTAAAATGAAAAAAAAAATCAGAAATAATACAATATGAAAATATTTATGTCTCAAAATTCATTACATTATATTTTACATTCTATTCTTCAATGTGTTTATTTTCAAGGTATGGTTCATGACATGTAATTGATTTTAGTGTCCCAGAATACAAACATAATGATAGATTGTTAAAATATCATCTTATACCTTGTATATCCATAATCTTACTTTTTAAAAAAACAATCAGTTAATTACTAATTTATTATTAATTTAATGTCTATAATGCATAACACCTATAGCTTTAATTCATGTTTGCACTCTCAAAACATTTACTCTTCTCACACTATAGCACAGTTGCATCTGAAAAGATTATCCACTCTCATATTTAATAGGAATTCCTCTACTTTTTTGAAGGCTCAAGGATTTCTGTGATTTCTCTGCATGAATAGCAAGACTATGGTAATGGAAATAGCAAAATCTTGTTTTGTTTGAGGAAAATAAGTCAGAGAAAGAAATTTAGTTCCTTAAGAGGATATACTTGCCATTTCTGCTATTTTTCTTAGAGAATGGGCTTATGTGCTGCTTATTTATAACCAGTACCTGCCTCTTGAATACTTGGTTGAGCAGAAAAACATAGCTTAGAAGTCAACAGGAACTTGGTGATGTGAGAGAACATTATATGGAGTGAAATAATGCATAAAGAGGATGGTGCTTGGCAGATCTGTCTCCATCTGTTGCCTTAACTTTTCTTCCCTCCAACCAATTATATAGTCTGCCCAGTGCCTGACAAGTAGCAGGCAATCAATCAATGATGCCGCCCTTCTATTTCCCATTCTTGCTCCAAAGTTAGAGCAGGGTAAATATTTGGACTGAAACGACTTTTCTTCTTTGTGGATTATCTAGAGTTTTGAAGAAAGAGGGTAGCCCAAGTCGCCCACATCTTCAGGTTCACAGATTTGTTGAATGCAAGCAGAATCCTTCACAGTGTGTTTTGGTTTAATGGGTACCAGCACTCTTCTGGCCTGAGGTTTCTACAGAGATCCACTTCTGGATCAGCATGGCTCCAGGATTGTGGGAGAGTTTTAGGCTTCCCCTACAGGGAGGAAGCACATGTGATTCACTGCGGTTCTGTGTGGCCCCTGTGGGTTGCTTCTTCACTGTGGGCCAGTGGCCACTGTGATTGCTCTGTATTTCCCACCAGGATTCAGGCAGGCACTCTAGGAATCATTCAGGATTATCTTAAGCCTATTCTGATTGTTGGGCTTCCCTGGTGCCTCAATGGTAAAGAATCCACCTGCCAAAGCAGGAGACATGGGTTCAATCTCTGGGTTGGAAACATCGCCTGGAGTAGGAAATGGATACCCACTCCAGTATTCTTGCCTGGGAAATCACGTAGGCAGAGGAGCCTGACGGGCTACATTCAGTCCATGGGGTCACAAAGAGTTGGACACGACTTTGCAACTGGACAACAACAACGTATTCTAATAGTTACTGCAGGAAGCATCTAGGATTTCAGCAAATCGACCATTTTCTCTTCTAATTTTTTTTGCATACACATCATTTAACACTGGAAGGTGGTAAAGTAGAGGGGTCATGAATTGTACTATTAAGTTGCTTTCAAGTCAGACAAGTTCCTATCCTGGCTCTGTTACCTAGAGTTATGTGACCTTGATCGATTTACTTAATGCTTCAGTTTCATCATTTGTAAAATGGGAATGATGCCTGTCTCATGGGGTTTTAATGAGGATTGGATGAGGTATGTACATAAAGTGTCTGGCATTTAGTAAGCACCAAATAAAGAGAACTATTGTCCTTGACAAACACGATATTTTAAGACTTCTAATTCAACATCATTAGCTCATTTGTCTTATTGACACTTAATCAAGACTATTTCTAAGGTGTGAGCCCATATTAATTTCCCAGAAACTCAACTGTCTACTTCTTCATTTTCTTTAAACAATCTGAAACTAACTCCCGTGGCATGATTGATTTTGCCAGAGTGATTCTGCATATCCTAAACAGGATCTTTCCATCTGCTGCTCAACCCCATCTGTTCTTGCCTCCAGCTGATCCAATTTCATAACCAGTTGGTAGAGGGCCACCTGAAAAAAAGTCCCCATTATGTTCTGATGTCCTGAAGAAACCTTGAGAAAAATTCAGCGGAGAGAGTTCGGTCACTTGAACACACAAACGCCTCAGTAAATTATTTTACAGAAAATGGGGAATTTGCCATATGGTGCTGTTGGTGGTGGTGAAATTAAATCATGTTAAAGCCAGATTAGAAAAAAATAAAAAAAACCTTGTTCCTAGCAGAGTGCCAAGAACAGCACAGACCCTCAATACTCATGACCTGACTTTATTTTTTTACATTAGAAAGTTACGACTCTTTAGGTGATCAGAGACACTAGGACATTTGAGATTTTAATTACTCTTTCACAGAGTGCATTCTGAATGGCATTAGTGTAAGTACCAGTGAAGTGAGAGTTTTTGTGGAGGGGTGTCTGCTCTGTGTGGCGTTGCACAGAGCAGTGAGAGTAGTGTTCAGCATCATCCCCCAAACCATGTGCTTTTGGCTTATGGTACTGCAAGTGTTATGATGAGCCCTTTGGTTTTATGACTTTCATGTGATTCATCAAAGTCAGATGCCAATTAATGGATCACGTCCATTATTTTTTGTATCACTCTAGATGGAGGAGCTTGGTAGGCTGCAGTCCATGGGGTTGCTAAGAGTCGGACACGACTGAGCGACTTCACTTTCACTTTTCACTTTCATGCATTGGAGAAGGAAATGGCAACCCACTCCAGTGTTCTTGCCTGGAGAATCCCAGGGACAGGGGAGCCTGGTGGGCTGCCGTCTCTGGGGTCGCACAGAGTCGGACACGACTGAAGCAACTTAGCAGCAGCAGCAGCAGCCACCTCACCAATGGATATAGTGTTGATTTTAAGAATTTTCCCAGTTAAAGTGGAAACGTGCGTGTCACAGAATGGAAGAGTATAGTAATCCTTGATTCCTTACATCCGCTCTATGAGGCTCATTTTACATATGAGGAAAGTGAAGCTCAGGGACACTGAATGAAATGCCCCAGCCCACTGTGCTAGGAAACGAGGTCACCTGGACTCGAGTACAGTGGCGCCTGCTCCCCGTGTCCTGTGTTAACCCGGGCGTCAGTGTCCTGGCCCCGCGGTGAGTGTGATTCCACAGGAAATGAGCACAGGTGAGCAAGGCACTGCTGTGGACCTGCGCACCTAAATGTACAGCTTCAGATCTTATTAATAAGTAGGTGTACTGCACTCACCCATTTCTCCTCTTTCTTTCAACTTTCTTTCCTCACCCATCAATGACCTAAGTCTAGAAATAAATTTTCCCCCAAATGCATCTCTTTTCTTTCCCTGTATGGATCTTGAAAGCGTAGCTCACATCAGAAAACATAAGGATGGTAGAATGGGTGCTTTCTTTAAGGAAATCTCCGTGTCCCTTTCACTCTCCAGTAATAGAAATGTACGTTATCTTCAATTAAACAAATGATAGGTTTAAGCCAAGGAAGCATCTGGTTACTTGTCTTGGCCTGGGGGGACAATTAGTTAGCAACCTTGCCAGCAATTTTCTCTCTTCCTTTTTAATTCATTTTCTTCTGATTTTCTTGGACTGTGTGAGGATATAGCTAGGAATATGGAAGCTGTTTATTTTTTCCTATGGATCTAAGACCTCCCCCCATCAAACTCCCAACCCAAAGCATGCGAGAAAAGTTTCCAAATGTAAATAACATATTCAATTATTTTACAAATCTTTCCTCTTTTCTCCACTAAATATGAAGAAAGAAGCACTTGAGAAGTTTTACAATCTAATTTTTTTAAGGAAATCTAGCAGCCCAGTCTATTTAGAGTGAAAATACACATTTATTTAACAAATATTTACTGAGTAACTATGTGACTGGCTCTGTGCTAAGCATGCTACATGTATTATGTGCTACTTATGCAACCACTTGGTAAGATTTTTTCATAGGGGTTAAGTGGATTGCCCAAACCATATAGCTATGGAGGGCTTGGCAGGATTCAGAGAGAGAGCAGCTTGACTCAGAAGTCCTTGCTCCATCTATTACCCACCAAGCATGGGCAAAATGAAGAAAGCATTTGGCACCAGGATATTTTTTAATAGTAGTAATTAAGGAAGTTATTACTGACAAGGACTTCAGCCCTTAAAATTTATTCCATATTTAATTTAAAGGAACATATCCATTTAATGATATTTTTCTCACTTCTTGATATGACTATAATGATGGTTGAAAGAATCAACTGAAGTCATTAAATTTTACTGTAACAGGAAGCCCTATATTTTCCATGTAGATACTATAAATGTATCTCCTATACCATTTATTTTTTAACTTTAGAAAAAATTTCAAGCAATTTCCATTCAGCCCACTGATTTCTATCTGTTGAAAAAGGCTGCTGATTATGTCAGTCAGTGATTTGGGTTTGAAGTCTCCTTGCTATCTCTGATAAAACATTAGAAAACAACCTTAAAATATAGACATGATATAGTTGTTTTCAGAGTCATCAAATTTGAATCTGATAAGTCTATGGATGTAATGCAGAACATGGGCTATAGGTCTTCTTCTAGCCAATGAAAGTGAAAGTGAAAGTTGCTCAGTCATGTCTGACTCTTTGTGACCTCATGAACTATACAGTCCATAGAATTCTCTAGGCCAGAATACTGGAGTGGGTAGCTATTCCCTTCTCCAGGGGATCTTCCCAACACAGGGACTGAACCCAGGTCTCCTGCATTGTAGGTGGATTCTTTACCAGCTGAGCCACAAGGGAAGCCCAAGAATACTGGAGTGGGTAGCCTATCCCTTCTCCAGGGGATCTTCCTGACCCAGCAATCAAACCGGGGTCTCCTGCATTGCAGGCGGATTCTTTACCAACAGAGTTATGAGGGAATAGTAAACTGCAAATTAAGAGTTAATTCTTATTCACAGTCAAATTGGTTGAGATTTAAGGGAACCTTTTAAGTTAAACTAATGTCAAATAGGATGCAGAATTTTATAATTTTTCCAATTACAGAATCAGGATGATGGATTTCTAACAACTGGATAAATTATAGGATTATAGCATCAATTACAAATTTTAAAACTTTGTTGAACTAGAGCTTATAGTTTCCTTTTGTATTCTTATTACTATTTTTTAAAAGAAATCTCAGGCATAAAGTCCAATTAATTCTTTTCAATTACCATTAAAACATTTTCTTAGTTTTCTTGGCTTTGGTTTTTCTCTAAACGCATCCTGCACATGACTGCCACATTGTTCTTTGTGGAACTCATTATAATATATTCCAGCCTGCAAACCTTTCATGCCTTTCCACTGCCAGGCTTAAAAGACAATGGCTACAGCTCCTTGGTCTGAGATAACTGCTCCCTGTGATCTGGTCTCAAGGTTCTGCTACTTCTTTTCTGCAAAACCCAGGAACGATAGTCAAAACACTTTTACCAGGCAAAATCTTTGCCTTTTAGACCTGCTCTTATATGCTACACTACACCTTCCTTACCTCTCTCAATATCTTTCTTCCAGAAAACCTGTCTTGGCCTCTGTGATCCACAGAGATCTCTGCTGCCCACAGCTCTCAGAGTTCCCCTGACCTTGACCACTTTTTAAGTAGCTGTATCTCATCTCTTGATCTTTTGCACAGGCCTTTCCTTCTTGCAGCTGATAAACCCTGTGCCTTTGTCTGCACATAGTAAGCACATGATTTCTGTTGCTTTCTGTGTCCTAGCAAAAATCTTGTACCCTTTATGTTTATTTTAAATTTTTATTAAAGATAATTATTATCACACTTCAGAAATCTTCCCTGAGTAACAATAACCTTATTTTCTCCTCTCAAAATGTAGCTATACAATATCTAATAACTCTATTTATAGTCTTATTATAAACTTCCTTGAAGTTCTGCCCAACTTACACTAATTTCAGTTGTGAAGGAAAGAGCTACATGCAATTATAACATGAAACACATTAACTGAGTGGAGAGGAAGGACTTATCTCAATAAATTGTTGGGTCAATACTCCATTACCAAGCGGCCTCACGCTATGGAGAA
Source organism: Redunca redunca (assembly GCA_006410935.1). Taxonomy (NCBI): domain Eukaryota; kingdom Metazoa; phylum Chordata; class Mammalia; order Artiodactyla; family Bovidae; genus Redunca; species Redunca redunca. The sequence continues at coordinate 729,310 of SJYQ01104784.1, forward strand.
CACTCATCAGAGGCACTGCTGAGAGTATCTATAAATGGCATAAACCCATAGAGACAAACACATATATTGTTTGCCTCTTTCGATTTGCTTTTAACAAGTGAACATTAGTGGGGATGAGAATTATTTTTGTTTCAAAAGATAAAAGTAAATATAACTATTGAATCCCAATATTTTTAATGCTTATTTTAAAAAAATAAAAATTAGGTGACTGTTAGGTAGAGAAAATATGATTTCATCTTGAGCAGAATCTGCAACAAGTGAATTCACCAGTGCTTTGGACATCCTGTAAAATTACTTCAATTCCCCAAAGCTGATCCGACCCTAAACACTTCCTGAGCTCACCTGAAGCACACACCCCTCTTCCAGTCTGCCTTCCAGCATGGACAGTGCAGGATGGCCACCGTGACACGCTTCCTTTCGTTTTGTTCTCCCCTGAGCAATTACCAAGAACTCTTATTTTCAGACACTTTGTGGCCAGCCATTCACTTCTCTTACTTCCTAAATGTTAATTAGAGGCGGGGCAATTAAAAACAGAAGGAAGCTAGTAAGGGTGGGGCTTCACTGGGTGATATGGCATTTTGAGACAAATCTTCCAAGTGTTAAAATTCATACCATTCTCTGCCTAAGGAGGGCAGAATTGAAGTCCAGGAAAATAGTAGTCCAGGGAGATCCAGAGGTTTTTTTTTTTTTTTTTTTTTTTTTTGACGTATTCATTCTGGTAATACAGACACACTTACTCTTCTTCCTTCTAACATGGACTTAATAATAGCCATTGTCTCCATATCACCTTATTTGTGTTGTAAGCAGGGTTGTGCACTATGAGGGGAGAAGGCAATGGCACCCCACTCCAGTACTCTTGCTCGGAAAATCCCATGGGCAGATGAGCCTGGCAGGCTTCAGTCCATGGGGTCGCTAAGAGTCGGACATGACTGAGCGACTTCACTTTCACTTTTCACTTTCGTGCATCGGAGAAGGAAATGGCAACCCACTCCATTGTTCTTGCCTGGAGAATCCCAGGGACGGGGAAGCCTGGTGAGCTGCCGTCTATGGGGTCGCACAGAGTTGGACATGACTGATGCGACTTAGCAGCAGCAGCAGCAGCACTATGAGGAAATTGGGTAGCATCTCTCTCCAACCACCCAGCCATACTCATGCACAAATAGGTTATGGTCATGAATGGGCTAGAGAGACTTAAGAGGCTCCGAGGGCTTCTCCATCAGGACCAGGCCTAAAGAGTTAGGTTTCTGGGTCTGTATCTTAACAGTCACATTCCCTCCTCCCCAGCCCTCTCCCCTCAGTATTGGAAGACAATGAGAAAGGAAGAAATTCTATTTTTCTGTTGAATCTGAGACACAAGCTTAAGAATCCCAGGAATCTGAAAGGCATTATTTTGGTCTTTTGAACAAAGGAGAGACGATGCCGTTAAACCTCTAAAGGCCCTTCAAAGTGAATTTCTGCTAAATAGAATCTTGAGACACTAAACACGTAAAGTTGGCACACAGAAAGCCTGGGTATTGAATGAGAGGTTTGCTGGTTTATGTAGATAAGCCATACCCATCCACGTTCTGAATGCTTTGATGTTTACTAGAAAACAACACAAACCTCAGTCTTGCCAGGAAGTCAGTGAAATATCCTTTTTATATTGAGTTATTTGCTGCTCTGTCTACATTTCTTTTTCAAGTGTACTAATTGTTGGATTAGACAAATTAAGATCAAAAATATCAAAATGAATGGAAGAGAACTTTGTGACCTCGCTCCTGTTTCATGAGTATCCTGAGCCGTGCCTGTATTTTCTTTGTTTTAAGCCATCACCTACGTGCTCACTCTGTGGCTTCAATGATTTTTCAGTCCTTGCTTGCAAGTAATTGGTATTGATTTTGCAGGTTACTTCTAATGTGTTCAGTTCCTAAAAGAACTCTAACTGTACCCCTCTCATCCTCTAGTCCCCAGGAGAAAACAGTATTTATAACTTCAGAGCAAATGGCGGTGTTACCAATTTCCTTCGGCTGAAATGAGTGGGGTGTGAATTTCTTCAAGGAAGAAGTTTCTGCACTTCCTACCTGAAATGTGCTGATATGTTTTAAGCTTCCCATTATTTCAATTCAATGCACTAATATACAAAGTGTGGTGGGTAGTGGTCAACACTCCTTATGCTAGTGGAGTAAACAGCATAGGAATCGTTTAAGAACAAGGCCCTAGGGAGAAACAAGGAATAAGTCTGCCTCTTAAATCACCACGTTCAACTGGGTGGTTCATTAAAAACACTGGCAACTAATAGCTTTGAGCAGCAGGCAGCTTGCTGATTACAACTAGGTTTTGCAAAACTGGCTGCAGAAGAGGCAAGAACTGAAGCCTCCCTGAGAGAGACAGAAAACTGGGAGAACACACAGGAGTTCAAAGTAGGAGAGAAAAGAAAGTGTTGTGTATAAGGCTGGGGGAAAAAAGGAAGGACCACAACTTCCATAGTAGTAAGACACAAGAAGGCTATAAGCAGACAGTATAAAGAGGAAGTCAAATATATAGTCTGGAAAACTCTAGATTATTGTTAAACAAGCTTACCCCCAGAATCATCAGTGTCAATCTTTGAAACACCCATTTGCTGTCTGCTTAGTGAAGGGGTGTCAATGATGAGGCCACAATTCCTTAGAAAAGTATTAACAATAGAGCTTTAGTCAGAGACAATTAACAGAGCTGAGATGTTCCATCATTATGTATGAACATTCTGGAATGATCCGAGAGGATGATGGAACATACAACATGCCAAGAATGTTCCTAGAAATCAGATTTAAATCTCCTTGGAAACTTACAACAGTATTACTTCCAGGGGGGTGGAATATATAAAATAGACTCCTTTTGAATTGTTCATGGAAATTAAGCCACTAAAACATAAAAGCATCCTGTTATAAAGCAGTAACAGCTTTCCATTGTGTGTAGAATAAAATCTAAATTCCTCGTCATTTCCTATAATTTCTGCTTGGTCGAGCTCCTGCCTACCTGCACGACCTCATCCTGTACCATCTCACTGTGCCCCACCCGCCGCCTGCCTTCCTCCCGATTCTCCTCAGTTATTTCCATATTCAGGGCCCTTTACTCTGCAGTTGATTCTACCTAGAAAGGGCCTCTCTCACCCCATCAGTTCTTCACAGCTCTGCATCTTGGCATTGGGTCTCAGCTCATAAGTTATTTTCTCTAAAAGTCTTTCTTTAGAGTTCCCACCTCATGTTTGTCTTGACTTTCTCATATTAATTTCATTCATATCACCTATCACATTTAGTAAATATCTGTTTTATTTATCATTTTATCTTTTTTCGTCCACTAGAATGTACATAGCATGAACGTAAAGAACACACCAATTTTTTTCACAGCCACATTCCTAGGAAATAAAATATTGCTTGGCATAGATAGGTGCTCAAATATTTGTTGAATAAATAAATCATATACTAGCAAAATTCAAGGCCTGAAAAGTAAAATTTGACTTAAAAATATCATTCCAAAGAACTGCCACTCCAAAGTTTTATCTATTTTGAGGCAGTATTACCCATACCATTTACTCTTCTTAAAACTTATTTACAGTTTTGAGTAATTAATATAATCACATTGTCTAAAAATACAGTGAGAATTCTTCATATTTATGTTCCTGCTCAGTTACCGTACACTCCCACCTGTCATAAACAACTGCAATCACACCTCGGGGATATCTCGGGTTTGGTTCTAGGCCATGGCAATAAAGCAAACACTGCAATAAAGTGAATCAATCACACAATGACTTTTGGTTTTCCATGTCATGTAAAAATTATGTTTACACTGTACTGCAGTAGTGTGCACAATAGCATTATCTTAAAAAAAAAACAACACTGTATATACCTTAATTTAAANGTTTTCCATGTCATGTAAAAATTATGTTTACACTGTACTGCAGTAGTGTGCACAATAGCATTATCTTAAAAAAAAAACAACACTGTATATACCTTAATTTAAAAACACTTTTTATATGCTATCCATCATCTGAGCCTTCAGTGAGTTGTAACCTTTTTGCTGCTGGGGAGTCTTGCCTCCATGTCAATGGCTTCTGACTAATCAAGGTGGTGGTTGTTGAAGGCTGGGGTGGCCATGGCAATTTCTTAAAACAACAACGGTGGAGCTCACCGCACCAAGTGACTCTTCCTGTCATGAATGCTTTCTCTGCAGCATGCAATGCTGTTTGATAGTATTTCAAAACTGGGGTCAATCCTCTCAAATCCTGCTGCTGTTCTTCAATTAAGTCGATGTAATATTCTAAATCTTTTATTGTCATTCCAACAATCTCCACAGGATCCTCACCAGGAGTAGATTCCATCTTGAGAAACTGCTGTCTTTGTTTTCCACAAGAAGCAACTCTTCATCTGTTCAAGTGTGGCCACGAGGCTGCAGCAATTCAATCACATCATCAGGCTCCACATTAAGCCGAGCCCCCTGGAATCTCATGAGATCTGCAGCTACTTTCTTCACTGAAGTCTTGAACCTCTCAAAGTCATCAATGAAGCTTGGAATCAACTTCTTCCAAAATCCTGTCAATGCTGATATTGGACCTCTTCCTATGAATCATGAATGTTTGTAATGGAATCTAGAAGGATAAATTCTTTCCAAAAGGTTTAAATTTACTTGGCCCAGATCCATCAGAAGAGTTGCTACTTGTGGCAGCTTTAGCCTTCCAAAATGTATTTCATAAATAATAAGATTCAAAAGGAAACATCTCTACTTGATCCATGGGCTGTAGAATGGATGTTGTATTAGCAGGTATGAACACAACATTAATCGCATTGTACATCTCCATCAGACCTCCTGGGTAACCAGAAGCATTGTCAATGTATAGTAATACTTGAAAATATATATATATGTATATACACATATATATGTATATTGGACTTCCCTGGTGGCTCAGATGGTAAAGCATCTGCCTCCAATGTGGGAGACCCAGGTTCAGTCCCTGGGTTGGGAAGATCTCCTGGAGAAGGAAATGGCAACCCCCTCCAGTATTCTTGCCTGGAAAATCCCATAGACAGAGGAGCCTGGTAGGCTATAGTCCATGGGGTCGTGAAGAGTCGGACATGACTGAGCAACTTCACTTAGCACTTTATATATATATATATATATATATATTTTTTTTTTTTTTTCCTGAGTGGTAGTTCTCCACAGTATTCTCAACCAAGTCAAATATTCAGCAAACCACGTGGTAAACAGATGTGCAGGCATCTAGGATTTGTTGTCCCATTTTTAGAGCACAGGCAGAGTAACATTAGAATAATTCTTAAGGACTCCAGGATTTGGGGAGGTAAGTGAGCATTGGCTTCAACTTAAAGTTACCACTTACCAGCTATACCAGCCCCTGACAAGAGAGACAGCTTGTCCTTGGAGGCTTTAAAGCCGGGCACTGGCTTCTCCTCTGCAGCTGTGAAAGGCCTAGGTGGTATCTTCTTCCAACAGGAGGCTGTCTCCTCCACACTGAAAATCTGCTGTGCAGTGCCGTCAGTCAACCGCATTGATGATGTGAGCTGGGATTCTACACATCTTGCAGCTTCCGCATCAGGACTTACTGTTTCATCTCGTACTTTGATCTTATGGAGACAGTTTCTTTTCTTTCCTTAAAACTCACGAACCAACCTCTGTGAACTTCAAACCTTTCTTCAGCTTCATTACTTTTTTCATCCTTCATAGACTTGAAGAGAGTTAGGGCCTTGCTAGAGAATAGGCTCTGACTTAAGGGACCAGTAAAAAACTTTCTCTGTATCAGCAATAAGGAGGTTTCACTTTTTTTTTTTTTTTAATCATTTGTGTCTTCACTGGAGTAGCACTTAATTTCCTTCAAGAACTTTTCCTTTGCTTTCACAACTTGACTAATTGTTTAGCCCTTGAGGCCTAGCTTTCATTCCATCTAAGCTGTTGACACGTCTTTCTCACTAACCATTTTTAGCTTTTGATTTAAAGGGAGACACACGCACCCCTTCCTTTCACTGGGACACTTTGGGCCACTGTAGGGTTATTCAGTTCAGGTCAGTGGCTCAGTCATGTCCCATTCTTTGCGACCCCACGGACTGTAGCACGCCAAGCTTTCCTGCCCATCACCAACTCCCAGAGCTTGCTCAGACTCGTGTCCATCGACCTGGTGATGCCATCCAACCATCTCATCCTCTGTTGTCCCCTTCTCCTCCTGCCTTCAATCTTTCCCAGCATCAGGGTCTTTTCCAGTGAGTCAGTTCTTCCCATTAGGTGACCAAAGTACTGGAGTTTCAGCTTCAGCATCAGTCCTTCCAATGACTATTCAGGACTGATTTCCTTTACAAATGACTGGTTTGATCTCCTTGCAGTCCAAGGTATTCTCAAGAGTCTTCTCCAACACCACAGTTCAAAAGCATCAGTTCCTCAGTGCTCAGCTTTCTTTATGGTCCAACTCTCATATCCATACATGACTACAGGAAAAACCATTGCTTTGACTAGATGGACCATTGTTGGCAAAGTAACATTTCTCTTTTTAATATGCTGTCTAGGTTGGTCATAGCTTTTCTTCCAAGGAGCAAGTGTCTTTTAATTTCATGGCTGCAGTCACCATCTGCAGTGATTTTGGAGCCCAAGAAAGTAGTCTGTCACTGTTTCCATTGTTTCCCCATCTGTTTGCCATGAATTGATGGGACTAGATACCATAATCTTTGCTTTTTGAATGTTGAGTTTTAAGCCAGCTTTTTCACTCCTCTTTCACTTTCACCAAGAGGCTCTTTAGTTCCTCTTCACAGTTACCTGGCCTGATTTCAACATCATTCTGTCTCAGGGAACAGTGAGGTCCAAGGGGAATGGTCAGTCAGTGGACCAGTCAGAACACATACAAAATTTATCAATTAAGCAGCTCACGGTTTTATACAGTCAAGGTTCATGGTGCCCCCAAAACAATTACAATAGTAACTTCAAAGACCACAGACCACAGATCACCACAACAGATATAAGTAGAAACTCTGAAATATTGCAAGAGCTGTCAAAATGTGACACAGATATGAAGTGAGGCAAATGCTGTTGAGAAAATGATGCCTTGAGACTTGATCAGTGGAGGGCTGCCAGAAGCTTTCAGTTGGTGAAAAACAACCACCAAAACAACTCAGTATCCGTGAAGCACAATAAAATAAGGTATGAAAGAAAGAAAGTGTTAGTTGCTCAGTTGTGTTTGATTTGTGACTCCATGGACTGTAGCCCACCAAACCCCTCTGTCTATCTAATTCTCAGGCCAGAATACTGGAGTGGGCAGTCATTCCCTTCTCCAGGGGATCTTCCTAAGCCAGGGATCAAACCCAGGTCCCCCTGCATTGCAGGCGGATTTTTACCATCTGAGTCACCAGGGAAGCCCCGAATAAGGTATGCCTGTGTTCTTATTAGTGTCATTAATATTAATATGTTGTATATCCTTCCAGGTTGGGCTTCCCAGGTGGCACTAGTGGGAAAGAATCCACCTGCCAATGCCGGCGACACCAGAGACTCCGGTTTAATCCCTGGGTTGGGAAGAGGCCCTGCAGCAGGAAACAGCACCCCACTCTCGTATCATTGTCTGGGAAACCCACGGGCAGAGGGGCTGGGCAGGCTCTAGTCCAGGCCTCAAAGAGTCAGACACCACCAAGCATGCACACACACGCCCCGCCAGGGTTTTCAGCATATATTCAACATACGTGAACATTTCCCTTTACTGTCAGGAAAATGGTAATATGCTATACACATTGACCTACACACTCTCGTTTCATCCAACAGTCTATTTTGGAAATATTTTCATATAGTAAATAAAGAGCTTACTACGATATTCACTAATTAAGATAGAGTGACTCTGCTATAAGGATAGACAAATGGGCTAGGATACTCCAAAAAATAAAAAAAATAAAAAACCACACAGCTAAAGGGTCAACTGACCTTCAACAAAGAGGTCTAAGGAATTCAACAGGGAGAGGGAAGCAATTTTAAGTTTCAAGTTTTAAGTTTTTCAGAAACAAATGTTTCTGAAACAACTGACTATGGGAAAAAAGAAATGTTTATCCCTACCTCACACCATATATTAAAATTAATTTGAAATAAGGCTGTAACCCCA
>SJYQ01104784.1:737466-826554 GCA_006410935.1 Redunca redunca
TTTTTTTTTTTTTAGATAGTACAGAGAAAGCAGTAATCTCACAAAATTAAATTTAAATTCATTAAAACTGAAAATTTTCTATTCATCAAAATGTATTACTAAGGGAATAAATAGGTGGGCAAAGACTGGCAGAAATCTAAATGGACTTAGGTCCAAAATAAAACTTATATAACTCAATAATTAAACAACAACAAAAATAGACAAATGAGTCAAACATTCTTTTAACAAAGAAAGTTATGTAATGCCCAGTAAGCTCAAAAAGTGCTCAATGTTATTAGTCATTAAGCATTTACAAGTTAAAACACAGTGACATACTACCACATATCCACAAGAAGAGATACAGTTAAATTTAAGGTCCGAGTTCATCGGGTGAAAGTAAGGACAGAGCAGCTGCAACTACATTCCTTGGCCAGCAGACATATAAACAGCCCACTGGGAAACTGCCTCACGGTTTCTCCAGCTTTAAACATACACCCGCCTTATGACCCAGCAAGCCCACTCCAAGGTGTAGTTTAAGAAATCTACCAAAAGATTTATAGAAGAGTGCTCACGGGAGCTTTACTCACAATAGTAAAAAACTAGAAAGATCCTAAATGGCTGTAAAATGGAAGATAGATGAATAAACTTAGGTATGTTTATTCAAGACAACAGGCTTGCCAGGTGGCGTGGTGGTAAAGAATCTGCCTGCCAATGCAGGAGACGAAAGAGAAATGGGTTCGATCTCTGGGTCAGGAAGATCCCCTGGAGGAGGAAACGGCAACCTGCTCCAGTATTCTTGCCTGGAAAATCCCATGGACAGAGGAGCCGGGTGGGGTCGCAAAAAGTCAGACATGACTGAGCAACTGAGCACAGAACACAGAGATTCAGGGCAATACTACTTAGCAACATGGACGATACTCAGAAATACTGCGATGAAGCAAAAAGCCGGACTTCAGTGAGCAGAGTGAAGAGAAAGCCGCTCAGTCGTGTCTGGCTCTTTGCAATCCCCCAGACTACACAGTCCAGGGAATTCTCCAGGCCAGAATACAGGAGTGGATAGCCTTTCCCTTCTCTAGGGGATCTTACTAACCCAGGGATCAAACCCAGGTCTCCTGCATTACAGGCGGATTCTTTACCAGCTGAGCCACAGGGGAAGCCTTTAATGAACATACATAACACTATTTACATGAAATTCTGGAACAGGTAGAACTAATCTAGGTTGACAGGAATCCCTGATAGCCCAGGATGGGGCATGGAGGAATTTTCTAGGTGGGTGGAAATGTTCTACTATATGATAGGGATGTGTAATGCACAAGTGTATACACAGAAATCCATTCAAACTATGTTCAAAGCCTGCATCTTACTATGTGAATATCATACCTCAATAAAAAATAATAAAGTCAAGTATTTAATATAATAGCAATACAACTAAAAATTAAATGAAAGAGAATTAAATTAAAAAAATAAGGGTCCAGATTTGGGATTCAGAATTCCTGATTTGGTTGGGGCTGGAGAAAGGAAGATAGAGATTGGAGGGCACTGGACGGTGGACCCCTTCAATGGGGCTGCTGGGAGCTGAAGGAGAAACCACATGATTGAAACTGTTAGCTGCTCACTCGTGTCTGACCCTTTGCAACTCCATGGACTCCTGCAACCCACCAGGCTCCTCTGTCCACAGAATTCTCCAGGCCAGAATACTGGAGTGGGTAGTCATTCCTTTCTCCACGGAGACTTTCTGACCCAGGGTTAGAACCTGGGTCTCCTGCGTTGCAGGCAGATTCTTTACCATTTAAAGTCCTGAATTTGTAATCCTACCTTTTTTTTTTTTCCCAGCTGGCATAGCTCACAGCACAAGTTTCAGAGCTGGTACCATTTATCTGAGGCTGAATTCTTTTCCTGTTATACCACTAATGAGGTTTGTGCCTTTCTGTGCTTTCTCACTTCTATGATTAAAATTCCATGGTGACCTTTAGGTTGAATTACTCCTTCTTTTATCCAGAAACTGAATTAACCAGAGTCTCATCTAAAGCTTAAATTACCTGTAAACAAAATCACTTTGTAGAAGAAAGTGAGAAATGCCACAAGAAGCATGAAGAAACTGGATTCAGTATCTCTACAATGCCACAAAAATCGAGAGGCATTCTGCTTGACTTCACATTTATGCATGCACCTTGAAAGATATTATTTTAATATTCAGCTACCTTCTCTTCTTTCCCTTTCTCTGAAAACAGGAATTATAACTATAAATAAGAAAATGACAGAGTCTCCTAAGAAAATGAGATTTACTCTCATTTAGCCTTTAAGCCATTTTGTTAATTGCTTTTTCTTAAAAACGCTGGGAAATGAAACTTAATAAAGGGGAAGGGGTATAATTAACCATTGGGAAAAATATACACAAACTTAGAATTAGCACTATTAGATTTTTAGAGGAAAAGGCCAGGACAAAACTAAAAGAATCGCAGTGTTTATAGAAATGGAGAAAGCATTTCCCTCTGACACTGGCTCCATCTCATATTTGCAAATAATACTGCCACTTGCTTCTCCAAACAGACTGTGTGCCTCTCTTGGTACGCCCCGAGAAGGCGCAGGAGACGTGACTGCGCTGGACATCCATCACTTCGGATTCATTAAGTCAGTCTCCCAAGACTGATCACTGCACCCCTCTCACGGCAAAGCAAACGTGATCAATTATTGTTCCTGTTCCCTTGATAGTACACGATTAGTTTCTGCAAATCTTGGAACAGGGTAAAACTGAATATAAAATTATATTAGCAGAACTAATATGCTTCTGATTGAAGATTACCTATTAATGGAAATTTCAAAAAAGGAACCTTATCAATTAACATAAGCCCTGAGGAGCAGAAATGAAAGGAAATTAGACCAAATGCTACAAGAAACCAGCAATATAAGAGGATGATCATCAATAACCATAGAGATACTCACTCATCCCACTACAGAACAATAACACGATAAAACTATTCCTTTTGGTTAAAATGAATATCAGTTGATTTAAGGTATACAATTAAGTGGGGAAAAGTGATTTAAAAAATTTTATGTAACAAACCTATGGGCAAAGTGAGATGGTATAATCAATCCCTACATACTTGTCATTTAGATTCAATAATTATCAAGGTTTTTTCATATTTGCTTCATTTTTTCCCCTATGTTAAAAATTCTTAAGGCAAATTCCAAAAGCATGTAATCTCATATCTAAATACTGAAAGCATTTACATTGTTTTCACAAAGTAACAGTGATATGATCTCATGTACATAGTAACAGTAATGGGTTTGTATTATGTCTGGTCCATAGTAACTATTTTGCAATTGTCTTAAAAATGTCTTTTTCTTCAAGTTATGTTCAAATGTAGATCCAAAGACACAAATATTATATGTGTCAAGTCTCCTATGTCTTCTTTTCTTTTTTATCATAACTTGATTGAATAACATGAGCCCTTAAAAGCAGAGAACATTCATGGGCTGAAAGCAGAAGAAGAATACGGAAGAAAGGTAAGTTAGGGACATTCCAGTCTTGAGAAAGGGTCCATGCTTGCTGGCTCTGAGATGTAGCAGACACATGTGAGAATGGAGAGAAGCCTCTGGTAGGTAAAGATGGCCCCCAGTTGGGTTCAGTTCAGCTGCTCAGTTGTGTCTGACTCTTTGTAACCCCATGGACTGAAGCACACCAGGCTTCCCTGTCTATCACCAGCTCCCAGAGCTTGCTCAGACTCATGTCCATCGAGTCAGTGATGCCATCTAACCATCTCATCCTCTGTTGTCCCCTTCTCCTCATGCCTTCCAGTAAGGAAACTGGGACCTCAGTACTACAACCACAAGGAACTGAATCCTGACAAAAGTCTGAATGAGCTTGGAAGGAATTCTTCCAGACAGGAGTCCAGCAGGTAACACTTTGACTTCAGTATCCTATGAGCCAGAATAGAGACTGCTAGAGTCAACTCAGTCTTCTGGCCTAGAGAAGTATGAAATAATAAACTTGAATTGTTATAAAGCACTAGACTTATGATATTAATAATTTGTGTGGCAATAATAGAAAGCTAAATCAAGATTGTATCTATAATATCACTTTATAGAAGGGTCTTACACTCTCTTATTAATGAATTACCAGTGCCCCAGACAGTACAACATCTGAGTTACCACCTTGTAGATGAAAAATTGCTCTCACTCTTCCCTTCCAATCTGAATGCTGTGTTCTTAACCTTGTCTTAATACATAGTTTAGGGTTATGATATTATTTTGTCAATTATTTTTAAACTACATTGTTATTAGTACTAAATATATTATTAACAAGTATTATGATTATTTTGTTTTAGATATTACCCTGGAAACCCAACTATCATTAAAATATATTTTTTTCAAATTGAAACTTAGCAGTGATTTTTTCTGTTTTTGAAAGTTTTGGGGGAGGGATAAAATGTGTGTAGTCCTAAACTTTATTTTTTTTTAAAATTTTATTGGAGAATAGTTGATTTGCAATATTGTGTTGAGTCGAGTTCCTTGTGCTATACAGGAGGTGATTGTAGGTTCTCCATCTTCTATGCTGTAGTGTATGTGTGTTGGAATACATATATGCACTAGGCATGTACCGGAGCTTAAAGTGAACTTGGAATGAGGAGTCTGGAATGAACACACATACACTAATAAGGACCTACTGTATAACACAGGGAAATCTACTCACTATTCTTTGGTAACCTATATGAACAAAGAATCTAAAAAAGAATGAATATATGTATAACTGAATTACCTTTCTGTACACCTGAAACTAACACAATATTGTGAATCAACTTTTCTCCAATAATTTTTCTTTAAAGAAAGTTCAAAACTACACACATTTTACATGGTGACGACTATCCCAATAACATGTAAAAGTACTCTACTGTAAGCAGTAACATTTTTACGTGTAAGACTAATTGGTTGCAAAATCAATAGGTTATATAAAATGAAAGTTTTAAAGGGCAATGTGAATACCTTCTTTAATTGAACAAGTTGTGTCTCAAGTTGTTTTCCACAGAGAGAGTAATCAGGAATGACTATTATTAAACTAAGCTAATTCCACCCTTTTGCAAAAAGGAGAATGTTGAAGGAATGATGCCAAATGCAGCTACGACATTCTGATGGAGATAAATGTACAACAAGGTTCAGTCCTATAGCCAAAAAAACAGAAAAGACAACAAAATAATTTCATAAATGATGAAAATCATGTAACAAAAGCCTTTTAGATGATGGGTTAATGGGATGTTACTAATGTAAATTTTATGCCTTGTTTAACTTTTTCTTCTGGTGGAATTTTCCAGTGTGACACCCATATTTAATATCAGAGCTTCTAGGAAAAGAAAAGAACTAGAATGACATTTCAGCTGCATATTCCTTGGAAGATTTAGGGGGACAGAAATATCAAAGTCACATTAGAAAAAGTAATTAACTTAAATCCCTTTTGGGAAAGGCAAAAAGAAAAGCAAATCAGAAATAAGAATTATCTTACAGGGAACATTTAAAAAGTGCCAAACAGTAAATGTTTGCTATCGTTCCCTAATACTTTGTCCTTCTAGCCTGTCGACTTTTTAGTCACAAGGCACCGCGCAATCGTATTGCCCAAATGATTTACATCACAAAGGAATTATAATACTCTTTTAAAATGAAGAGCGGTGAATTAATAAGAACCATTATTGTACTAGATTCCTTGACCCTCAATGGAATGGCCAAATGCTTGCTGGGAAAATTCCTTCAGACTTCTTAACTGCAATAATTGAAGTGAGATTTTCCTTCATGCCTGCTTGTGCAGAATATAAATATTTAAATTTCATCAGTTTGATGAGTAATTTCACAGGACTGCTATTTTACAAGACTGACATTGGAAAGTCACAGGGTGGGTTTGGGAGTGGACTGTAGTTTTCCAGAGCGTGCCCATTTGCTAAGAGGTCTCGTGAACATGCATTCATTTCCTCATTCTTTCTCTAAGAACAGTAGGAATGATTTGTGTTTTCACCTCAGAAGGTAACCCTGTTGGATACTATCAACACTACTGCGAAGCTATTAATGATTACATTTCAAAATTCTAGCTGCCTTCTGTTTCAATTAGTTTCCTCTCTACCGTATACATACACATTAAGTTTTAAGACAGATGACTATTTCTTTCCCTTAAAAGGATTTCACATTTTTAGAGATTTCAGGCATATACTATTCCATTGACTTGCTAGGGGACCCTGTCAATTAACTGGTGGAGGAAATAATGATGCTCCTAAGTTTCTCTGATGATACTAGCACTGTATACATTTACATTTTAATGAAACTAAAATTTATTCATTAATAAAAACTTATCTCCAGTTAATCCCTCCCAATGCATTATGGCATAGTATAAGCCACGGGTCCATTTTCCCACTCAGACTTGCTTGTTTTCAAATCAGTATGGAGAGACAGTTAACTTTTCCCATCAACTGAAGATCAAATATTCCTTCAGATTCTGTGATTTCATTACGTTCCTCTTGTTCCTTAGAGGCCAGGTGACTATAATGTAATTTGTTGTCTTATATTTAAGTTCTTTGATTATGGTGTGCTCATAGTCCTTAATTAAACATATTTGTACGTATATGGTGCATATGGGCTTCCCAGATGGTACAGTTGGTAAAGAATCCACATGCCAACGCGTGAGATGCAAGAGACGTGGATTAGATCCTTGGGTCAGGAAGATTCCCTGGAGTAGGAAACGGCCACCCACTCCAGTATTCATGCCTGGAAAGTTCCATGAGCAGAGGAGCCTGGCAGGCTACAGTCCAGAGTTGCATGGAGTCAGACAGGACTGAGCACGCACGCATGCATAGCATGTACGGCAGGTTGTATTACAGCATACCCTATTAACATATGATATTTTATACCAGAAGGGTACCTTGATCCATCACGAGAACAAGTGTTCCTTTGCTTTGAGATAAAGAAAATCAACTTAAATATAAAGTCGCCCCATTTCCCATAGCCAGGTGAAATTCTATTAGATACTTATTCTTTTAAGGAAAAATATCTCGTCCTGTTAGTCACTTAGCCCTTCTTCTAATAGCGTGTCAGCCCCTCTGTGGGAACCAGCCAGAGAAGAGGAAGAATGCTTCAGTGCCTTAGCTCAAAGGCTGTGGTGGCAACAGAGACAGGATGCTGAACACACATTTTGGGGACAGGGCAGCTGAAGGTCGGCTGAGCTCAGGCAGTGCATTTTCCTAAGGAAGGGACAGTGCCCATGCCAACTGGTTCTTTTCCTTCTTTCACTACTACAGCTTTCTCATCATGGGCTAGTGTAAGAACTCCTCAATTTAAACATTTTCCTTGAAACCATTCCTGCTCTGTCCTGAGAGAACAAATGAGCGCCTCTATCAAGGTTCACGATCTTTTTCTGCGTGCGTGCCAAGTCATTTCTGTCTTTTTCTAGTAAGATGTTATTTTTGCAAACCAAACACTATATTTTTGGGAAAATAAGTTCCCCTAAAGGAAAAAAAAAAGCATTGGAAGTGAAAAAAGAAAGAATAAAGTACAAAATCTGCTCCAGGAACACTAGCTTCCTTAGTGTTCTCGGAACTTAGCAGACAGACTTGCCTTGAGACTCTGCACGGGCTGTTTCACTCCTGGGGCTCTTCACCCAAATAGCCAACCAATGAATCCCACGCCTCATCCAGGTCTCTGATAAACGTCCCCTTGCTGCTCAGGTCAGCTCCCACACCTATGGACATCTTTAAGTCATCTCCACAGTCACCAGCTCCTGCACCCACTCAGCCTGTTATTATTTGCTCGGTTCCTCTAATACGCTTCTCTGGATGTTGCTACAGCGTGTATTTTTCCTTCTTGTGTTTAGTATATATTAATTTGCCTTTCCCTGTTAGAATGCAGTCCCCCAAAGGGGGGCTTCTTCATTGTTCACATCTGTAAATGATAGCAAGTACTCTATACCAGGGGTCCCCAACCTCCAGGGCATGGACCAGTACCAGTCTGTAGCCTGTTAGGAACTGGGTCACACAGAGCAGGAGGTTAGTGGTGGGCCAGCGAGTGGAGCTTCATCTGTATTTACAGCTGCTCCCCATTGCTCATATTGGGCTTCCCGGGTGGCTCACCTGGTAAAGAATCCACCTGCAATGCAGGAGACCCAGGTTCAATTCCTGAGTTGGGAAGTTCCCCTGGAGAAGGGATAGGCTACCCACTCCAGTATTCTTGGACAGGAAGTTAGTGGTGGGCCAACGAGCAAACTTCATCTGTATTTACAGCCACTCCCCATTGCTCATATTACCACTGAGCTCTGCCTCCTGTCAGATCAGCAATGGTATTAGATTATCATAGGAGCACTGGAATCAACCACAGAACATCGCCCCCCACCCCCCGCCCCGATACATGGAAAAATTTTCTTCCATAGAAATGGTCCATATGCGCCAAAAAGGTTGGGACTGCCTCTTTATTTGTTGAATGAGTGAGAAAAAGAATCAAGAAAAAGCTTTTGCCTTGAGGATATTGAGATGCATTCAAATGTACTCTGAATTACTGGGATCAAAACTGAAAATAAAATTTATGTGTGTCAGCGAATCACTAAAGAGACTTAATTGTCATATCCAAGGATCGCAAACTCCTCTCTCCATGCTTGCTAATCATACACTTTTCTAATCACAGCATGGTGATGATTATTTATTTACTGTCAATTTAGTACTGCTTTCCTGGACTGCGCTTGTCTTCTAGAGAATCTTCATATGCCAAATATCATTGAAATATTATCTTTTCGGGAACTGATGAGATAGGAGGCCATCAGAAAGCCCAGGATTTGATGGCACTAAACTGCTCTCCTTTAAAAATACTGTGGTCCACCTGAGATGGATAACTGGAGAACAAGACCAGGTAAGAGTTCATACTTTCTCAAACCTTTATCCATCAGTTCTGACATGCCCACTGCAACTGAGCATTTCTTGAGTAAGATTCCCAGCAAAGGCCTGACTTTTATTCAGCCTTTGTTGATGTAGCTATGATGCCAAACAAATGGGTGGGAACTGGTTCTTGCTTTTCATGAATAGATTGAAACCGCTGTCATTCTTTGTTAGAGATCGATTTAGGTAGAGTATTTGGCCAGTCACATATACTTTCAAATAAGTTAAACAAAATTGTATGTTTTTACCTTATAAGGAGATAAAATTGCATTTGAAATCATGATAAAACAATATTTGGAAAACCTTTTGATTTTAGTGGTCCCTTTCATTGATTTATTCAAGAGTTGGGAAAATAATAGGATCAGGAAGAAGGCATGACCCAGTGTTTACTCATTTTGGGAGGATGAAAGATGACCCTGAGAATATCATTCACATGTCATCAGATTATAACCACATTTCTACAAAGCAATTCCCAAAGTTTATTGAGAAACATGTCTTTAATATAGACTCAGTTAAAATACTAGTTCTTTTTTTTATCTAAAATCTATACAAAAGGGAAGGATTGCTTTTTTTGAAAGTCAATAAAATAAAAATGAATATTAGATTTTCCCCACAAGATTGAATCAACATACAAGAGGTTGTCTGGGACATATCCTAACTAAGAGAAAATTTCCATGACAGGAAAAAAACATTGTTTACATAGCAAGCTCTTTGACATAATGCCTAATTTTGTCTTTGACATAAAACTTATGAGTTCCCATGTTATTATTGCTTTTTGTTTCTTTAGCACAAGAAACTAAAATAAAGAAAGAAACATTTCCTAAGGTCACACAACTTGTAAGTCCAAATTAATGTCCTCTACTCTGCCCACCCACAGTTTTGTAAACTTCCAAAATAACATGTTACTAATGTGCTTACAATTATATTAAGCTCTAGTTCAAGGTTTTCTGAAAACTAAAACTAAATTAGGAATGATGCTAAAGCTGAAGCTCCAGTACTTTGGCCACCTCATGTGAAGAGTTGACTCACTGGAAAAGACTCTGATGCTGGGAGGGATTGGGGGCAGGAGGAGAAGGGGACGACAGAGGATGAGATGACTGGATGGCATCACTGACTCGATGGATGCGAGTCTGAGTGAACTCCGGGAGATGGTGATGGACAGGGAGGCCTGGCGTGCTGCAATTCATGGGGTCGCAAAGAGTCGGACATGACTGAGCGACTGAACTGAACTGAACTGAACTGGACTGAAAAGCAGAGACATTATTTTGCCAACAGTGGTCTGTCTAGTCAAGGCTATTGTTTTTCCAGTAGTCTTGTATGGATGTGAGAGTTGGACTGTGAAGAAGGCTGAGCACCAAAGAATTGATGCTTTTGAACTGTGGTGTTGGAGAAGACTCTTGAGAGTCCCTTGGACTGTAAGGAGATCCAACCAGTCCATTCTGAAGGAGATCAGCCCTGGGATTTCTTTGGAGGGAATGGTGCTGAAGCTGAAGCTCCAGTACTTTGGCCACCTCATGTGAAGAGTTGGCTCATTGGAAAAGACTCTGATGCTGGGAGGGATTGGGGGCAGGAGGAGAAGGGGACGACCGAGGATGAGA
Source organism: Redunca redunca (assembly GCA_006410935.1). Taxonomy (NCBI): domain Eukaryota; kingdom Metazoa; phylum Chordata; class Mammalia; order Artiodactyla; family Bovidae; genus Redunca; species Redunca redunca. Next base: position 747,941 of record SJYQ01104784.1, read on the forward strand.
TGGCTGGATGGCATCACAGACTCGATGGACGTGAGTCTGAGTGAACTCCGGGAGATGGTGATGGACAGGGAGGCCTGGCGTGCTGCAATTCATGGGGTCGCAAAGAGTCGGACATGACTGAGCGACTGAACTGAACTGAACTGAATGTTTATTTAAGAATGACTCAAGAATTAGGTTTAGAAATAGTTGGCATTTGCCATATAGGACAATGCTACAAATGAAAATGTTTACTTCCACATTTATTAGTTTTTAAGCACAGATTGACTGAAAACAGGAAGTAGCATCAAATGAATTGTCTATTCAGTCATTTACAAAGGTCCACTGCAAGAAAGATCAGCAGCTCCTGTAAAACTAGATACTGAGACTTTGACTCAGAAATCAAAATGGGACTGGCCTGGATCAGAATCAGGAAGGAAGGAATGTGCTGTGCATTCTAACCTGAGCAGAAAAACTTGCGTATGGGCAACAATTCAGGGAACTGAGAAAAAACAGGTCTGTCTCGGCAATGTAAACCTCCTCATTAGCACAATCATACTCTGTCTCAATCTTTATGAGAACTGTAATATAACATGCTGGGATACAATAAGGAGCAAAAAAGAAACTGCTAGCTGATAGGTGGGTAATTAACAAGAGGAACTTCAGCCAAATTGCTGAACAAGATAAAGACAAAACAAACGAGGTACAGTGGAGCTGCTCTGAGAGAAAAGGAATAAAAGTAGCAGGCTGTGTTTGACATCCCTTGTAAGAAGCATGGTGAGGACTAAGGGGAATTTAGAGCTTATCCTTGCCTTAACAGAGCTAGGTGGTACTCATATGATGTAAGACTGCAAATACAATCCTGCTGAAAGTTGCTTTTTTCCACTGATGGTCTTCATTTGAAGGAGGAGGTCAGAGAAAAACGCATCTTTCAGTATTATTTCAAAGATTAGCATTAATGCCTAGCACAGTGCATGGCACTAATGAGTTCTCAATAAATAGTAAGCTTGTTAGTTACAAAAGGTTAACCTGAGTACCTGAGAGGGAAAGTGATTCCCGAGATGGACTAATGCTTCCTGAAGTTAGAACAAGGGGGAGAAAACAACTTAATCTGAAGCCTGCCATGTCACAGCAACACTTCAGAGCTTTGTAACTACACTGCTCCTCATCTGTTACCCCAGGAAAGTGACGTGCTGGCTGGTAGGATCCCAGAAATAAAGGCTTTTAAACAAGCACTGAACTGTGTTGCTCCCCAACTTCTCCGACCAGCTGGCTGGGAACCTTCTCCAGAAGCCAGGCTGACTCAATGAAAACACATCTTATTCTATGTAATGGACTCACCTTGGTGTTTTGGGGAATTGAACAGTGAGTCTCTTCCACTACCTACCTTGAATTTTCCTATATTATTAGAGAGGTAAGACATGCCCATATTTAAACATAATTGAATTTAGACTATGTTCCAGAAATACATTGCTGTGAATTTTAGAAAGGAAGAAGTCTTATCTTCTTTGGGATGACCAATAAAGGCTTTATGGGAGAAGTCAGATTTAATGGGCTTTTGAAGGATAAGAAACAGTTACACACTAGAGTGTTAATTCTGTTAACAAAGAAGTTGCATTCTGACAGCCTTTTTATGTGGCCATAAATCGTAGCACCAAACAAAGAAGAAATATGGGAAGCACAGAGATTAATTCCAGGATCCTGGGAGAACTAAAGAATCAGGGTAGGGAATGACACACTCAAAAGTCATTAACCGCCGCCAATTTACGTCAAATATTATGACCAAGTTTAAGCACGCACACTGTAGTCTTCAGGAGGATGCAAAGAATAAGGTGATGTGAGGAGGAGGAAACGCAGTCGTTTCCAGAGGCGGCTGCCAGCGATTCCTTCTCCCCCCGTGTGCGGGAGCGATGTTACTGGCGTCTCCTGCCCTGATCCCCTGGCCTGTAACTCTCTCTGAGCAGCACAATCCTACAGAGGCGATGCTGCGCCTGCGGGGGCCCCAGCTGTGATGCGATGCTGCGCTGTGTTATGCCATGAGCTCTGCCAGTTCCTGCTCTCGCCCTCATGGGCCTCAGCTGTCACCCTGTATGGGGCTCTAGGACAACCTACAGAGAGAGGCTGAGAGAGGCCCAGGACAGCGGGGTGTCACATGGAAGGGGAGGTCACTTGGAAGAGAATTGAGGTTTCCCAGTATTCAGCACTGAGGTCCCAGACACACCCACCTCATTTATTAATATTTACAACAAATTAACAGTGTCTCAAATCTGCCCCCTGACTTTGTTTCAAAATAAAGGACAAGTGAATGAGTCCTAAGGAATGAGTCTCACGTATGTTTTGAGCACGCCCATGTGACTGGCAAGGTGTTACAGCTGCTTCACTGAGAACAGTGAACATGTTGGTTCTGGAAACCAACATGATAGCTCTTACTCATGATTTAGCACTTAGTTCTAAGGGGCTTTTGGGCTTTCCTGGTGGCTCAGACAGTAAAGAATCTGGGTTTGATCTCTTGCAATGCAAGAGATCCGGGTTTGATCCCTGCGTTGGGAAGATCCCCTGGAGAAGGGAATGGCACCCCACTCTAGTACTCTTGCCTGGCGAATTCCATGACCAGGGAAGCCTGGGGGATGCTACAGTCTGTGGGGTCACACAGAATCAGACACGGCTGAGCAACTAACACTTTCACTTTTTTTTTCAAATCAGCTCTTAAAGAAACTGTTCTGACTCTCACCCTACAAAGTATGGTATGTTAGGAGCCCCTTGTTTACATTCCCAGAACACTGATCTATTCCTATTTCATATTTGACTGTGTTTACTGGTCTGTGAAGAAGGCTGAGCGCTGAAGAATTGATGCTTTTGAACTGTGGTGTTGGAGAAGACTCCTGAGAGTCCCTTGGACTGCAAGGAGATCCAACCAGTCCATTCTGAAGGAGATCAGCCCTGGGATTTCTCTGGAAGGAATGATGCGAAAGCTGAAACTCCAGTACTTTGGCCACCTCATAGGAAGAGTTGACTCATTGGAAAAGACTCTGATGCTGGGAGGGACTGGGGGCAGGAGGAGAAGGGGATGACCGAGGATGAGATGGCTGGATGGCATCACTGACTCGATGGATGTGAGTCTGAGTGAACTCCGGGAGATGGTGATGAACAGGGAGGCCTGGCGAGCTGTGATTCATGGGGTCGCAAAGAGTCGGACACGACTGAGCGACTGAACTGAACTGAACTGAACTGACTTGTCTGTCTTATCCACTAAACCCAACTCTCTACATTACACAAAGAGACCAGTAACCTTTATCTCCAGTATGTAACAGATGCTTACTAAAGAAATATATTCCCTCTAAATAGTGATAAAATAGTAGGTTAAAAACCTCTTTTTCTGGAACACGGCACTTGATTGATTGGCAGCTGGATGCATGGATGAACAGAATGACAAGTGCTCTGAGAGCACAGTGGAGATTTAAAATGCATTCTTGTTAAGTTGCAGAAATGAATCAAGAATGATACTGAGTTGTTCATCATTAGGACGGAGGGGAAGCTGTTGAAAGGCATGAGCACAGGGTAAAGGAGAGCCGACCAAGAGGAAATTCCCGGGCCCAGACTTCTCTTCTGCTGCAGAGGCTATCTGGAGTATGGGACGAGATGCCCATCAGTGAAGGTTTCCAAGAACAGAGACAAAGAAAGTGCACACAGAACGTGACTGAGGTGGTGAGTCAGAGGGGGAAAGACAGGAGAAGTGGGGAGAATCTTGAAGGCCATGCAAGGGCCCTAAACATTTTATCCCAGCTGCAACATGGAGTCTTTGAGAAGTTTTAGGAGGGGAGTAATCTGGAAAAGGAAATGGCAACCTGCTCCAGTATTCTTGCCTGGAGAATCCCATGGACAGAGGAGCCTGGCAGGCTACAATCCATGGGACTGCAAGAGCTGGACACAACTCAGTGACTAAAGTACCACCACCACCAATCTGAAAAGATTCTGAATTGTAGAGAAATCTTTCACTGACCCAAAGAACGACCAAAGGGAGGAATAAAATTTCTAGTGAGACTCTACACTTCTTGATGGAATACCTTGGTCAACAAGACACTACCACCAATTATCAAGGCTAAATCATTTTGGTTTAATTTCAGGGGCAACTTTGTTCTGAGAGAATCTGATCATTAATTTATCAATTTATAGAACCCAACTGTTCTATTTAAAAAATCCTTGAGAAACACTAGTGGATGCCCTTAGACATTCAGCAGATTTCCAAGTGTTTCTGGTATTTGTAAAGATCTCAATGCCCAATCTGGAACTAGATTAGGTCAGAATTTATCTAAAATTGGCTGAAAACAAGTCCATCCTAAAGGAGATCAGTCCTGGGTTTTCATTGGAAGGACTGATGTTGAAGCTGAAACTCCAATACTTTGGCCACCTGATATGAAGAGCTGACTCATTGGAAAAGACCGTGATGCTGGGAAAGATTGAGAGCAGGAGGAGAAGTGGACAACAGAGGAGGAGATGGTTGGATGGCATCACCGACTCAATGGACATGGGTTTGGGTGGACTCTGGGAGTTGGTGATGGACAGGAAGGCCTGGTTCATGGGGTTGCAAAGAGTCAGACATGACTGAGCAACTGAACTGAACTGAACTGGCTGAAGACAAACCCCGATGATTCATCATTTGCCAGAAACAATGACACTATTGCCTTATATCCTCTTATGTGGCAGAGAACACAGATGCTGTGAGCCACAGAGGAATGGAAATCAGTCCATAGCCTCACTTATACTTAAAAATATTGATATGTAAATGAGTCAAAGAAATGGGGTCCAGGGAAGAGGGGGAATGGGTGTGATTCGTTTTGCTGTTGGGGGCAGAGCTTTGTGCCGGGTTACTGGGTATGAACACAGGAGTCCCGTGAGAGGCAGCGGCAGTCTCAGCATTAACTTGTGCAGACAACCACTCATGTTGAAACACTGCCCTTTCTAAACAGCACTACTTGAACCCCAACTGAGAGCCCCCCAAACAGGCCCATACATGGGAGCTAAACAGAGTGGACTGAAATGAGTCACATTCCTTCTGGCACCAGGTGAAGACTCCCTCTGGCAGCCACATAGGAAAGTCAGGGCTCTCCTTTCTTTCATGTCATTCCTGCCTTTCGAGAGTTGAAACCTATGACAAGTTGCATGATCAGTGAATCTCCAGCTCTGTGACTGTTAGAAATGACAAGGCAGACTCCTAAAAATACTAGAGTGTCCTCTATCCAGGACAGAGCTCACAGGTTCTAAACTTGTAAGTGAGAAGAACCAGCCTGTTCCTCACCTGGGATCATGCCACAAGCAGCTCCAAGGGTGCCTGATGAACACACACACACACACACACACACACACACACACACACACACACACACACCCTGTGCTCAAGGAGCAGAATCTGGGGTTGAGACGCACAGGACTGACTGGAGAGAGAGAGAGAGAGAGAGAGAGAGACACACACACACACACACACACACCTGTGCTCACACACACACACACACACACACACACACACCCCTACCTGTGCTCAAAGAGCAGAATCTGGGGTTGGGACACCCAGGACTGACTGTAGAGCCAGAGGTTGCATTTCTCTGGGTGCAGATCTGTGCCTGCTAACCCTTGTTGATGCTGAAGTTGAAACTCCAATCCCTTGGGCCACCTGATGCAAAGAGCCAACTCATTGGAAAAGACCCTGGTGCTGGGAAAGATTGAGGGCAGGGTAAGGGGGCAACAGAGAATGAGATGGTTGAATGACATCTCAACGGACAGTTTGAGCAAACTCAGGGAGATGGTGAAGGACAGGGAAGCCTGCCGTGCTGCAGTCCACGGGGTCGCAAAGAGTTAGACACGAATGAGCAACTGAACAACAACAACAAATCCTTGCTAAATAAGGGGAGAATTGAAATTCCACACTTTACAGGATTTTTTTTTCCTTTTAAATTTTCAGGAAAGCAATCCTAAGCTGGTCAGTCCTCTTTTTTTCAAATAGCTATAGGAATGTGAGTTACAGCCCTTATCCTCTACAGCCATTTTATAATCTAATTTTCACAACCATAAGGTTTTACTCCTGTTCATTATTATCCCATCGGTATCACTTTCTTTCTCTCTTTATTGGATTTTTATTTCAACTACTTAAGCTATTTATTATTACTGCTGCTTCCAAATGGTTGTTATTTTTTCCTATCTGAAGTGACCAATGGTTTTGAGAAGTGAATAGTAATTCATATACGTTACTTTCGGCTTCCCTTGTAGCTCAGTTGGTAAAGAATCTGCCTACAATGCAGGAGACCTGGGTTTGATTCCTGGCTCATGAAGATCCCCTGGAGAAGGAAATAGCAACCCACTCCAGTATTCCTGCTTTGAGAATCCCATGGACAGAAGAGCCTGGCAGGCTACAGTCCATGGGGTCGCAAGAGTTGGACATGACTTAGCGACTGGACCACCATCATCAACCATATGTTACTTTCAGGGGACAGGTTGATAATACTGCATAGAGGTTGGAAAAGGCTGCATATCTACTTAATCATGCAAATACATGTGTTTATAAAATACAATTGTATATTAATGTGCAAATATTAATTATATACAATATCATAGTAATACATAATATCTTCTCTATACATTTGAGAACTCTGTACAAATCATAGTTCTTTCAATTTGGAGTGCTTCTTGAGAGGATATTAAACAGAGTACAGATCCCAGACTCTGTAGATACTGTTTTGTGCTCCAATATTTGCTTTGAAGGTCCATGCTGGGTCCAAAGCTTTTTAAAGATCTTTTTTTTGGTTGTTGTAGACCACAGAGATTTCAAGGCTCTCTGAACTGCTGAAGCGATATTGTCTCATCCACATGCTACAGGACTTGGCAAGCTGAGGTATGACTATGATTTCAATCAGGTACAAAAACTATTATTTCAATCAGGTACAAAGCTTGTTATAACAAGCAGACGGACACACACTAATGAGGCATGCCCTTGGAAGATGTCTCAGTAGAAAGTTAGACACTTTTTAAAATTGATGCTGCCTTTGCTTAAAATGCTTTCTTGTTATTCTCTTCTTAAAGTGCCTTAATTTTATAGTGACTGTTTGATGCTTCACCCCTTATAGGTCAAACAAAAGAAAAAAGTCCCATTTCATACTTGCACTGGAGTTTAATTCTTTAGTGACATTCTTTATCCTGATTGGCCCCCTTATTCAGCTGACTTTGATACAAATGACTTTGGGAGGGTTCTCCAAATCAAATCTGCCTTCAGAGGTGAAGATTTTCTGTCTAGCATATAGTGCACAATAAATATTTGATGACAGCATGATTGAATTAGACACCTGGGAGGATAGTTGAAATCAGGTGCTGCTGCCTCCAAAATGGAATTAAAAATTGCCACAAGCAACGGCATACTGACTCATTGTCTTATATTATTATCTAATTTAATCTTGACACATTCTTTATATTCGTTTTGTGAAGAATTTATGTATTCTATTTCTTTTGTGCCCATCTTCAAGTGCCCAAGGCGAAGGCTTGTTAATTATTTTCTCTTACTGCATACATCATACAGTGTATAAGTTCCACTGAAAGACTTCACTGCAAAGCTCAAGGTGTAGAGAGGAAGATACTATTTGGCCTCAGCTGTAGCACTGAGTGGCTGACATTCGTCATAACCTGATCCTAATCTCCCTTCTTGGCTGGTTTTCTCCCTCAGTGATCATTCAACAGTGGGCACCATCACTGAACAACATGATTCCTGAACACAACCCCTGATCCCATAAATCTATGCCTTGACTTGGGGTTTTCACTTTGCCTGAAATACCTTTACTCCTGTAGTCTGTCTGATGATAACCTATATATCTTCCCAAGTCCTAAACTAATTTCATTTATTTGTGAAGTATTTTTGGACCTACTGGGCAGAAAAAAAAAAATCTCTTCCCTTGTTTTTGTCCATAGTACTTTGTAGGTAAAACTACCAGAATGTCTCTCCCGTGTATTATATTTACTTGTTCTATCATAATGGGTCTTCCCTGGTAGGTAGCTCAGCTGGTGAAGAATCTGCTTGTAGTGCAGGAGACCCTGGTTCAATCCCTGGGTCAGGAAGATCCCCTGGAAATGGAAATGGCAATCCACTCCAGTACCCTTGCCTGGAAAAATTCATGGACAGAGGAGCCTGGTGGTCTATAGTCCATGGGGTCGCAAGAGTCAGACACGACTTAGCAACTAAACCACCACATATCACAGTGGAGACAGAGACCATGAATACCTTTAGGTCTGGAATATGTCTCCTTCACAGTCCTTATCCAGAATCTAGGTCGTCGGGTGATTAGAAATGACTAAGTTTTTGCAGGATGAATAAATGCCTAGAGGACAGTTGGTACCTAAAACCAGCATGTGAAGTCGCTCAGTCGTGTCCGACTCTCTGCGACCCCGTGGACTGTAGCCTACCAGGCTTCTCTGTCCATGGGATTTTCCAGGCAAGAATACTGGAGTGGGTTACCATTTCCTTCTCCAGGGGATCTTCCCAACCCAGGGATCGAACCCGGGTCTCCCACATTGGAGGCAGGCGCTTTGACCTCTGAGCCACCAGACTGCCCACTTTTCCTAACCCACTCTGTACTCATAAGAAAACCCTGGCGTTCTGTTCAGGAATTGTTACTTAATTAGGTAGGAACTTCTGCCAGTACATCCTGGGCATAAATAGGAAGTAATATCCACCACTCTTTCCATTCTTTCACTTACTTTTCCCTGAGGAGAAGTGACTTATATGATCAGTGAGATAAGAGCAGAACAATCTTGTTCCTCTTCTTACTGCTGTATCTATCTCTTCCTCTCTCTCCTGCTACCCAGCATACTGATTTGCATAAAGACCTGGAATTTCGTATCGGCTGCTTCTGCATATGATGGACAGATGAGAAAGGGTTGACTTCAACCAACTTCCACTTTCTTTGCCTGCAGTGAAAGTGGGTAAGTTCAATATAGAGGAAAACAAATAGAAAATCCAACCAGGGACCCTGCATGTTAGGGAACAGACACTCTTGGTTACAACTCAATATTCATTTCCTGCTTTCCTTTTTCTTTCCAATGAAACCTGTTTCTCCCAAGTAGCTGGAGAAAAGGTGACTTTTCCCCCAGCTTCAGAACATTCTCATTTGTCTAAGCCAGTTATAGTAATCCCATTCCCTTTGCTGGGATTTAGGAATGGGAAGGTGAAAGTGAAGTCGCTCAGTCGTGTCCTACTCTCTGCGACCCCACGGACTGTAGCCTACCACGCTCCTCTCTTCATGGGATTTTCCAGGCAAGAGCACTGGAGTGGGTTGCCATTTCCTTCTCCAGGGGATCTTCCTGATCCAGGGATCGAACCCGGGTCTCCTGCAATGTAGGCAGACGCTTTAACCATCTGAGCCAGAGGGAAGTCCCGGAAATGGGCATATGACCCAGTTCTGGCCAAAGAGATGTGAGGGAAAGTCATCAGGGACTTCCAGGAAATTTGGCTTATTGCTGAGTAAAGGTAGAGTCTTTTTCCTCTGGATGTTTTTGTGGGCGTATATCACAGCTGTAACCAACATGGCTTACTTCCAGCCTAAGGATGAAGCTAACACATAGAGCAGGGCAGAAACCAAGGAAACAACTGAGCATAGCACCACTGTCCTGACATCCTGGAGCAGATCTATCTATGAATTTTGGTGATTTCCATTCACTGAAGGCAAGACTATGCTAATTGACCCAGTGGTAAATTTGTTTAATTTCCCATCTGACTCTTGGCGTGCTGCAGTCTATCGGGTCACAAAGAGTCAGACACGGCTTAGCGACTGAACATCAAGAAGGCAATCTAAAATCCAAAATATCAAGTGGAACAGGAATTCATAAAACAGAAGGTAAGTTGAGACATTGTTACAAAGGAAGATTAAAGACCAAACCCATTCAACATATACATAATAATACATGACTAAGTAGAGGAGTCTCATTGAGATAATTTTTTACAAACATAATTACAGAAATAAATGAAATCAGGGGGAGATTGTACTTCAGCTAGCATTGCAAACAGGAGGATATGATTTGCAACTTAGTAGCAAGTAACAAAGGGGCATCAATAGAACCAAGTGAGAGCCAGTTAAATTGGGCAAACACCCAGCTAGTGGATTAGCCTGGAAAAACACATTTCAAACTATTTCTGGATTCTTTAATGCATTCATATTAAAAACTATTTCCATGATTTTGATCCTTAAGTAACTGGAACATGGATTGTCTAAAATCCACTTTGTATTAATGGTGGTAAAAGAATGAATAGGACTAGAAAAGAGAGGTCATAAATGTCTATATTGTTTCATGAAACAGCTGGACCAGGAGCATTTTTAAAGCTTTAAAGAAGCCTTCAGCAGGAGGGCATCAGCATAAAACTTTTAGAGACTAACCATCTTGGCCCCCATCACCCCATGAATCCCCTTCAGGGCTTCTCTGCATCCTGGCCCAGCTGTGCTAGTTATATAGAAATCTGCTTGTTTTTTTTTTTTTTTTTCCTGTCATCTGTGGCTTTATGTACATTGGATTGTTGGTTTTCTACCTGAGAGTTTTCCTCTTTATGGACCATTCACAAAACACTATAAAATCCTGGACCAGCTTCCTGCTTAACCAACACCCTCTGTAGCCATGCCTTCTACCGCTCTGTCTGAGTGATTAGAGAATAGAAGCTCATTTTAATACTCCTCTAGATAAAGTATTACAATTAGGTAAATAGCTCTGTCAAAAATCATATTAAAATCCCAAGCCAAATAGAAATGTCTTTGGAATTATTTGTGCTAAAGTTACCTTCAATGGTCATTAATAATTGAAAGTGCCCGTCTGTGTTTATTCTCCCTTTCATTTTAAAATAGGCCCTACCAGAGCAAGGACTGCAGAGGGCACTGGCGACCCACTCCAGTACTCTTGCCTGGTGAATCCCATGGCCCCAGGAGCCTGGTAGGCTGCAGTCCATGGGGTCGCTAAGAGTCAGACACAACTGAGTGACTTCCCTTTCACTTTTTTTTTTTTTTTAAATTTTTATTTTTACTTTAGTTTACTTTACATTACTGTATTGGTTTTGCCAAACATTGACATTAATTCACCACGAGTGTACATGCGTTCCCAAACACGAATCCCCTCCCATCTCCCACCCCATACCATCTCTCTGGGTCCTCTCCTTGCACCAGTCCCAAGCATCCTGCATCCTGCATCAGGCATCGACTGGCGATTCGTTTCTTACATGATAGTATACATGTTTCAATGCCATTCTCCCATCTCATCCCACCCTCTCCCTCCCTCTGTCCCCCAGAGTCCAACAGTTCACTTTTCCCTTCCATGCATTGGAGAAGGAAATGGCAACCCACTCCAGTGTTCCTGCCTGGAGAATCCCAGGGATGGGAGAGCCTGGTGGGCTGCCGTCTATGGGGTCGCACAGAGTTGGACACGACTGAAGCGACTTAGCAGCAGCAGCAGCAAAGCAGGGACCACATCTTCTTGTTACATAATGGCCCATAAGCTACCCTTGAGAGGTATACACACTACAGACAGTCAGTGGATCATGGATTTGCTAACAAAATATCTTTACAAAAATCGAAACCATTGAACATGGGCATAGGATGCAGACAAAGCTCTTATTCTAATGAGGCATCTTGGACTAGCTCAGAGTTACAATCCCTTCAAAGTCTGTCTTTCCTCAAAGTCTGTTTGACCATCCCCAACCCATGGTCACTCACACATAAGCGGGTACTTTGTGAGATACTTAGTCAGCGGTATGAGACAATTATTTCATTATGTTTTGGATCTAGTTAAATTCTATGCCCCCAAATCCTTCGATTTTTAGACAAAATTGTCTATTTAAGAGTAAAAAGGTCTGACTCTGCCTGATTCATGTGCTCAAGTATTTTGGCCATGAAAGTGAAAGTTGCTCAGTTGTGTCCAAATCTTTGTGACCCCATGGGCTATACAGTCCATGGAATTCTCCAGGCCAGAATACTGGAGTGGGTAGCTGTTCTGTTCTCCAGGGGATCTTCCCAACCCTGGGATCAAACCCAGGCCTCCCCCATTGCAGGCAGATTCTTTACCAGCTGAGCCACCAGGAAAGCCCAAGAATACTGGAGTGGCTAGCCTATCCCTTCTCCAGCAGATCTTTCTGACCCAGTAATTGAACCAGGGCCTCCTGCATTGCAGGCAGATTCTTTACCAAATGAGCTATGAGGGAAGTGCATTTTGGGCCATAGAGTCTCCTATAAATTCGGCAATACGCTGAAAAAGTATCAAAAGGAACACTAAATGAAGCCCCTAATCCAATTTCCTTATTTTACAGTTAAAAAATCAGTCTAAAAAGGTTACTATCCTGTCACATATATGGTTAAAAATAGAGCTTTGATAAGAGCCTGGATTTCTTTCCTAGTATTCTCTGACCATATCATGTATGGATGTGAGAGCTGGACCATAAAGAAGGCTGAGCGCCAAAGAATTGATGCTTTCAAACTGTAGTGCTAGACAAGACTCTTGAGAGTCCCTTGGACTGCAAGGAGATCCAACCAGTCCATCCTAAAGGAAATCAGTCCTGAATATTCATTGGAAGGAATGATGCTGAAGCTGAAGCTCCAATACTGTGGCCACCTGATGCGAAGAGCCACCTCTTTGGGAAAAACCCTGATCCTAGGAAAGACTGAGGGCAAGAGGAGAAGGGGATGACAGAGGATGAGATGGTTGGATGGCATCATTGACTCAGTGGACACGAGTTCGAGCAAACTCTAGGAGACAGTGAAGGACAAGGAAGCGTGGCTTGATACAGTCCATGGGGTCACAAAGAGTCAGACATGATTTAGCAACTGAAAAACAACAATTCCATGATCAAGTCATTGAACAAAGCTGAAATGATGCCCAGGAGAAAATGATCTGTGAGTACACTCACACCTATCTACCATAGATTTAGCAGGGTATTATGAAGTACTTGCTTCCTAAAGACCAAGATAGAGAAGTTCCTGTTTAAAATAAGAGAGTAAAGACCTCTGCACCTCCTTGCCCCCTGAAACCAATCAAATTTAAGAAAGTTAGAAATTAAAAAAGAAATGCTATAAAATATTCGATTAATAAAATGAAGGCAGTAAAGCAAAACAGGAGCCCAGAAGACATGAGATATAGAAAGCAAAAAGTAAACTGGCTTGCTGCAGTCCATGGGGTCCCAAAGAGTCAGACACGACTTACTGACTGAACAGCTCTGGTAAAAGAGTGAAAGTAGCTAAGCTGCTAGATCTTGGAAAAGAAGTGGAAAGGAAAAACAGAATCATCACCTAAGTGAAAGTCACATAAGAGTCAGCAAACAAACCAAGAAAGAAAAACAGACTTGACTGAAACTCTAATCAGAGGCATCAGTGACTAATTCGAGCAAAAAAAAAAAAATTGAAAAGGACAAAAAGGTTGATCAACATTAGTAAAAGAATAAAAATTATGAAAGACAAAACAACAACTGGAACTTATAAATGTCATTTAAAAATCAGTGATATAGTAAAAAGGTATCTTTAAAAAGGAAAAATTCCATCTATAGAAAGTATACAATTTTCAGTGAATACCAGTAGAAATTGACTAAAAATGAGAATATTGTAGTGAATTTATGGAAAAAACAATGGTAAAGAATTCTATAAGTATCCAGACAAAAAGAAAAGGAAGTCAGGGTAACCTTAATTCTGAGTTGTAATGACAGGTGCCAAGAGACTGTAGACTTGTGTCTGCCAGTCCTCAGGAAAAGAAGGTCTGACTTGATAATTTTCATACCTAGACAGCCTGCTATGTAAGTGGTGATATATATTTCCCAACAAACAAGACCTCTGGGAATTTAACTCTCATGAGCATAATTTTTAAGTTATTAAATAATACATTTCCACAAGAGATGGATAAGGCAGTTGTGGTAAAAGAAAGAGTGGTGAACACAGAATCCAACCCAAGATACAGCTCTGTCTGAACAACTGGGAGACTCAAGTCATAGATTGGAATATAAATAATATTAATGATAACAGCATTAATATTATAATATGACCACCTTAATTTGAGGGATTAAATGGAGTAGAGAAAGTGGGAGGTGCTGCAATCAATTAGATTTCCTTTTTTCAGGGATGTGATAATGCTTACAGTTAAAAATCAAGTAAAATGGAAGAAGCATATTATTATTCTTCATTCAACAACGACTTAATGAATTCTACTTTTTAAAAATTAAACTTTTAAATTTGTATTGGAGTATAGCCGATTAACACTGTTGAGATAGTTGCAGGTGAGCAGCGAAGGGACTCAGCCACACATACACATGCATCCATTCTCCCCCAAACTCCCCTCGCATCCAGGCTGCCACATAACATTGAGCAGAGTTCCGTGTGCTACAGAAGAGGTCCTTGTTGGTCATCCATTTTAATACAGCAGTGTTTATATGTCCATCCCAAACTCCCTAACTATCCCTTCCCCATATCCTAAGGATACCTTGGGCTTCTCTGGTGGCTCAAATGATAAAGAATCTGCCTGTAATGCAGGAGACACAGGTTTGATTCCTGGGCTGGGAAGATCCCATGGAGAAGGGAATGGCAACCTGCTCTAGTATTCTTGCCCGGAGACTTCCATGGACAGAGGAGCCTGGAGGGCTACAGTCCATGGGGTCACAAAGAATTGGACATGACTGAGCATCTATTTCTGCTTTATTGACTATGCCAAAGCCTTTGACTGTGTGGATCACAGTAAACTGTGGGAGATTCTGAAAGAGATGGGAATACCAGACCACCTGACCTGCCTCTTGACAAACCTGTATGCAGGTTGGACATGGAACAACAGACTAGTTCCAAATGGGAAAATGAGTACGTCAAGGCTGTATATTGTCACCTTGCTCATTTAACTTCTATGCAGAGTACATCATGAGAAACACTGGACTGGAAGAAACACAAGCTGGAATCAAGATTGCCAGCAGAAATATCAATAACCTCAGATATGCAGATGATACCACCCTTATGGCAAAAAGTGAAGAGGAACTAAAAAGCCTCTTGATGAAAGTGAAAGAGGAGAGTGAAAAAGTTGACTTAAAGCTCAACATTCACAAAACTATGATCATGGCATCCAGTCCCACCACTTCATGGCAAATAGATGGGTAAACAGTGAAAAAAGTGAGAGACTTTATTTTGGGGGCTCCAAAATGACAGCAGATGGTGACTGCAGCCATGAAATAAAAAGATGCTTACTCCTTGGGAGAAAAGTTATGACCAACATAGACAGCATATTAAAAACCAGAGACATTACTTTGCCAGCAAAGGTCTGTCTAGTCAAGGCTGTGGTCTTTTCAGTAGTCATGTATGGATATGCTGCTGCTGCTGCTCCTAAGTTGCTTCAGTTGTGTCTGACTCTGTGTGACCCCGTAGACAGCAGCCCATCAGGCTCCTCTGTCCATGGGGTTTTCCAGGCAAGAATACTGGACTGGGTTGCCATTTCCTTCTCCAGTATGGATATGAGAGGTGGACTATAAAGAAACCTTAGCACTGCAGAACTGATGCTTTTGAACTGTGGTTTTGGGAAAGACTCTTGAGAGTCCCTTGGACTGCAAGGAGATCCAACTAGTCCATCCTAAAGGAAACCAGTCCTGAATATTGATTGGAAGGACTGATGCTGAAGCTGAAACTCCAATACTTTGGCCACCTGGTACGAAGAGCTGACTCATTTGAAAAGACCCTGATGCTGGGAAAGACTGAAGGTAGGAGGAGAAGGGGACAAAGGGTGAGATGGTTGGATGGCATCACTGCCTCAATAGTCATGAGTCTGAGTAAACACCAGGTATTGGTGATGGACAGGGAGGCCTGGTGTGCTGTAGTCCATGGGGTCGCAAAGAGTCAGACACGACTGAACGACTGAACTGAATTGAACTGAGCAACTAACACTTTCACTTCACTTCAAGGATACCTTAGTAAGCAAAGTCAAGCTCCTCCTGATCACACCCTAGTTGGGAAGACAGAAGACAAAAAACATAATCTCACATAGCGAGATATGTGATGAAGGAAAGAGAGACGGGAGGTAAGACATGCTGGGGTGACGATGAACTCATTTCCATGGTGTTGTTGGGGAAGGCTTCTGACTGAGATAAGTGACATTTGAGAGAGAAACTGAATGATGAAGAGACGTGGTACTTGAAAATTTGAGGGCAGAGCATTCCAGGCAGAGTAAGGGCTAAGGTGAGGACCTGGAGGCTGTAAGTAGATTTACACAGGTGGCTGGACAAGGTGGGCAAAGCAGAGTAATCCCTGGGCAGAGAGGTGGGCAAGGGTACAGTGGATTGCAGACCGTGTGAGGAGGATTCCAAGTTTCATCTAAGAGGGATGGGAAGCCAAAAGAGAATTAGAAACAGGTGAGTGGTTGGATTTGCATTTTAGAATACAGAGTATCCTGCCATGTATTCGACAGGAAGGTCAGCATGGACACAGAAGGACCAGCCAAGAGGCGATGGCAGTGGTGGAGTGAAAAAGGATTGTGATTTAGGATGTTGGTGAGAGAGGTTAAGGTTAGGATTGATCTTAAAGTTGACAGTGACAGGACCTCGTTTTTAACCTAATGGATGATGAAGAGGATCTGGATAAGATGTGGGGCAACGAAGAGAAGAGGCTTTGGAGCTTTCTGCATCGGTATCTGGGGACTTGGTGGGTCCTTGTTCTGAAATGGCCAATGCTGGAGAGGGGCACGGGCGGTCATACCAAGATCAGGACGCATATCAGACATCTGAAGGGGGCTGACCACCGCAAGCTGGATTTAAAGTCTCAAGTTCAGGGAAGAGGGTGTCAGGACAGATACCAATTTGGAAGGCATTAGCATATAGATGGTATTTAAAGCCCTGGAAATGAGGAGATTACCTACGAGAAATTCACAGTGGAGATCTTCACGTCATGACTTTTAACAGCAAAAAGCATAAGCATCTAAGAAGCAGAGTCTGCATTGGGAACTCAGGTCTCTTAACTTCCTGAAGCCCTTGTTAGCTTCTCTGGAATATGAGTGGTATGTAACAACATCTAAATCTCCCACAGCCTGAAAGGACCATAGAATTATCTAATTTCATAGAGGGTGAAGTCAGGTGTTTTATTTCCTACAAAGGTTACTTCTTTAAGATTTCCAGAAGGCAAAATTGATTAGGATAGTTCAGTTTTCATCAAATTTCACAGTTGACAGCAATCTACACTCAAGTTCATGTTTGAAACTCTCCACTGAGTTGTGGGTTTCTCAAATACACAACAAACAATTTAAGATACTGCATATAACCAGAGAGACAATGATTTCTGTTGCCAACCCTGGTGGCAAAGTACTATGAAAATTGAATGCAACCTTCTCAGAATACATCACAAAGTGTATAAAATTCAGTCTGCTTGTGTAAATTCAACAGTTGTATAAATTCAGGAGTTACAAACAGAATGTGGTTATTTAAGTGGATAAAAGTAACTGTACTTTTCAGTCCTTCCTGAGTCATTATTTTTGGTTGAAGGAGACCGGAGCTTATAGCTTTTGCTTAAGTAACTTACACCTTTTGCATATTCATTACAACATATGTATTGGATGTTGTTTTAAAACAAGTCCAATTTAATTTCTTTAATAAAAAAAGTGATTACTAACTCTCATTATTGCCTAATGTGGTTGGCTAATTACCTGTAATAAAATGAAAAAAAAAAAAGTGTTGCTAATGGGATGTTAATAACTAGCTCTCTCAGTAGTGTTTGTGCATGCCTGTGTGTGTGCGTGCCCGCTCGTGTGTGTGTGTGTGTGTGTGTGTGTGTGTGAAAGTCTCCTATTCTACAAGTCAATTTTCTAAGCACCTTCGAAAATTACCAGCTCTTATCCCCATATCTTATAACTTCAAATAGGTCAATATTGTAGCTTTTTGTTAAAGTACAGCCTTAAGCTATAACTACATGATACAAAATCAGCTAAAAAATAATGAATAATTCAAGCCAATAATCAAAAGCTTTAACCACTGGGTGTTAAGTCACTGTTGTGGAATTGCTTTACACAGAATTGTTAGTTTGCCTTGACTGTGTGCCACCCCTGGTTTTTTTTTTTCCATTAAAAATACAGTTACATAATTGTATCTACAGAACTGCCTGAAACTTCGGTTGCTCCTCTGAACATTTCCTGTGAGCTGCATCTGGGTGAACATTAGCCATTCACATCACACCAGGGGCCATTCGACCCCTGGGGCCGTGATCGTCCCACATGCTTTGCAGCCCCGTGTTCATCATTTAATGGGTGAAGTGTCAGTCCCTCCTCCCCTCAGCCCCTGACATCTTCCTCTGCAACGACATCACCCTGATCATTTGGTCTGTTCTTTTCTTCCCTGAACTCAGCTGCGTGCCCACTCACTCCTGAAATCCTTGACTGTGATTTCTAAAGTCCATAGAGCTCCTAAACCAATGCCCAAGTCTCCCTTCTTGCTCAGCTGTATTTCCTGAACCAGAGCAGCCCCTGTGCCTTCTCAAGGTGTGGTTGCTTCTCTCTCCCATGCCCAGTGACCCAGGCTTGTGGGTGGGACTGAGGTCTGACTTTCTATCGATTCCACATCATTAATGCCTGGACTCCTGTAACCCGCTCTTATGATGCTCATGCCAGGGCGTCTAGCAGGTGATCCTCTCTGCCTTCTCCTTGCTGTATTCCTAATCTCTCCCAAATCCTCTTCACTAAGACTGAAGTCTCTTGGTCTGGACTGGACCTGTTCATCCTAACGCATGCAGGCTGCTTATCTAAGGACAGTTTGTAATAATTCCCCTCCTTGTGATAACAGTCTCTTCTTGTTCATTTCAGCCTCCTAATCCAGCATGCATCCTTAAATCCTTACTATGTCTCACTGACTTTGCATTTTCTCCATCTCCAAAACCTGAAATTCAAGCATCTCCTATTCCTATGATGGCCTCCTGGTTTCCAGCATGTTTGTTCATTTACCCTGTACCTGCTATGTCCAATTTTCTACTCCTTAATCCAATTTTGTTCTGGCTTTCTCTTTTATTCCACTTAAGCAGTTTTTAGGGCACCATGTCACTCCGTGTCACCAAGTTTTCTGGATCCTTTGAGTTCTCATCTCATTTATTCTCTCAGTAGCTGGCTCCTTCCTCCTTTTATTATACTTCAGTTCAGTCGCTCAGTCGTGTCTGACTCTTTGTGACCCCATGAACCACAGCACACCAGGCCTCCCTGAGTCTACCCAAACCCATGTCCATTGAGTCAGTGATGCCATCCAACCATCTCATCCTTTGTCATCCTCTTCTCTTCCCGCCCTCAATCTTTCCCAGCATCAGGGTCTTTTCCAAGGAGTCAGCTCTTTGCATCAGGTGGCCAAAGTACTGGAGTTTCAGCTTCAACATTAGTCCCTCCAGTGAACACCCATGACTGATCTCCTTTAGGATGGACTGGTTGGATCTCCTTGCAGTCCAAGGGACTCTCAAGTGTCTTCTCCAACACCACAGTACAAGAGCATCAATTCTTTGGTGCTCAGCTTTTTTTATAGTCCAGCTCTCACATCCATACATGACCACTGGAAAAACCATAGCCTTGACTAGACAGACCTTTGCTGACAAAGTAATGTCTCTGCTTTTCAATATGCTGTCTAGGTTGGTAATAACTTTTCTTCCAAGGAGTAAGCATCTTTTAATTTAATGGCTGCAGTCACCATCTGCAGTGATTTTGGAGCCCCCAGAATAATAAAGTCAGCCACTATTTCCACAGTTTCCTCATCTATTTGCCATGAAGTGATGGGACCAGATGCCATGATCTTCATTTTCTGAATGTTGAGCTTTAAGTCAACTTTTTCACTCTCCTCTTTCACTTTCATCAAGAGGCTTTTTCGTTCCTCTTCACTTTCTGCCATAAGGGTGGTGTTATCTGCATATCTGAGGTTATTGATATTTCTCCCGGCAATCTTGATTCCAGCTTGTGCTTCCTGCAGCCCAGTGTTTCTCATGATGTACTCTGCATAGAAGTTAAATGAGCAGGGTGACAATATACAGCCTGGACGTACTCCTTTTCCTATTTGGAACCAGTCTATTGTTCCATGTCCAGTTTTAACTGTTGCTTCCTGACCTGCATACAGGTCTCTCAAGAGGCAGGTCAGGTTGTCTAGAACCTTTCCTGCTTAAATATGTTATCTCACCTGGGAATTAAATGTTGGGGTGTCTCAAAGATGATTTTTAGGCATGGTTCTCCTCTGATTCTATTGTCCCTCCCTAGGCAACAACTAACCCTATCCTGAGGTCTGTCAGCTACACACAGCTGACTCTAGAATGTATACATCTCTCCAAGATGTGTTTCCAAGCTTCAGACATGAAGATACAATTGCCTTCTTGCTCTCTGCATCCTGGTATCCCAAAGACACAATTCAACTCAACATTTTCATTTTCAAAAATCATGGTTTTACCTCACAAAACTGGTCCCCTTTTAGTGTTCTTACTCTTGTTTATGTAAACAACAGGCCAGGACTCACTCCATGGTGGTTCTTGATCCTAATCCCCACGTCCACATGGTCACAATACCCTGTCCTTTTCACCCACCAAATACCAGCTAAAGGTGAGGGCGTCTGTCAGTAACATCATCACCACTGCAGCATGAGCCATGGTCATCTCTCAGCTGGACTTCTGCCAGTCACTCAAGCTTGGCTGTATCTGGTTCTCAGGTTCTCAACATTGCTGTGGGGTGTAATCTCTTATAAATATCAATCTGATCCGACCACATGTCTACTGGAAACACATCAATGGTTTCCCATCTTCTCTCATCTCATTTCCTACTCTGCTCACTAAAGGTCTTTGCAGGCTAGCCACACTCAAACCAAGAACAGTGGAGTGGGTTGCCATTTCCTCCTCCAGGGGATCTTCCCAACTCAGGGATTGAACCTGCATCTCCTGTGTCTCCTGAACTGGCAGGTGGGTTCTTTACCACTGAGCCACATGGGAAGACCACACAGTTTATTTTATATTGTTGTCCAAATAGTGGCTTGCATCTAATAATATGCTTATTTGATGAATCGCCTTTTCCCCTAGATTATAAACTGCACAGAACAAGGACAGAGTCTTTCTCTACTCCTGATGGTGCCCAGAACAATGACTAGCACTGCAGGTGCTCAGTGAATGTCTATACCACCAGTGGGTGAGGATATGAATGACCTAAGTATGCCCTTATGTTCTGGGATCATGCAAAACATAAGGGCATACTTCACTCTGTATAACAGACTCTAGGTTCATCCACCTCATTAGAACTGATTTGATTGCATTTTTTTATAACTGATTAATATTCCATTGTATATATGCACCACAATTTCTAAATGCATTCATCTGTGGATAGACATCTAGGTTGCGTCAATGTCCTAGCTACTGTAAAAAGTGCTGCCATGAACACTGGGGTACATGTGTCTCTCTCAATCATGGTTTTCTCAGGGTATATGCCTAGCAGTGGGATTGTGTGGCCATACAATAAATCTGTTCCTAGTTTTTTTAAGGAATTTCCATACTGTTCTCCATAGTGACGGTATCAGTTTACTTACTGTATATTAACTCACGCATATGGAATCCAGAAAGATGGTGCTGATGGAGCTATCCGCAGGGCAGCGATGGAGACGCAGACACAGAACAGACCTGTGGCCACAGTGGGGGAAGGAGAGGGAGGGGCAAACAGAGAGGAGCACCGAGGCAGATCCACGAATGTAAAATAGGCNGGGCTCCAAAATCACTGCAGATGGTGATTGCAGCCATGAAATTAAAAGACGCTTACTCCTTGGGAGGAAAGTTATGACCAACCTAGATAGCATATTGAAAAGCTGAGATATTACTTTTCAACAAAGGTCCATCTAGTCAAGTCTATGGTTTTTCCAGTGGTCATGTATGGATGTGAGAGTTGGACTGTGAAGAAAGCTGAGCACCGAAGAATTGATACTTTTGAACTGTGGTGTTGGAGAAGACTCTTGAGAGTCCCTTGGACTGCAAGGAGATCCAACCACTCCACCCTAAAGGAGATCAGTCCTGGGTGTTCCTTGGAAGGACTGATGCTGAAGCTGAAACTCCAGTACTTTGGCTACCTCATGCAAAGAGTTGACTTATTGGAAAAGACCCTGATGCTGGGAGGGATTGGGGGCAGGAGGAGAAGGGGATGGCAGAGGATGAGATGGATGGATGGCATCACCGACTTGATGGACATGAGTTTGAGTCAACTCTGGGAGTTGGTGATGGACAGGGAGGCCTGGCATGCTGTGATTCTTGGAGTCACAAAAAGTCGGACATGACTGAGTGACTGAACTGAACTGAAAAGAAGAAAAAATAAGGACAAGCCTGAGCTCCTTGAAAAAGATATAGGCGCTTACATAAACAGCAGTGATACCAAACCATCTTCCTTATATGAAAATTCAAAGGTCATCTTCTCCCCATAACCCATAATATTGTCAGAGATCACAATTTTAAACACTGTTCCAACTTATAGAGATATGGATAAAACTTTCCTTTGTACCTTAACTTTGTCTTTTTATTTTGTTTTATTGTGATAAATGATCACTGCTATGAGTTGAACTGTGTTTCCCGGAAATTGATGTGTTGAAATCTCAACTTCTAATACCTAAGAATGTGATTTTTTTTTTGGGGGGGGGAATAGGTCCAATATAATTAGCTCCATTAAGAAGAGGCCATTAGGGTGGGCTCTAATCCAATACGACTCGTGTCGTTACAAAAGGGGGAAATGTGGATATGGAGACAAAGACTCACACAGGGAGAAAGCCATGTGGACAAGGAGGCGGACCTCAGGGAGACGTGTCTGCAAGCCAGGGACTGATAGAGATCACCAGGCTCCACCGGAAGCAGGAGAAAGACCAAATCAGATCCCCCCTCGTGGCCTCAGAGGAAACCAACACTGCCAACATCCTGATTTCAGACTTCTAGGCTGGAAGCTCTGAGAGAATAAGTCTCTGTTGTTTAACCCGGGAAACTAGCCTAAGTACCAAAAAGGACTGTGACCATGATATTTCGTTTGGAGGGAACTGAATCACTCAGAGGCTCAGGTTGTGGTAAATCCTTGAATTTTCTTTGAAAAAAATTATTCCTATATTAAAATCTTAAACTATGCCTGCAAACTCACAAACAATAAACAAATCATACCAAAACAAAATAACAGTAGGATCTAAGGTCTCTGAAAAACCTATAATCTGAAGGAAAAGGAATTAAAGTGTAGTTAAACTCGGTATTAATTACAAATAATAATAATGTGGACATCATTCAGATTCAGTATTAATTTATAATATTATGCATTCTTTTCCTGATTATGCCCTAAGGATTGTTCAGATGAAAATGAAATTCTTTCCTTTCATGTTTGGTTGTTTCATGTATTTACTTGGCAAATATTAGGGTGGCTATTAATGTAGTTAGGGGCTTCCCAGGTGCCTCAGTGGTATAGAATCTGCCAGCCAAGCAGGATACTCAAGCTTGGTCCCTGGGTGGGGAAGATCCCCTGGAGAAGGAAATGGCAACCCACTCCAATATTCTTGCCTATGAAATTCCATGGACAGAGGAGCCAGGCAGGCTACAGTCCATGGGGCCATAAGAGTAGGATTCAACAAGGACTAAACAACAACAATTAAGGGAGCTGACTCTGTATGTACCTTGAATATTCAGAGACAGAGAAGATGTTCCTTCTACTTACATGGTAACACTATGCCACTTTGCCTAAAACATATAATTGAATATAATTTATATTTCAGTATTTATTTATAGCATTATGTACTATTTTCTTGATTATACCCAAAGAATTGTTTAAGCGAAAACCAAAGAGATTTAGCACATATTCAGTTACTAAACAATCAGACAGTAGGCTCCTGGGAGGGCATGGGAGAGAGAGACTATAGTGAGCAGGTGGGGTAACAGTTAGGCATCAAAGAAGTGGCAGAAACAGATAAAATACCAAATGAATGCTTCAGCTGCAAAGCAATATTTTGCAGATTGAGGTTAGTGACTCTTGCTTTGCTTTCACATTTTCTGGACCTTCCAAAACTATTTGAACCTAGAAAAGATATTAGAGCTCACAGAATCCAAACTCTTCTTTTAATTCTCAATTTTCTATTATGATATATTTTCACTTTAATTTCACTCTCATGGTGAGACAGATGTTCATAGTTTTCCAAGTAGGTGTTGGACATACACTGTTATAAAATCAATATCTTGGCCCCAGTTAGATATTGTAATTCAGTCATCCAAAATTGGGTGCAGATTCTATCAGGTACACACAAGCCTGCTTCAACTGTGAAGATTCTAACGGTTCTCTTGTGATTGAGTCTCAGATCTGGTCTAATTCTGTTGCTCAGTCACTAAGCCATGTCTGACTCTTTGCAACCCCATGGTCTGCAGCAAGCCAGGCTTCCTTCACCATTTCCCAGAGTTTGCTCAGACTCATGTCCATTGAACTGGTATGCCATCCAGCCATCTCACCCTCTGTTGCCCTCTTCTCCCCTTCAATCTTTCCCAGCATCAGGGTATTTTCTAATAAGTCGGCTCTTTTGCATCATGCGTCCAAAGTTTTGGAGCTTCAGCTTCAGCATCAGTCCTTCTGATGAAAATTCAGAGTTGATTTTCCTTAGGATTGACTGGTTTGATCTCCTTTCTGCCCAAGGGACTTTCAAGAGTCTACTCCAGTGCCACAACTTGAAAGCATCAATTCTCCAGTGCTCAGCTTTCTTTATGGTCCAACTTGCACATCCATACATGATTCTGAAGAATACATAGAAGGATCTATTCTTCTGATAGAATTCCTCCTCTTTGAAGCCCTTTATTAAGGATGGGAACTGGAGATGATGGAAGCACTTTCTTCAGGGCACTCCCATCATTGGGGACTGCACAGATAACTTTGCTATCTACAAAGATTCACCCTCCCCAGCATTTCCCAAAGCCACTGTGTTCACTGCTGCTGGAGGAGCTGGAAGGCCAATCTCTTTTCTTGAGGATGAACCAGAGAAGTTAAGCAATTTGTTTGCTGTCACCACAAGCAAATTTGGCAGATCTGAGTCTCGAGTTGAGATATTCCACTTAGTCTCTAGTTATCTTTTCACAGCAGTGTGGCAGTAACAAATTGATTTAATTAAGTGAATGCAATTTCAGCAGTTATGGAGATAACCTAAAAAGACCCTGTAATATTATAAAAGTGACCCAAAGAAAGAAAATGTCAACACTGTTGTACAGAAATATAAAAAGTATGTATTTTTTATTATTTTTACTCTGGTGTCTTGGTGAAAGAGAAGATGAAGTTAATCCCTTAGTCACTGAAGCTCAGGAATCCTTGCTGTTTGGGATGTTCTGTAACCATCTGGGGAGATACACACACAGAGTTTACCCCAGAAAGTTATATTATATGAGCACAGGACTTCTCTGGGTCTCTGTTTCATCATTTAAATTAGCCTCCAATTAAAATAAATAAATTTATATTAAGAGGAAAAGCTGGAAAAATAACAACTTCTTATTATTATGAAATTATAGATCCTCATTATCTTCCCTCTCCCTGGACTAAACCTTTCACACCTGAAAACAAAAAAAGACTATAAAACACACATCCTGGGATATGGGTCCCAAACATTTATTATTTAGCGATTCCACTTCTTACACTTCTATTTTGTGAGCTGGACTTAGAAATCTTATTTGCTCACTAGAAGATCAGAGTAAAACATCAAAGGGGCATTTGCAATGAGCTTGGACAGGTGTTCTCCATGACAACTTGAGGCAAATGCAAATGAAATCGTTCACTTGCTGACAGCAGCAATGAACGCATTTTCATGCATCTGATTTTTTGTCCTGGATATCATTCAGTAATACGAACTGAAGCCAGCAATTACTTTTAAGAACTAGAAGAAACTGTGTTTTTAAAGCAAACTGTATTTGGATTTTCAGTGGCCAGATGTAGATTTGTATAGATTTCAAGACTGACTTCAGAAATATTCTTATAATATTAAAACTTTTTAATAAACATGTTAATCTTTGACTAATTTCTGTTTCTTTGTTTAAGCATGCATGCATACATTAATTAATTAATTGTACAAAGTGAAGCAGCTGCTGCCATTTCTACTAGGACTCCTTACAAACGATTTCCATCTTTATTTCTGAACAGCATGGACCCATATAAAGCCAGAAAATGCAATTTTATAGACTGACATTTTGCCACTTTGGAATTGTCCATATTGCCTCTGTACCTGTCATTCAGAACAGCCTTAAGATTAGCTGTTTATATTCTGTCTCATCTCCTAGCACTTTCACTTACAAATATTTGATGATAAATAAGTGCATGTGTCAAAAGACCACTTGAAAATCTTTTGTAGGAATTACACAAGGTATGTAGAAAAATGATTGTGTGGCCTAAGGAAACAGGAACAATAACTACACCTGAAACCACTCTATGTAGTTTCAGACTGCATTATAGTGAGATATGTACTTGTTAAAAGAGGACAAATTATGTTTTCAAGGACCCATCAAATTTCTCAAATGTAAAGTGCAATGTTTTTCTGTTCATTTTGTAAAATTCCCAGGTAAGGAAACCAGTTGAGAAGGATAGATTCCTGGAAAATTTATGATGAGTTGCAAACTTTAAGGTAGTCTCCCAGACAGATAAGTCAAAACCTGTGACTCTGCTAAAACATTTGCTGTTTGGCCAAAATATTCTTAGCTCAACTTCAATTAAATATATTAACTTCCCTGAGTCTAGAATTTTCAAAGGATGCTGTAGAAACTTGACCATAGGCTTTGGTTAAGGAGTCTTCATTCATTCATTTAACAGATATTTAAGAGTACCATTTGCAGACTGTTTTCAAAGAAAAGACTTGAAAATCGTGTTTAACGTTAATCATAATACAAACCATCAGACATTGTATAAGGGACTATTATTGGTTTTAGTTCTGTTATTCACAGACATAGAGATTTTTTCTGCTACTCCAGGTTTTCCCTTCATTTAAATACCCAAACTTGTAAACATATGTGACCGACATGAAAATTACTGTTAGTCTAAATCGTGTGTGACATTCATGCAATATTAATGTTATCAAAATCTTATATGCAGTTATATTTATTTTCACTCTTAGCTCCTTCCTTCAACCCTTATTTTATTCACATAAATGCTAGGAGGATGGACCCAAGAGGAAAGGCTTGGAAGAACCAACAAAACCAGTGCAGCAGGATTCATAATGGTTCTGGGAAATTACAGTGGCTATAAGCTGAATTTCCCTCATTGAATTTTTTAATCACTGTTATCTGGCGGGTACATTCTCTTTGAGATTAGCTGCATTATTTACAGGAAAAAATGACTGCATGCTAACTTCATAATAGGGAAAGAATAATTTTGGTAATTCTCCTTCTAGCCTTTTTTAAAGCTTGGATTATAGAAGATGGCACAACCCACTGATATATGAAGTTTTAAGAAATTTAATTGGATGTCTTATTTATAATAGGTGTTAAAGAAAGCAAAGGTGCTTTGGTAGTGTATCTTTACATTTCTGCAATGAATGTGTAGAGTTGGAATCTTGTACAAATGACTTCTCCTTTTTACACATAGAGTAGTATGAGAGGCAAACCACACATCTGTTCCAGGAAGGAATTCTCACGTGTGTCACAAAAGAGAAAAAATATGATAGCTGCTTTCATTTCATAATACATGTGTCCCTTTTGGGAACATGTGCAGATCAGAGCTGATTCTCCCATAACCAGAGGGTGTCTCTCTTTGAAATCAAAGATATCACCTCTACCCAGTCAATGATGAGGAGACTGATAATCACTTCTTTTCCCTCATTTTAGTTCTGCAACAATAGTTCCCGGTTCTCCAGCAGGGCATTGATAGCAAATAATTTTCCAGCATACAAATCCCATGAAACGATTTTATGTTTCTTGGTTTTAACTATATTTACCCCAAATTGTTGAGTGTTCCAAGTACACAAAAAATGTGGCTTGATGACAATAAATTGTGTTTCAATATTTATTTCTTCAACAAATAATCTATCTTCTCCTTATTCCAAATTGTGACTCTCATAGAAAAATATTATAGTGCCACTTGTCTCTATTTAGAAAGCATTGGGTAAAGAGATGAATATACGTTTTTAGTGGCATAGTAATCAAAAGGTGAGGACATAATTCTGAAAACTTGAAAATGTATTTGAGTTTGAGGAGAGGATGGGGCCTCTATGCTGATGTGTGAGTCAAGTGAAAGCATTTCTGAAGTTCGAATTATCTTCAAATTTCTTTAAAATATCTATTCTCATCAAATGGCAAAAGGTTGCCATAAAAGTAAATTGGAATAAAGAAAGAATAAATGAAAGGGATTAGGTAGGAAGAAAAAGATACATGTGTGTGTATAAGGAGGCCCTAGAACATACATGAGATTACATCTACAAATATTTGAAAGCTACTAAGATGCACTGTTTAAAACACTGAATACAGAACAAAGTGATGCACTCGCAGAAAACTGTGGCAAGTAAATAAAATGTCAATGTATATTAATGATGTGAGAAAAAGATGGCTTATGTGCATATGTTTATATACATATGGGCCTAACATTTCATCACCACTTTAGATTAAGTCATAAAAATTGTTATAATGCAAATATTAACTGCGAGGGAAAATATATTAGATCAGTATTAATCATTAATGCTTTGGTATGAATTAGATTATCAGTTTTATTACTCTTACTCAAAAATCCTTGGGAAAATAAAGGAATTGAATGAAGTAAGCTGGAGATGATGGAGGGCAGAGGTCCAGCACACAAGCTGCTTTTTATAGTGCTGCCCCAGGTGGGGGACGTGAGAGGCTGGCCTGGCAAGGCTGCTGGGAGCTGGTCCCAGGATCACTGTGTGCGTGGCTATACCTTTGGGATGCTATTTTGCTGCAGTCACTGGAAAGGGAGGTGGGGGCCCTCTTTGTCAATTTATAAAGATTGAT
This sequence comes from Redunca redunca, assembly GCA_006410935.1. NCBI lineage: Eukaryota > Metazoa > Chordata > Mammalia > Artiodactyla > Bovidae > Redunca > Redunca redunca. The sequence goes on from SJYQ01104784.1 coordinate 776,839, forward strand.
GGCACCCCACTCCAGTACTCTTACCTGGAAAATCCCATGGACGGAAAAGCCTGGTAGGCTACAGTCCATGGGGTCACGAAGAGTCGGACACGACTGAGCGACTTCACTTTCACTTTTCATTTTCATGCATTGGAGAAGGAAATGGCAACCCACTCCAGTGTTCTTGCCTGGAGAATCCCAGGGACGGGGGAGCCTGGTGGGCTGTCGTCTATGGGATCGCACAGAGTCGGACACGACTGAGGCTACTTAGCAGCAGCAGCAGCAGCCATTCTAAATGATTCTTTACATCACCATCTTTCATATCCATGTAAAGAAAAAGATAACCTTCTTTTCTCTTTAGACATTTATACTCCAGTGTTTAATAATACGTCGTGTTATAGGAGTTTGTGTGTTTCAAATGGGATGGTTTTTTCAGACCTGAAGAAAGTTAAGTTTTTCTCTTCTCCTCCTTCATAAATTCCCCAAAGTATAGAAAGAAAATTTGCATTTGGATTTGACTTTCTATATTCTAATATATATCAACAACTTAAGTATAGTTCACTATAAAGTAAAGAGTAGAACAGAATTACTCTTAACCTGAGAAGTTTAGGATGTGAAGGAATCAAATATGAAATGCAAAAAAATAAATGGCCTGTATTTTTAAAGGATATGTTTTATTCAGATATGACCTTTCAAAGAAAGAATAAAATATTTTACAAAAAGAGAATGACTTACAAGTATCAATACATAGAAAAAAAAATCAACATTTAGATTAGAAATAAAACATCATGAGGAAGACTCACTGGAGGAATAAAAAATATGATTAAAGAAGAGAAAAAATCAGCGTAAAAATCATACCTGTTAGATGATGGATACTAAAAGAAAAAGAGCAGTAATGAAGGATATGTTGATTCTACCTGATCTTAGAATCAGAGGAATTTTTCACACTTTTAGTTTCACCATCTCTTGAATTTAAGGTGAAAATGGAAGTTTTAGTTGCTCAGTAGTGCCCCACCCGTTGCAGCCCATGGACCATAGCCTGCCAGGATCCTCTGTCCATGGAATTCTCCAGGCAAGAACAGTGGAGTGGGTTGCCAGTCCCTTCACCAGAGATCAAACCCAGGTCTCCTGAATTGCAGGCAGATTCTTTACCATTTGAGCTACCAGGGAATATTTATTTCAATAAGCAATAATTCAAAATACCATTCTTAAAGGTATTTCTCCTGGTGGTTTTCTTTCTGTTTTGTAGCATTCTTGAACACTTCAGCTGTCAAGGGAAAACTGAGGGTCTCAAAGACTATTACTGACTTTCTCACAGAGCAAAGGCATCAGGCCACAGACTTGAGTGGACAGGACCGCAAATAAAATGTATCTCAATGTAGTTCCTCATTGGAGAACAGGCCAGGACTTAAGCCATTTATAAAGCACTATTTGAAGTTTCTTTCCTCCCCTCATCCCCACACTTATTTTAATTATCCAAGGCCTTTCTGCTGCACCCCCTTCCTCTTTACAAGGCAAGAAAGGAACCAGCCATTTGCAATAGATTGTTACAAACTCATTATAATAAATAATGATCCAGTTTTTTGCATTCATACAATGGCACAATCTTTGTGTTGGAATGACCTTTTAAGGTCATCTGTCTTCACTCACTTCCTAAACAGGTTTTCTTCTGCATATTCTGGGGTGACGTCTGGACATTTCCAGTACTTCTCAATACACTTTTATACTTTTACTAGGGAACACTTACAGGGATAACAACTCTAACTTTTCCTGCTGCTGCTGCTAAGTCGCTTCAGTCGTGTTCGACTCTGTGCAACCCCACAGGCTCCCCCATCCCTGGGATTCTCCAAGCAAGAACACTGGAATGGATTGCCATTTCCTCCTCCAAAGCATGAAAGTGAAAAGTGAAAGTGAGGTCATGTCTGACTCTTCGTGACCCCATGGACTGCAGCCCACCAGGCTCCTCCGTCCATGGGATTTTCCAGGCAAGAGCACTGGAGTAGGGTGCCATTGCCTTCTCCATGACTTTTCCTAAATGGAGTCGAATCCAACTTCTGCGCAGTCTGCACAGAGCTTATATTTGCACAGGGAACAATCCACATAAATCTACTCCCTCATCGTTATTTCAGCCCACCAAAATTCTGAAAACAACTTTACGTTCCCCAAAGTTCACCCCTCAAACTAACCATTCCCCATTCTTTTAACATCCTCTGGATGCTCATCAATAACACTTCAAAGAAAGGATCTAAGAATAGGCGATGTACATGATACCGCATATATGTCCTAAAGTGTTGAGTACAGAGGAACTGAGACTCTTCAGTTCAAACACTTCTATTGATTCAGTCGAGACTCATACTAGCTTTCTGAGCTCCTCTGTCGTGTTGTTCTATTGGTGCTTTTTACATTCAGGAAGCAAGACTCTAAGGTCTGGGGAACCTTTCTGGAATACAGAATTCTGGGTAGCATTAATTCTATCTTTTGAATCAAGATCAATTGTACTGGCTGAAAACATGCCTGTATTAAATATATCTACCCTCCCCCCACACAGACGTTTCCCAAGGGCAGAATTACTTTCAGGACATTATGGTCCAGAGTTTTCCAGTAACAGTTTTCCCCTTTCATATCTTTTTATGGAGGTAAGAAAATTAATTGTCAAAAAGCATAAAATTGTGGAATAAAATCACCTAAATAATTGCTTACTTTTCTTAAACTATTGTGAAAATATCAACATCATTAATTTCTAGTGGCAAAAGTCTTGGACCAGACTTTGGAAAAATGAGTTCCTTGAGAATCAGGATTGAGAACCCCTGCCTTACACTGAAAATGTATTACACGGAGTGGTTAAGAGTCAACATCAGTCAGTCAGTCAGTTCAGTACCTCAGTTGTGTCCGACTCTTTGCGACCCTATGGACTGTAGCACGCCAGGCTTCCCTGTCCATCAACAACTCCCAAAGCTTGCTCAAACTCATGTCCATTGAGTCGGGAATGCCGTCTGGTAATGTCAGTAATGTCGGTAATCCAACCATCTCACCTTCTGTCATCCCCTTCTCCTCCTGCCTTCAATCTTTCCCGGCATCAGGGTCTTTTCCAATGAGTCAGTTCTTCACATCAGGTGGCCAAAGTATTGGAGCTTCAACTTCATCATCAGTCCTTCCAATAAATATTCACGACTCATTTCAGGACCGAAGAGTCAGCACAGTAAGTGGGAAAAGCACTGAGCTGTAACCTGGGTGTTGAGCTTAATTCTGCTATAGACTGACTTTGTAACCTAGGGAATTTAACTCTCAGCTTCACTTTCCTTACCTGTCAAGGAAGGAAGTCAGATTAGGTGATTTTCAGGGCTGCCACAGTAGACTTCCAAGACTGTGCCTAGACACAGACATGTGTTTCCCACAGTCCTGGAGGCTGGAAGTCCAAAATCAAGGTGCCAACTGACCTGGCTCCTACAGAAGGCTCTTTCCCTGGTTTGCAGGTGGCTGTCTTTTCACTGTGTTCTTACGCAGTAAAAAGGAAGGAAGAGCTAATTCTCCTGTGTCTCTTCTTATAAGGACATTAATCCAGTTGATCAGGGTCCTACCCTTATGACCTCATTTAACCTTAATTACCTCCATAAAGGCCATGTTAAGTTGGGTCTGTCTTATAAAAGTTATGCATTGAACCAATGCATACTTTTCTCCTTGGAATTTCTTACTTGATCCTAATTGAGCTCATAACTGAGTATCTGCTATCCATCAGATACTGTCCTAGGTTTGGGAAATTATTAATAAACAAAAAAAGATAACAAAATTCCATTTCCACATGGAGCTCATACTCTACTAGGGAGGAAAATAATACGTAAAAGTAAAATATATAGTATGCTAGATAGGATGAGTCAAGGCACCAAGTAAAGCTGAAAGGAATTATTAAATATCGGGATAGGGGAGCCGGAACTTTAGATGGTGGAAGGAATGAGAGAAGGAGCCATGCTGATATCTGAGATGAGAATATTCTGGGTAGAAGTAGCAGCAGGCACCAAAGCCTCTGGGGCAGGAGCATGGGTGATGAGTCAGGGAACAGAAGCAGGTCTATGTGACTGGAACAGACTGAACGATGCCTAGGAGAGTAGATGGTCAGGAGGCTGCAGGCACCATCTCGTGAGGTTCTTTGAAAGTCTTTATTGGATTTGTTACTGTTGCTTCCGTTTTATGCTTTTGGTTTTTTAGCCACAAGGCATGTAGGCTCTCAGACTGAACTAGAACTCCCTACATTGGAAGGTGAAGTCTTAACCCTGGACCACTGGGGAAGTCCCTATGAGATGCTGGTTTATCATAAAACAGAATTTTTTTGGAGAAGGAAATGGCAACCCACTCTAGTATTCTGGCCTGGAGAATCTCATGGATAGAGGAGCCTGGCGGGCTACAGTCTGTGGGGTCACAAGAGTCAGACAAGCCTGAGTGACTACACGCGCGCGCGCGCGTGCACACACACACACGCACGCACACACACAGAATAACGGGAAAGCATTAGAGTGTTTACACTGGATGAGGGGCAGGATCTGATTCATGTCATTCTGGCCTCTAACTAGTTCACTCTTTGGGGCATTGAGAATAGTGCAAAGGGAACAAGGAAGAAGGAGAGGGACCAGCTAGGAGGCTGCCATCACGGCCCAGCTGAGAGACAAGGACTTGAACCACTGTGGCAGCAGTGAAGTAGCCAAATTCTCCAAACAATTTGAAAAGAGAGAGCTGAAAGTGCTATTGTTTTGGATTCTGTATTTCTGAACATACCTAGGAAATTTACTTTGGATTCTGATTGGTTTTTCCCCCCCTAACATATTAGTTTTAGCTCTCTAGTTTGTGTTTTCAGCATCTGTAAAAAACAAAACAACAAAAATAAAACCATGATCTCTATCTTTATCTAAAGGTTCTTTACAAAATCTCAAATGGGCTCAGGTCATGAATAGACCATTGCCCCAGCACAGATTCCCTCCAGTTTTGAATGCTGACGATTCAACATCCTTTGAGTAACAGTTGTACACCCATCAGGTGCACTGAATTCATCTCAGTTCTCTTCATTTTAGTTTGTCACTGCTAAACACCTCCCACATGTACCAGGCCCTGTGCGAGGCACAGGCGTGGTGGTAGAGGTGAGGACATTCACCTGTAATTCTCCTAAAGAAGTGCTGACAATCTGGTAGGCAGTGGGCACAATCACAAAGATATGGTCTGCAACATAATAAAGGCATTTTAGGGGAATGGACTAATTAGGATGCGTGACCACAGTCCAAGGATGGCATGGAGGTGATGCTGGTGCTGTGGTTGGAGTCAGGTGTGAAAATTCTGGCTGAGACACGACAGACCGGCTCTGTTCAGCATGCAGAGTGACAGCTGCTGGAGTGACGGGTGGTAGAGCATCGAGGCTGCATCTGTGATGTAGAACGCATCTCTGGAGGCAGTGCAAGGAAGAGTTTGAAAGGCTAGGGGCCGGGTAGGTTATAGTCGTTCCTGTTCAGCTGAGAGTTAGTTCGGCTATGATGGGGATGAAAGAAGGGGCTGGTGTTAGAGAGTTCTGAGAGCAAGGTGGACAGAATCACAGCTGAATCAGATACGAGGACTTAGATTAAGGTAGGAGTCAATTCAGACTCCTGAACTGTGCAGCTGGGCAGCTCTCTAAGCTGAAAAAGAGAAGACAAAAAGCAAAACTTGTTTTATTTCAACCTGAGGATGAATCATGTCTAGTTAGAGACATCCAGGCCAGAGTCCTGCACTATTAAATTCCACTCCTACTCGGGAGGTCAAATATCTCTTCTGATTCTAAAATGTCAGGATCATTGGTAATTTCAAATACTGTTGGTAGCAATAAAAGTGCTGCAATACTTTTTAAAAGCATGGAACAACATACACACGTTGACCTAGTTATCTTGCTCCTGAGAATTCATCTAAAAATACAATCTTATAGCTTATAAATTCCATCTAAGAGGTCTCTCATTGAATTTTTTGTCATTATGAAAAAGTAAAAGCAATTTCAAATTCCCTATAGTGGGGGAATGGAAGATTAATTAGATTTACAACCTGTACACAGTGTAATTATCCAATTAGAAATATTATGCAGGGCAATATTTCAACATGGAAAAGTACTGCTGTAATTTTAAGGGAATAAAGAGACAAAATATACCTAAATCATAAATTTATGCCAAAACTAAAAATTATACAGGAAAGATGATAAAAGATCTTAGGCACATGAAAATAGGGTTCCGATGGCACCTGGCCTGCAGTTTGGGCCAGGCAACTTAAGATTCCCCCTAAACTACTTGTAAAGATAGAAAGAAAAATGAAAACTATAGATAGCATTGGAAAGGAGAAATGATCCCTATGTCATGTCAGAATACGAACAGAATTTCTGCTAAGTATGATGCCTATGTGGCCTCTATGCTGATGCTAACCAGGAACAAAGCAAACTCAATGGCCAAACAAAGCAGAAAGTTGCCCGTTCTTTAACTGGGTGGCTCAGCGACAGAGCATCCACCTGCAACGCAGGGGACCCAGCTTCAATCCCGGGGTCAGGGAAAACCCCTCTGGTATTCTTGTCTGGAAAATCCCATGGACAGAGGAGCCTGGTCTACAGTCTATGGGGTTGCAGAGTCTAGCACGACTGAGCAGGCGTGCGCACTCTGAACACTTTCTTTGACTGTGCCCTCCCTACCTTGGAATGACAGCCTTGAACCAGACACAAAGCACTCATTCAGCTGCCTGCCAGCTGAGAGGATTTTGGTCATAGTTATACAATGTTACTATCTTTACTTTTGTGACTTTTGTTTCCACTTTATTTATAGCACCTTTTCATGCATATAGTTCTTAAGTTTTTTTCTTTATGGTTTGTGCTTACTTGTCCAAAAACAGGTTCTCTCTGGTGGTTTTGAAGGTATTTTCCTATGTTATCTTCTGAAAGGTTAATAGTTTCACCTTTCACATTTAGTTTGGTGACAGTTGGGAATTACTTTTTGTATATAGTGTGATGTATTATAGAAGCAAAACTCCAATTTTCAACTATGTATACCTAATGATCTCAGAATCATTCCTTAAAAACACAGTAACTTTACTGTAGCAACTCTCTTTCTCTCATTACCTTTGCTATAAATCTATTATCCATAACTATAGATGTTGATTTGGGGGGTTCTCTATTCCATCCCATTAATTGATTATTCTTATGCCAAAGTTACACTCACCTTAAAACTTTTTTTTTTTTAAATAAAAATAGTCTTTATGGATGGTACAGCAAGACCTTCTCCTTCCTTCTTTCAGAATGTTTTGGCTGCCCCGGGTCCTTCAATCATGTATTTCTACTTTATAATTATCTATTGTTCTGTTTTTACTAAAAAGAAGCCTATTGTAGTCTAGATTGCTGTCTTATCTACAAATCAACTTGACCAGAATAACATCATTAAAATATTCAGGCTTTTAATCCACGCGCATATTGTATCTCTCCATTTATTCAGATATTTTACGTCTCTCATAAAGTTTTATAGTTTTTCCTCTAGAAAAACTCATTTGAAGGAGCCTGGAAAGCTACAGTCCGTGGAGTCACAGAGAGCTGAACATGACTTAGTGACCAAACAGCAATACAATATAGAATTACTTGATATTTTGACACTACTGTACTGATAAAAGGTACTTTTTAAGGATCTCATTTTCTGTTTGCTGCTTCTATTACATCTCTTTCTGAATCTGTTCTGAGAAAGAAAATCGAAGAATCTGGAAAATATAGAAGCTACAAAAGCAAAAATGTGAACAGCGTCAGTCTTGCTCTTTATGATCTCGAGTGCGTACTTTAATTTTGTAATGACACTCCTAGTCTCTCCGGAATCCTTGTTTGTCTTATCCGCCCTCCCACCTCTTCCTTTTTACTTCTCCATCTCATCCTGTTAGACAGGAAGTAGAGGGGGCTGAGGGTCCTGCGCTGTGCTTTGGAATGAAAATATTGGGCAGGGAGATGATGGAGGCCGCGCAGGTGGCAGTAATGCTACAGACTGTGGACCGTCACAGGTCACCTGTGATCATCCCGCGACCCACCACACGATGGATGCAGCAGATGAGCTCACCTTGGGGTGATGCAGCTGCAGAAGGTGACCGTGGGTGGGGACCTGAGCCAGGGATCACACCCATCAACCTGACCTCAGTGAGGACCGATTCTGCCCAAAACGACAGGTGTCTATAGTGCCTCACACACACATGCTGACAATCAATGAATCTGTACAGGTGTTTCTCCTTTAAGGAAAAGTAATAGAAAGAAATTCAATACAGAGTCATATCAATGAGATTTAACATTTCCTACATGTATACTGAATGACTTACAAGTACCAACTCATTAAAACTCCACAGTGACCTTAACGATAGATTACGATTATTTCCATTTTGCCGTTGATAAAACCACAGCCCGGAGATATTTTAAATAATGCAGCCAAGATCACACTGCTCAGAAATGGCAGACATGGGATTCAAATCAGACAGACAAAGTTCGACCTCTGTGTTCTTATGTCTCCCTGCCCAAAGGTAAACATGCTGGAGAACAAAAGAAAAAGAGCATCAGCCTAAAGGAAACCCTTCTAAGAGGACACGGAGGCCAGAGGGCAAGAGGACACGCCCCAGCGGAACAGACTCAACGCCCATAAGGCAAGAGAGCAGGATGAGAGGCAAGAGAGAGAGAGGGCATAGGTGGTTTTAAAGAAACTAAAAATATCGGGACAGAATTAAAATATGCATCTGAGGCAATAAACAGTAAAGATAGAAGTTTATATTTTCATTTTGTAACTTTTTATATTTTCCAAATTTTCTATGACATACATGTATTTCTACTATAATCAGAAAACACTAAAACATTTTCCATACTCTTTTTCCCCGGTAATTCTACTTCTCTGAATATATCATAAGGGAATATTTCAAAGAGAAATTTATATGGATATAAGCAATGTGTTTCTAAAGAAAAGGAAACTAGAAAAATTCTAAAGATCCAAAAATAGAGGAATGTTTAAGTATTTTGTGGTCTATTTTTATGGCAGAATAGTTTATTGATATAAAACCATATGTTTCCAAATAATGCTTATCCAAAGAAGTTATCACCATAATGTTAAATAAAGGGCAGGATGAAAACCATCATATCTTTAGTGTGATTATAGTGTGTCACTGTGTGTGTGTATGTGTGTGTGAGAGAGAGAGAAAGAGGTAGGCATACGTATGCCTATCTAAAAGATTACTTTGGAGATTACAAGTATTTTTCCCCCAAATTTTATACATAGAGTATACAGTTGTGTGTGTTAGTCACGCAGTCGTGTCCAACTCTAAGCAACCTCGTGGACTTAAGCCTGCCAGGCTCCTCTGCCCATGGAATTCTCCAGGCAAGAATGCTGCTTTGCCATTCTTCTTTCCAACAATATACAGTTAAGTCATTAACAATCATTTAAAAAGGATCATAGTTGATTTGTTAGATCAAGACAGTTATAATGATGTCTCTTATTTCTGTTGTTAACACTTCAAAGGTTGCTTTTGCAATCCTTAGATTTTAAAATCTTTTTCTATTCCTCATGCTCTCATACTTAAAAATTCTACATCTGAGTCCCAAGACTTATTCTAAATTATTTTTCTAGTTATTTCTCCTTGAAATATCAAGGTATTCACAACATCATTGCTTTTCTTTCTGTGTGACTGCTGTTTTCATCTGCAGCATGGAGGTTCACAGTCTTAGGTGTCCTTTTTCTTCCATTCCTCATATATCAGTACACAGCCGTCCTTAGCAACTTGGCAAGTCTCCTTCTGAAGCCATTTCTTTTCATCTTCAGAGGGGTTCTGGGTTGTGTTATGGGAACCCAGTGCTCTGGCAACTTGGGAGGCCCAACTGTTATTGCCCAAATACTCTGCTTTGTTTTTCAGAGCCACGACCTTGAGTAAGACGCAAAGATGACATTCTGCCTCTATCTTTTGCTCCTTCAGAATTTCCAGACCCTGAGGACATCGTCCAGCTATTGCTGCTGCTGCTGCTTTTTCTTCTCCTTCATTTTTCCTTTTACTTCTTCCTTCTCTTTTTCTCACTATCTTTGTCTTTTCTCTTGCTTTTTAAAATGACTTATTTCCACGTGAATAAGTGAGTAGAATGAACTTCCTCCCTTCCTGACTTCCTTGCCTTCACTCTGTGTTCAGCTCTCATTCATTCATTCAAACATTATTAACCACTTATGCCAGGGAAAGGAATTGGGCTCTGTGGGGATTATGGATGAATAGACCTCCTCCTGCAGCCCTGGCATTGGAGTTATTCATCACTTATTTACGAAGGCAGGCTTACAGACAACCCAGTTATTTGTGTGCTATGTTAAGCGGAATAAACGTTTAACAGGGGAATAAACATTTAACTCCCTTTGGAGGAGGTGCAGAAGATTTCACAGAACAGATAACGCTTGACTTAAGTCTGGAGGAAGTTCGTCATGAGGACAAAATAAGGAGGTCAGGGCATTCCAGGTGGAGAAAACAATCTGTGTAAAGGTGTGAAAAAATAAAAGCTTGTGGTTCACTTATAGAAGGATAGTTAGGGTTCCGTTGTCTGATTCAACTTGGGTTCAAAGCAGCAGGTGTGGAGCAAACCTCTCCTCTGTCCCCATGCCTGTTCTGAGGGTTCACACGACCATAATCACTGCTCGGATACTCCCAGACTGATGCCAGCTCTGGCTAACATAACTTGCTTTGCAACCATAGCAGATTTTATCCCCTAAGTCATAGCCTTTCCACATCATGCTCCTCTTTGGTCATGGGTTTAGTGGCTCTCTTTCCCATGTTTTACTTCTAATGGTTCAAGCTCAAGAATCTGAGTGCATCCTTAAATGTTATTCTAAGGTCGACATAGCAATAAGTTCTACACAGGCAAACATTTCCTGCTTCATTCATACTAGTTCCCCGTAGCAGAAATTAAGCACCTTCTCCAGGCCCAGGCTGGAAGTAAGGGTCTTAATCTCTGTGGTCAAGACCCTGGTGAAAACAGCATGCTTACTGGGTTTACAGTATTCTGCCCACAGATGGGGTGCTCAGGTAGAAACTTCCAAACCCAGATAACCACCTGTCTTGAGATAACCATTGCCTTTCACACCTGATGCCTTGCCTAACAAGCAAAACCCTTAAGGTGGTAGTAGTTTAGTCACTAAGTCATGTCCAACTCTTGCAATCCCACGGACTGTATCCCGCCAGGCTCCCCTATCCATAGGATTCTCCAGGCAAGAGTACTGGAGTGGGTAGCCATTCCCTTCTCCAGTGTATCTTCCCAACCCAGGGACTGAATTTGGGTCTCCTGCATTGGCAGGAGGATTCTTCACTACTAGGGAAGTCCCACCATGTTACTCCATTGAAAAAAGGTATCTGATATCTATTTTAGTTCCACTGTAAATAATATTTAAAATATTGGCTTTTCCTTCTTCCGTGTAGCTACCTTAGTTAAACTTCAACAGCTCATTAGGGAATACGTAATAGTATGTTATATTATGTTGATGCTTTGCCAACAGATAACTCGTATTCACTGACACATGTTAGCACACTTCACAGAATAAGAACTTATGCGTAATTCAGAAATTCTTTGTCAAGTTTTCAATAACCTGACTTCTTTCATTAAGACTGGAAACAATTCTTTTTCATTAAAATAAATCTACCTGTTGATTCATAAAACTAAGATCATGGCATCTGGTCCCATCACTTCATGGGAAATAGATGGGGAAACAATGGAAACAGTGTCAGACTTTATTTTGGGGGGCTCCAAAATCACTGCAGATGGTGACTGCAGCCATGAAATTAAAAGATGCTTACTCCTTGGAAGGAAAGTTATGACCAATCTAGAAAGATATTCAAAAGCAGAGACATTACTTTGTCAACAAAGGTCCATCTAGTCAAGGCTACGGTTTTCCCAGTAGTCATGTATGGATGTGAGAGTTGGACTGTGAAGAAAGCTGAGCGCCAAAGAATGGATGCTTTTGAATTGTGGTGTTGGAGGATGGTTTTTCCAGTAGTCATGTATGGATGTGAGAGTAGGACTGTGAAGAAAGCTGAGCACCAAAGAATGGATGCTTTTGAACTGTGGTGCTGGAGAAGACTCTTGAGAGTCCCTTGGACTGCAAGGAGGTCCAACCAGTCCATCCTAAAGGAGATCAGTCCTGGGTGTTCATTGGAAGAACCAATGCTAAAGCTGAAACTCCAATACTCTGGGCACCTCATGCGAAGAGTTGACTCATTGGTAAAGACTTTGATGCTGGGAGGGATTGGGGGCAGGAGGAGAAGGGGATGACAGAGGATGAGATGGCTGGATGGCATCACCAACTCGATGGACAAGAGTTTGGGTAAACTCTGGGAGTTGGTGATGGACAGGGAGGCCTGGCGTGCTGCAATTCATGGGGTTGCAAAGAGTCAGACATGACTGAGCAACTGAACTGAACTGAACTGAACCTGTTGATTACCTGAAAAGATGACTGATACAAGAGAAAGGATAAGATACATCATTTTTGAGAATAAATCTACCAAACTGTATGTTAATGAATTAAACTTTCTGTTCCTTTCAAATTTATACAACAGAATTGATCCAAGAAACAGACAATAAGTACAAATTAGCTTAAGGAAAAAACAAAACTTATTATTGGTTCAAGCACTTGAAAAGGTCAGGGTTAGGAGCAGTAATAATACTGACAATGAGCATGAAATAAACCAGGGTCTCAACAAATAAGTCTCTCTTGTCCTCTCTCTCTCTCTCCCTCTCTTTCCCTCCCTTTGATCTTGCTCTGACTGTGCTGTTTTCATTCTTAAATGCACTTTCATGCTGAAATAATTGAATGCCAGCACTACAAAGCACAGATCATCTTTAGGATTTGTGATCCAGCAGCCCCTTCGCCTTGGGAAAACTGACTGCATCTCCCTCCCGACTCTTTGGGCCCCATGTTCATCTCTTAAATGACCTTTTTTCTTTTCTTTTTTTTTTTTTTAAGGTAGGCTACTTCACACACTTGGCTCTGGGCTGAGTGTTGGGGGACTCAAAGCTATGAGACACAATGTCTCTCCATGTGGAATGTTTGCTTTCTTTCCCCTAAAAGGAAGAAAATAATTGTGGCAGACTGAAAGAGTGAATGTCTTTTACATTTCTTTGGAGTAAACATATCAAACCCACATTCTGTCCTGTTTTTGGTAAAAACAAACAAAAAATGGGTTAAAATGAATGCTATTGCATTGAAAACATCCATCTGTGTTCCTCCCAGGTGGTGCTAGTGGTAGAGAATAGGCCTGCGGATGGCGGAGACGCAAGAGACATGGGTGAGATCCCTGGGTTGGGAAGATGCCCTGGAGAAGGGAATGGCTACCCACTCCAGCATTCTTGCCTGGGAAATCCCATGGAGAGGAGCCTGGTGTGCTGTACACCATAGGGTCTCAAAAGAGTTGGACACAACGGAGTGACTGGTCACGCATGCATGCACGCACACGTTTTTTTGGACATTTTCCTATAGTTTAGCCCTGGGTGTCACTACATTAAAGACATTCTTCAGAAACTATATATTACTAGAATGACCACGGTTCTGGTTTGGCTGGGACACCTCTGGTTTACGCCTGCTATCTCAGCAGAATTATTAATAGTGCCTCCTTTTCTAAAAATGTCCTGATTTGGATGATAAATCAAGTGGTCACCCTTAATTCTAGCAATGTGCCTGGGAAACCACCTCCCAGTGATTGTGACATCTTATTTCGCCTCATTAGGAACATTCTGTCCTGGATAGGTAAATTTGCCTGGTAACTTGAGGGCAATGTCCTAAGGCCAAACACTTACAGTATTTCAACTGCTTTTCATGACAATCTTTCAAAAACGATCGTATATTCCTCTGCCTTAAGAGGGCACCCTAAGAATAACCTAACCTTTTCTGGCTCATTCAGCAGCCTCATGCACTAACTGAGCCGTAGATACATGATACAGATGGGATGAGGCATAGAGCAGAGCGGCTGTCGGTCTTACCTTTGGCCCTAGAGCTCGCTTTCTTTAAAGAGTATCAAGATGAGCTTTCTTTTGGGTAACTTTCCATTTTTTTTCCCCTAAGGTGATGAATAAATGATATTTGATGGCTAAAATAACATAACAAAACTAGTTCTATGCAAAGTAACTTGCAGAGTTAAAGGTTGAAAGCACAGCATTCTCCTAAGTGATAATTTTGACCTTTGAAAGAATTTCTGCCATATCCTTACTATCATACAAAATACTGAACACATCACTAATGCATTGGAACCTGGGCAGCATTTTGTGAAGCTATAATCTCCCTTCTACTTTGTCTGCACAGTTATTATGCAGCAGGCAACAAAGGAACAATATCACTAGCAATATTAGACATCTGTGTGGCAAGTTTTCATGAGGAACTGATTCAACAGGCTAAAAATGTTACTGATAATGAAATATTAAATAAGTCTGTAATTATAGCAATAGGCACAAATTTTTCAAAATTTCCCTAATTTTAATAAGTTATCAACTTTAAATGTAAGTTACATACAATAATATGCACCAAGTTTCACTGGATAGTTCAGTAAGTTTTGACAAATCCACACACCTGTGTAACCACCTCCTCTATCAAGAAATATAACATTGCCGTCACTGCAGAAGTTCCCTGTGCTCTTCCGTGGTCAATTCTCTGTCTGCTCCTGGCCCCAGACAACTGCTTTTCTCCCTTCTATTGATAGAGGCTTGCCTCTACTGAGTGCTTGCATGCTAAGTCACTTCAGTTCAGTTCAGCCGCTCAGTTGTGTCCGACTCTTTGCGACCCCATGAATCGCAGCACGCCAGGCCTCCCTGTCCATCACCAACTCCCGGAGTTCACCCAGACCCACGTCCATCGAGTCGGTGATGCCATCCAGCCATCTCATCCTCTGTCGTCCCCTTCTCCTGCCCCCAATCCCTCCCAGCATCAGAGTCTTTTCCAGGGAGTCAACTCTTCATATTAGGTGGCCAAAGTATTGGAGTTTTAGCTTTAGCATCATTCCCTCCAAAGAACACCCAGAGCTGATCTCCTTCAGAATGGACTGCTTGGATCTCCTTGCAGTCCAAGGGACTCGCAAGAGTCTTCTCTAATACCACAATTCAAAAGCATCCATTCTTTGGCACTCAGCTTTCTTCACAGTCCAACTCTCACATCCATACATGACTACTAGGAAAACCATAGCCTTGACTAGATGGACCTTTGTTGGCAAAGTAATGTCTCTGCTTTTCAATATGCTATCTAGGTTGGTAATAACTTTCCTTCCAAGGAGTAAGCGTTTTTTAATTTCATGGTTGCAATCACCATCTGCAGTGATTTTGGAGCCCCCAAAAATAAAGTCTGACACTGCTTCTATTGTTTCCCCATCTATTTCCTATGAAGTGATGGGACCAGATGCCATGATCTTAGTTTTCTGAATGTTGAGCTTTAAGCCAACTTTTCACTCTCCTCTTTCACTTTTATCAAGAGGCTTTTAAGCTCCTCTTCACTTTCTGCCATAAGGGTAGTGTCATCTGCATATCTGAGGTTATTAATATTTCTCCTGGCAATCTTGATTCCAGCTTGTGCTTCTTCTAGCCCAGCATTTCTCATGATGTACTCTACAAATAAGTTAAATAAGCAGGGTGACAATATACAGCCTTGATGTACTCCTTTTCCTATTTGGAACCAGTCTGCTGTTCCATGTCCAGTTCTAACTGTTGCTTCCTGACCGGCATACAGGTTTCTTAAGGGGCAGATCAGGTGGTCTGGTATTCTCATCTCTTTCAGAATTTTCCAGTTTGTGGTGATCCACACAGTCAAAGGCTTTGGCATAAGTCACTTCAGTCATGTCTGATTCTTTGTGACCCTATAGACTGTATCCCCCAGTCTCCTCTGTCTGTGGGATTCTCCAGGCAAGAACACTGGAGTGGGTTGCTATTCCCTTCTCCAGAGGATGGAGCCTGCGTCTCTTACGGCCCTGGATTGGCAGGTGCATTCTTTACCACTAGCGCCACCTAGAACTTTGTATAAATGAAATTTAGTATCTACTCTTACTCTTCCCTGGTGACTCAGATGATAACCTTCCTGCAAAGCAGGAGACCTGGGTTCCATCCCTGGGTCAGGAAGATCCCCTGGAGAAGGGAATGGCATCCCACCCCAGCATTCTTGCCTGGAGAATCCCATGGACAGAGGAGCCTGGCAGCAACAATCCATGGGGTCGCAATGAGTCTGATATAACTGAGAAACTTTTACTTACTCTTTTGACAGATTTCACTCACGATGTTTCTGAGATCCCCCCATGTTACTATCAGTAGTTTAATACACTTTTTTTGGGGGGGCTGAGTAGTATTCCATTGCATGGATATATTATAATTTGCTTATCAATTTATCTGTTGACTTAAATCGACATTTGGATGATTTCTAAATTGGGAGTATTTTAAATTAAGAGAGACATTATGTAGATATATGTCTTCATTTCTCTTCGATAAATACCTGGAAGTAAAACTGAAGGTTGTTGTTCAGTCACTGAGTTTTGTCTGACTCTTTGAGATCCCATGGGCTGCAGCAGGCCAAGTTTCTCTTTCACTGTGGCTCCAAGTTTGCTCAAATTCAAGTCCACTGAGTTAGAGATACTCCCCAGCCGTCTCCTCTGCTGCCCCCTTCTCCTTTTGCCTTCAGTCTTTCCCAGCATCAGGGTCTTTTCCAGTAAGAAGGCTCCTCTCATCAGGTGGCCAAAGCATTGGAGTTTCATCTTCAGCAACCGTCATTCCAACAAATATACACGGTTGATTTCCTTTAGGATTGACTGGTTTGACCTCCTTGCTTTCCAAGGGACTCTCAAGAGACTTCTCCAGCACCATAGTTGGAAGGCATCAGTTCTTCATATGCTAATAACAGGTGTCAGTGTATAAAAACTTGAAAATTGTTTTCCAAAGTATCTGTAACATTTGCATCACAAACATCACCATGTGAAAGTCCCGTTACTCCCATCCTTGCCAACACTGGGCGCTATTGGTATTCTCATTTTCGTCATTGCTGGTGCACCTTGGTAGGACTTTGTAGCTTCAGTAAACATCACCCAGCTGGCTAATGATGCAGAGTGTGTTTTCATATTCCTTTCCTTAATTTTTCACTTTTAAATTCCTCATAGTGGGTTCCTAATTTTCCTGCAATTATCTTAGAGCTGTGAGATTATCTTATGGTAAAGATACTCAAATGATTATATCAACCAGAAAATACTACTCTGTCCAATGGTTACTTGATGTGTTCACTTGTTTTCATCCATTCATTCATGTGACTGTGTGGGCTCCATGCAAATGCTAGAGGGACTATGTATGGAACTTTCTTACCCCTCCACGTATACTGTAAAGACTAGATAAATGAATAACACTTTTGAAATGTTGGAAATGATAAAATGTAATAGTTGCCAAATGTTTTATTTCATGGAAGCTCTGACAATATGCACAAAAATAACAGTGGTATAGCCAGAGGCATGATGTGATCAGATATATATTAATATTTTTAGAAAACCACTCTTACTCTGTTTACAACCATAGTAATTGACTCACTAGTGTATACAAGGGTATACTTTACATAATTAAATCTGACCAGACTTAACAGCATTGAGAAGTTATTAGAAATAAGTTGATTAAAAAGGGCCACACAATACAGCCTCTACGGTTATTATTCTAGAGTTTCTAACGTTGTGATTCACTCTGAGTAACCAAACCAAGAGGGTCTGTGAATTACATTTGTTCTGACTAGCCTTTTGGCTTTTAGTTGGCACTGAGCAGAGATGGGGTGACCTCTGATTTTTTTTTAAATTAAAAATTAGTCATAAAACACATCCCCAGGTGTTCCCACTTACTCACAGGCTATATTCAGCAAAACCAGCAGGTTAATTTCTAGAACCTCCAATATATTTACTAGTGGCCTTTCTCAGTGAGTTTTTGTGCATATTATAAAGATAAACCAATATGAAATATACTGATCCATGGATATTTTCCTATGCTCGACATTTTGAATTTACGTAAACATTTCTGTGTACACTCTCAAGGTCAACACAACCTTCTGACTCAAGTGCTCTTTGCCTTTCACTGGAATAAGAGTGAGCTGTATCCCTGTGTCTCTGTCAATTCATGAATCCAGGGGATGGTAGAGGAGGATAAAAGTAGAGAAAATCAGAAATGCCTGAAGGAGTGAAATAAGATGTTTGGATGTGCTCTCTCCTATAAGATTTGGAAGCAACAGCAGGCATGCAGTCACAGAGGGCTGGAGACTTCAGCAGGAGTGATCAGATAACCAAACAAAAAGGCCAGAGGGGTACCCAGATGGCTGGAAAGACCAACTCACAGCAGTACAGGGACCCTACAGAGTAGAAGCTGGGGGCTCTGGCAGCTGTGAGCTGTGGTGCAAGCTCAGGCGAGTACCCGTGAACGTGATCTTTTGCAAGACATGGTTCTGCTTTTGGGGTAAATGAAGCAGAGCAGCCAGAAGCAGGGTAAAAGCTAAGAGCACAGTTTCTGAAGAAGCCGACGTATAAGGGAAGGTCACAGAAAGATGGCACATCTGGAAAGGAATAAAAAAAGGAAGGAGGGAAGGAGGAAAGAAAATGTAAAAGAAAACTAAAGGCATGAGGAAGGAAGAAAATGAAACTATGTGAGGTGGTGCATATGCTAATTACTTGATTGTGATGATTACTTCACAATGTGTATACATATATATAGATTTACATATCAAAGTGTCAAACTGTATACCTTAAATATATACACTGTCGGGGGTAAATTATACTTCAACAAGATAGGAAAAACTCTGAGTAAATAAAAAATAAATCATTTAAATGCCTGGATGGCACAGTGATAAAAAATCCGCCTATAAGTGCAGGAGACACAAGAGATGGAGCTTCTATCCCTGGGTCAGGAAGATCCCCTGGAGTATTCTTGCCTGGGAAATCCCACGGACAGAGGAGCTTAGCAGGCTACAGTCCGTGGGGCTGCAAAGAGTCAGACACGACTGAGCATCAGCACTGCCATCAAGTGTATAAACCAAAACATTAACAGTGATTATCTCCGGGTAACAGAACTATGTTGAGTTTTCTTTTGGTTTATCCATGCCTATTATTTTTTTAAAAAAATACACATAAATCACTTTAAAAATTTAAGAAAGGAAGAACCTACTTGGAGTCCTTTTATTGTGGCTAAGCAGTGAATTGATCCATATATGGTCAGGCTACCCACAATGGCTATTTTCTCGTTCTTTATATATCCCCTACTCAACCAGCCCCTGTTTCACCTATACCTACTCACTTGATCAATTTTCCTACATATCTGCCCCACCCCCCTGCCTGGCCTCATCTAGTGGTTGTTCCTATCTTTGGATCAGAACAATTTCACCATTTGTTGTTTAGTTGCCAAATCTTGTCTATCTCTTTGCAACCCCATGGGCTGCAGCATGCCAGGCTCATCTATCTTCCACTATCTCCTGGAGCTTGCTCAGATTCATATCTACTGAGTCTGTGATGCTATCTAACCATCTCATTTTCTGCCACTCCCTTCTTCTTTTGCTTTCAATCTTCCCAGCTTCAGAGTGTTTTCCAATGAGTCAGATTTTTGCATCAGGTGGCCAAAGTATTGGAGCTTCAGCTTTAGCGAAGTCTTTCCAATGAATAGTCAGGGTAGATTTCCTTTAGGATTAACTGGTTTGATCTCCTTGCTGTTCAAGGAACTCTCAAGAGTCTTCTCCAGCACCACAACTAGAAAGCACTAATTCTTCAGTGCTCAGCTTTATGGTCCAACTCTCACATCCATACAGGACTACTGGAAAAACCATAGCTTTGACTATATGGACCTTTGTTGCCAAAGTAATGTCTATGCTTTTTAATATGATGTCTATGTTATTCATAGTTTTTCTTCTAAGGAGCAAGCGTCTTTGAATTTCATGGCTGCAGTCACTGTCTGCAGTGAATTTGGAACCCAAGAAAATAAAATCTGTCACTGCCTTCACTTTTTCCCCTTCTATTTGCCATGAAGTGATGGGACTGCTGCCATGATCTTAGATTTTTTTCATGTTGAATTTCAAGCCGGGTTCACTCTATTTCACCTTCATCAAGAAGCTCTTTAGTTCCTCTTCTGCCATTTGACTAGTATCATCTGCATATCTGAGGCTGTTGATATCTCTTATAGTAATCTTGATTCTAGCTGTGATTCATCCAGCCTGGCGTTTCACATGATGTACTCTGCATAGAAGTTAAATAAGCAGGGTGACAATAGACAGCCCTGATATACTCCTTTCCCAATTTTGAACCAGTCAATTGTTTCACGTTGGGTTCTAACTGCTGCTTTTTGACCTGCATACAGGTTTCTCAGGAGACAGGTAAGGTGGGCTGGTAATTCCATTTCCTTAAGAATTTTCCACAATTTGTTGTGATCCAACAAATTGTAGAAGACTTTAATATAGTCACTGTAGCAGAAATTGATGTTTTTTTCTGGAATTTTTGGCTTTTCCTATGATCCAACAGATGTTGGCAATTTGATCTCCAGTTTCTCTGCCTCTTCGAAATTCAGCCTGTACCTCTGGCGGTTCTTGGTTCATGTGTTGTTGAAGCCTAGTTTAAGGATTTTGAGCATAATCTTGTGCTTAGTTGCTTCAGTCGTGTCTGACTCTATGACCCCATGAACCACAGTCCGCCAGGCTCCTCTGTCCATGGGGATTCTCCTGGCAAGAATACTGGAGTGGGTTGCCATGCCCTCCTCCAGAGCATCTTCCCTACCCAGGGATCAAACACATATCTCCTGTGATAACTGCACTGCAGGCGGATTCTTTACTGCTGAACCACCAGGGAAGCCCCAGCCATGATCTTGCTAGCTTGTGAAATGAGTACAATTGTACGGTAGTTTGAATGTTCTTTGGCATTGCCCTTTTTGGGATTGGAATGAAAATTGATTTTTTCCAGTCCAGTGGCCACTGCTGAGTTTTCCTAATTTGCTGACATATTGAGTGCAGCACTTTAACAGCATCATCTTTTAGGATTTGATTTACATCTGGAATTCTTTCACCTCCGCAAGCTTCGTTCATAGTATTTCTTGATAAGGCCCACTTAACTTCATACTCCAGGATGTCAGGCTCTAGGTAAGGGATCATGCCATCGTGGTTGTCTGGGTCATTAAGATCTTTTCTGTATAGTTCTTCTGTATATTCTTGCCTTCTCTTTTTAATCTCTTTTGCTTCTGTTAGGTCCTTACTGCTTCTGTCCTTTACCATGCTCATCCTTGCATGAAATGTTCCCTTGATATCTCCAAATTTCTCCACCACAGAGCTTATCAAATGGGCAACGAGGGGCGTGCACCTCTGCTAGTTTAGGTGGGGCCAGGGAGCCACCCAGTGGTTAGTTCCTGAAAGTGGTACCCTCCTTCTCCCTTGGTGGGGCAAAGATGGCTACCCTGTCCTGCCTGCAGGCACACAAGGCAAGCTGTTGCTCCAGGACCTCGCATCAGATGTGAGCGGTTCCCTGTTCATTAGACTATGAGCGCCTCTGTTGCTGACTCTGAGCTGTTTCTTCAGACTCTAGGCAAGTCCAGGGCTGCAGGCCTGCAGGGTGCGACCCAATAGTCACGGAGGCTGGAACAGCTTAGAGTTGATGAGACTTCATCAATTCTTCATCAGTCACCTGGAAGGAAGGACAGGAAGCAGGGAGGACAGACACTCGCTAACACCCTCCAGGGTGTATTTGAGGACTTGTGCTCATAGCCCTTCAAGCAAGAATACACCTTCTCTTGAACCTGGCTTCCGCTCTCCATCCTGCTGCTCTGCGTTGGGCGGTGAGAGAGGAGTGTGAAGTGTTCAGCTGTCTCAATGCAGTCAAGCCCCAGGAAACTGTTGAAGCGAGAAGGGCCTGGCTCGCCCTTTTAGAAAATGCCTTTCTGACCTTTTTCCACTCGGCAGAACTTGCCAAATGTGGTGTCTTTAGAGCAACACAATGCTAACCTTAGAAGTTCCTGCTGCCTTTAATGGCTCTTTGCCTCTCCAGACAGGAGAGCTGTGCTATCATCAGTTTCCTTACAGCTGCCTCTCTTCTCCACGGTTAGGGTGCCTGCCTACTACGACGCTCTTCTCCTCCCTACTGCCCGTTTGGTCTCGGAAAAGAGAACAAACAAGCAGATTACTGCCTTCTCCTCTCCTTATTTCTCCCAACCCCATAGCTTTCATCCCCAAGTGGTCTGCATCTCAGAGCTACAGTTCTTCAGTACGATGCTCTATTCATCTGGTTAGTAAGCCCACTGATCACAGTAGCAACCCTCGGGAGTGCTCATTTCTTCTCAGCTGCTTTCTTCTTCCCCGGCTACTCCAAAGGTGCTGCTACTTTACTCCTGAAAGTACTTAAAAAGTACTGCTGAGACCTGGGATGTTACCCAGAATCTGACCTTACATCTACAAATAACCATCTGTGAACACAATAGATCTTTACTGGAAATTTTCAGACTAGAAAACTTCAAGGGACAACCTAGCTAGAAAAGCAAAACGATCTTCCTTCTTTCCGTCCTTCCACCTCCACATCCACCTATCCATCCATTTATCCATACAATATTTGATAGTTACATATTTTCACCTCAATATAATCAAGTACTATTACAGGAAGCCTGGTGTGCTGCAGCCCATGGGGTCACAAAGAGTCAGACACGACTGAGTGACTAAACAGATTAATTCATTAATTATTGATTGAGTATACATTTCCTGAAACCATTTTAGGTGCTGAAGATACAGCAATAAAACAGACATCTCTGGAAATGATTCCGTCGAGTCTATCTCCAGTTATGACTTCCTTTCCAGGTACTAGATGTGAGTGTCCAGCTGGTTCTCAACGACCCTAAACAACTCCCATTCAGTAGGTTCAAAACTGAAGCCATTATGTCTACCTTCCAGCAAAATAGTAATGTTAACTATTTGTCTCAAAAACCTTCAGTGGCTTAATGTAACTTACTGACTATAGCCTAGCTTCTTTTGCCTAATATTTATGACAGTCTATAATGAATTCCCAGGCACATAATTCTGTTACTATTTTCTAATAAAATTGCATATATTCTTGCTATCGCTCAGCTCATGTTGTTACTATTGACCAGAATAGTGTATGTATATGTGTGTGTGACACAGAGATTTAAGTAAAGTAGACAGTTCTGCCCAGCAACCACTCCATGATTACTGCCTCAAGAGTTAATGAGTGTGGAATGAAGTCCCAAATGTACATTTGCCTAATTTTTTATAGTTTTCTGTGTCTCTCTCATAGTATGAGCATAATGCTGGGCCAAGACTGAGTCTAACCTGCATGTATTTTTCATGCAATATGGCCCTCTCTTTACTTGATGCTCAGTTGAAGAATCTGCTATCTGTTCTGATCCTAGAGGAAAATCTGTCTATGTTGGCTACAATAGATTGTTTCTAATCTGTCCTATGAGTATGACCATATATTCTGTATTTTGTGGGTGAATTTTTAAAAATTTTGTGTTACTTTGAATGTACATAAATTTTACCTTCTCTGATTTTAGAACCAAATGTCTGGTATCAATAAAATATAAACCCATGATGCTGTGATTACTGTGATCTGCCAAATAAGGTTATAATCTCCTGTGTACAGGATCTATAACAATAATTCCTCATGGATCTTTTATTAATACAGGGCTGGGGTTGAAACCTGGTGCCCGTGGTTGGATGAAGAATGGCAGTAACTGAAAGTGTTGACTGTCAAAGAACAGGAATAAGTCCAGAAAGGGGTGGTTTAAGGACCTAGAAGAAACAAATGTCCTTAACCCCTTCATATGGTTTCAGTTTGAAGGAAGCTTCTGAAGCCTCAGTGTGTTTAAAACAGAATTTGAATGACATTTTAATTTATAAAATTACAAAAGGACAGGAAACTCCACATGCCTGGGGTCTGGAAGAGGAGAGCAGGAAAGGAAGAGGTGATTAGGCTTCAGAAAGAAATATATGTACCCTCTGTATGGAATAGAAAATCTCTAATTTGAAATGACTATCGAAAGATTAAATTATGTGAAGGAAAAATATCATATCAGTTTCAATGTGAATTCAGCAAGCTTCCAGTATGAATTGAAGGAGACAAACATTTGTTATTATCTATCATTTCAGATAACTTTATAACCAAAGCATTAACATCCTTATGTTGGTATTTTCAAAGCAGCTTGAAGTTTATCGATTTTCCATGATACTGGATGATTAATTTCATTCTTGAGTCTGGTAAAAGTTAATCTAAGCCAGATAGCATAGTGTCAGCAGCTGGAATTCATAATGCAATCTCCTTTCATTTCCTCGTTATCTTAGTTGAATAACCTCCTATGAATACAACTGCCATAGGAATCCCAATTCAAAGATCCTTTGGTTTATCACAATTTCTAATTGTTTTAGTTGAATTTGTTTCCTCAAATATGTCAATAGATTGTTATAAAGAGGTCAGGCCATGAAGGCAGGGACCATGAGTGTCTTGTTCCCTGCTGTATCCCCAGCATTTAGGATGATAACTCTCTACAGGGTAGGGGTCCAATAGCAATTTGTTCAGTTAATGGATTAATGGACCAGAATTACTCTGGCCAAGAGGTTTTCCTGGAGATTCAGGCTCAAAGGACTTGGTCATCCTAAGACTTAAAGGACTAGGAACATTAGCTAGATGGCTTGACATGAAATAGGAAAAGCTGTAAAAGTCAGCAAAAAAACAGTTTGCTCATTGGTTCGAAACAAGATTTTATAACTGTGGTGCAAATGCATAATTTTCCTAAATGTACATTACTTGTTTTCAATCAGTTCCCATGCCTGAATGATGTATCTTCTTGTACTCTAAGTGGCTGAGATTATGTAAAAGTGTTGAAGATTTAGGATAGAGAGAAGATGTGGAGATCAATTAGAAGACCCAGCAATAATCCCCAGTCAGGTATAAAAGGAAAAAGACCTGTTCAATTTCTTGGATAGTGAGTGACCAATAACAAAGACTGGGAAAAACTATTTGGAAGTTCCTCTAGAACTTTTTCCCTTAGTGAAGCCCAAATTTTATCATCGTCAATTGTGATGCAAAGCATTGGATAGTGATTCGGAAAGGCTTTTATATGTGCTATGTATGTGACAAATGATAAATCATCACACGGAAAACAGCATACATCTAAAAACATACACTAGAGTAACAATGGCAACCCACTCCAGTACTCTTGCCTGGAAAATCCCATGGACGAAGGAGCCTGGTGGGCTGCAGTCCATGGGGTCGCTAAGAGTCGAGCACGACTGAATGACTTTACTTTCACTTTTCACTTTAATGCATTAGAAAAGGAAATGGCAACCCACTCCAGTGTTCTTGCCTGGAGAATCCCAGGGACGGGGAGCCTGGAGGAGAGTCGGACACGACAGCAGCAGCAGCAGAGTAACATTTGCTATAGAAACGGAGCTTGGAAAAGAAAGCACGTGTGGGGACTTTTCTGGTACCACCAGTTCATGCTTCCAGAGAAGGGGGTGTAGTCTGATCCATGGTTGGGATCCCATAAGCCATATGGCATGGCCAAAATATAATAATGATAATAAACATCTTGGGAGGGGGCTTCAGGATTTTGGGACACATGTATGCTGGTGGTTGATTAATGTTGTATGGCAAAAACCACCACAATATTGTAAAGTAATTAGCCTCCAATTAAAATAAATAAATTAATTAAAATAATAATAATAATAACTATCTAAAAAATAAAGTAAAGCATTTGTGCCGTTTGTAACCCATCTTCTCTCCCCTGGGTGACGCATAAGAGAGGAAAGGAAAACAGAAATAGATGACCCAGTAAAGACTCCTTTATAAACATAGTAATCAGACTCCCTGATGATACTAGCAGACAGATAGGAGAGTGTTTTCCGTGGAATCTCTCTAGCAGGCTACATCCAGTCTGTCTAGTTGTTCATAGCAAATGAGCAACTTATGGATTTGTGGGTTATGGTCCACGGGAAAGCGTTAGGTCAGTTATGTTCTTCTCACTGCTGTTTCGTTGCTAAGTCATGTCCAACTGTTTTGCAACTCCACCGACTGTAGCCAGCCAGGCTCCTCTGTCCATGGGATTTCCCAGGCAAGAACACTGGAGTGGGTTGCCATTTCCTTCTATAAAGGATCTTCCTGAATCAGGGATTGAACCCATGTCTCCTGCATTGGCAGGCAGATTCTTTACCACGGAGCCACCAGGAAAGCTAGGTCAGCTATATAGTGTGAAAGGAAATAATAATTTTTCTTCAAAGCTTTATGAATAATTTATTATAAGGAAAACGCAATGAATGAGGTAAAAATATCTTATTAGATAAGTGGAATTCTTCAGAAACTAAGAAGAATTTCTTTCAGTGGAAGGAAATCTAAGGGAAAAGAACAGCTTTTCTCCAAAGTAACCCAGCACAGATGCTTGTGGCTATTAACTGTTAAATATTAATATTTAATTAACCTACTGAAAACCAAGTTACGGGGCCCTTGCTGTAGGATCTCTGCTCACCCCAAAGCCAAAGCTGAATTAGCCTTAAATAGGATATATGGCACTTCCTTGAATTTAGGGCATCAGCACAAACCTAAACTAGGGCTTAGGGAAGAGAAATCAGTAAGAACTGCCTCTCACCGCCTGGCATGTGGGCTTCTTAGAACCAAAAAAGAGAGAGAAGCATTATCAGTAATCCTCTCGAAGGTAACTTTTTCAGTGAGATAAGTAGAACAGTTATCAGATGTCCCAATTTTTTCAAGAAAGACCTTCAATTGACGCAAGGAGAATTGCGTTTTCTTATTAAAACTATATTTTGCATTTGTAACTAGTTTTGTTACAAATCAGACGGGTGAACCTTTAACTATGTGTTTCTGAAATCTTATGAAGAAGAAGTTTGCTCCTGGTCTATGTTTGATTCTATTTGCTTTTTTTGTGTGCTGTTTGTTTGCTTTTGACTGCACCACTCAGCATGTGAGATCTTAGCTTCCCGGCTAGGGACCGAAACCACACCCCTTGCCTTGGAAGTGCAGTCTTAACCACTGGACCACAAGAGAAGTCCCTATGTTTGATTCATTTTTTCAGTTTTACTCTCTTGCATGTTAAGAGACTATGAGAGATATCTATATCATTTTCTATTTTTTAATGAAAATTTTTCTCTTTCCTAATTACTTTACATTTAGCTATCTTTCCAAAGTCATAATTTTTTATATAAAATTTTCTTATACAGAGATAAATATGCCCTCCAAGAATTGGTAGCTAGAAGACAACGAGCATATTTCATCCCTGAAACTTGCTAACTTTAATTTATTATAAATGTATTGCAATTGCCACATGTTAATGAGTTGATCTTTACTTATTTACAATGTTTATGTGACTGTAATCAGCTCTTGGTTTGTAGGGGGATAATTACTAAAATCCAGGCTCAGGGTTTTATCTGAAAGTGTAAGGAAACTAGTATGAGGGTATCTAGAAACACATGGGCCAATTAAGGAAAAAATAAGAGGAGAAAATTTAAAATGTATAACATTGAAATAAAAAACAAGAGTAATGATGCATTATTATTTTGTGCTCATTTATTCATCAGTTTTCTGTTCTATTTATATTGAGAGAGCTCAAAATTAAGGGACAAATGAAACTTAAGAGGATTCAAATTAGTCTCCTTAGGACAGGCCATGAAACACCAAGTAGGCCTGAAGAGACGTGGAGGAGGTGAGCCATCAATCTCTGGAACTCTAATTCAGAATGCAAATGTCCTTCTGCTGGAAATCTGCTTCCTTGAATATTTCAAGGAAATGGCTCATGAAATTTAGCCAAATTGTTTAGAAACAAGCCCTCTCTAAATGAGGAAAAAGGATAGGAAAGAAAGGAAAGGGAAGTCAGCCCAGCCATGAGTCAGGACTGAAAGAGCAACAAGTATTTGGACTAAAGACTGATGATGGACTGTCCCAGCAAGTGCCCTAATTATAAGTCACTTGGCAGCCGGCAGCAGGGACAGACAGGTCTCTAATGCTCCCATTCTTATACCCATTTGCAAATACTAAAATAAAAGACATGTTAACAGATTACTCCACTGGTACCAAAGCTTATGGGGCTTTCTTGGGGCTCAGATGGTAAAGAATCTGCCTGCAATGCAGGAGACCCAAGTTTCATCCCTGGATCGGGAAGATCCCTTGGAGAAGACAATGGCAACCCACTCCAGTATTCTTGCCTAGAGAATTCCATGGACAGAAGAGCCTGGCAGGCTACAGTCCATGGGGTCACAAAGAGTCAGACACGAATAAGAGACTAACATTAACATCAAAGCTTACTCTGTAAGTGAATTCTGAGGTTATTCAACCAGGGTGTTTAATAACTTATTTTCATATCACGACCATCTGACCATTTAGATAGACCATCATCCCCCCCCAACCCCCTTCACATCTAATAGAAACACTCATTTAGGTATTCTGGAACTTCAAAGTTTCCTGGCTACTTCTGATGAATCCACTAAAGGGATGATGCCAAAGAGACTTGCATCCAGATTCCAATTCACCTTTTTACTTAGTTCTTAGGAAGAAGCCGACTCCTTGTAAACCTCAGTGGCAGGCCTGAGCTACACCAGTAGCAGGAAGATTATTACTAAAACCAAACAGCTCATGCTGTTCTCAAGAAGGGAGAAAACAGAGGACCTAATAACAATACAGCCTGAAACCATGACACACGCTGCAAAGACTCCTTAAGATATTCAGTGTGCTGGCAACATCTGCCCACTCCCCGCAAAGTCAGAAGTGCCGACTCTATGGAAGTCCACCTTCCTCTGCTTATATCTTTCTCCTTCATAACACTTTGCACCACAGTGAAAACAGACATTACATTTGGCCTCTCCGGGTCATTGATTGTGAGTGAGACCAGTTCAAGGAGCTGGGCTTTTGAATAAGATGCGGGTTTCAACTCCGGCTCTGTCACTAACAACTTTATGACCTTGGATGTGTTAATGACTTCTTTGAACCTCAGCTTCATTGTCAGTAAAATAGGGGAAAACATTAGCTAAGTAACGGGTGTGCTATGGTAATTAAAGGAAGGAATTTTTTAAGGAAATAAAAAAAAACAACAGTACCTGGAACATAATTGATACTCAATCAATGTAACCGGTTAAAATAGTTTCTTTCCATTTCATTCAAAGACATGGCTTGTTCATAGTTGGTGGGAATGTAAACTTGGTATAATTATCATGGAAAACACTACAGAAAGTCTTCAAGAAGTTAAAAATAGTTCTACCATATGATCCAGTAATTCCATTTCTGGATGTATATTGATCAAAAATGAAATCATTATCTTGAAGAGATAACGCACTCCCATGTTCATTATAGCATTATTTATAATAGTCACGATATGGGGACAATTGTCTATTGATAGTGAAGGACAGGGAAGCCTGGTGGTTGCAGAGTCAGACAGAACTGAGCAACTGAACAACAACAACAAGTGGGTAAAGAAAATGTGATATACGGTGGAATATTATTTAGCCTTAAAAAAGAAGGAAAACTTGCAACTGCATGGATGAACAGAGAAGGCGTTATGCTGAGTGAAATAAATCAAACAGAGAAAGAAAATACTGCCTGGTATCACTTCAATGTGAGATCTTAGAAAGAAGAAGAAAGCAAGCTGAACTCATAGAAACAGAATAGAAAAGTCGTTGCCAGGTGCTGGGTGGAGGGAAAAGGGTTGGTGAAAAGGTTCAGACTTTCAGTTCTAAGATGAGTAAGCTCTGAGGATCTAATGCATCATATAGACTACAGAGGATAACACTGCATTGTGTAACTGATGCTTGATAGGACAGCAAACTGTAATGTTCTCATGCACACAAAAATGGTAAATACGTGAAGTGACAGCTGTGTTAATAAACTCAGTGGAGGGGAATCCTTTCACAGTGTGAGTGTGTGTGTGTGTGTGTGTGTGGGTATCGAGGCATCATGGACACTTTAAATGTCTTACAGTTTTGTCAATTATTCCTTCCCAGGTGGTGCTAGTGGTAATGAACCCACCTGCCAGTGCAGGGGACTTAAGAGATGTGGGTTCAATCTCTGGGTTGGGAAGATCACACATTCCTTAAGAAAGCTGAAAAAGCAACACAAAGTAAAGCAACAATTAGTTTTGCGCATCAAACTAGCACTCTTAAAATGTGAGTAGATGCAGCACTGATCATGGTTAGGAGAAAATGGTCTAAAACCACTATTGGTAGACCTGAGTGCTGGCCCAGTCTTTGGGGTGATTCTCTCTCAAAATGTTAAATTCATTCCCCATGACCCAGCAGTTCACCTCTGGGAATCCTATACAAATAAGAAGACACATATGGAAACATCTCTAAGGACACATAATAGAGCGGTATTCGAAACATTAAATATTTAGGAACAACAAAACTATCTCAGGGATGCCCACACAGACTGTGGTACATCTGTAAAAGAAGAAACAAATATGTAGGTACTAGTCACGGCAATATTATTTGGAGAAAAAGCGAGGGAGAGGGAAAGAGGGAGGGAGGCAGAGAGGGAATGGAGGGTGGAAGAGAGAGAAATATTTGTGACATCAGCTTAACAAGCCATGGTTTAGGGTATAATTTCTTTCCTAGCTCCATTCTAGAATGTCAGTTAACATGAAAACGCACACTGACATCTGAGGGAAAATTTGTGGCTTTGGAGGAATAAAAACTATCAACCCAATGCTGTTACCACAAAGGTTAATTTCCAAAAAGTGATTTCCTGTTTACTGCTATAATACAAAATTCCCTTCTAGAAGTATCTTTTACATATTGGAAAAGAATTATGATGTATTCAAAGTACTGTTTCTTCTTAAAAGTGGCCTTTCAGGATTACTTTTTAAATCTGTTTTAATGGTAGTTAGTAGTTAATTTACGCACAGCTCAGGCTTTCTTCAGTGTTCTGAGACCACAGTTAACTTTGGCACCTTGACAAGACATCAGCCAGTCTAATCCCTGGCATGTCAGAGAACGCGCTGTATGGTGACTTCAGTGAAGATTTGTATAACTGGGATTGTTGATCCACTGCTATTAATTGGGTATCACATTGCTATTTAAACTAATCTATGCAGCAAATAGGGCTTCCTTGGGGGCTCAGCAGCAAAGAGGACACAAGGTCCGTGGATTTGATCCCTGGATCAGGGAGATCCTCTGGAGAAGGAATGATAACCCACTCTAGTATTCTTGCCTGGGAAATCCCACGGACAGAGGAGCCTGGTACGGTCCATGGGGTCGTAAAGAGTCCAACATGACTTAGTAACTAAACCACCACCACCATACCATAAATAGTAACCTTGCAAGTCCTGCTATTACTTTCTTAAGGAAACCATTCTTCTATTACAGGGAAAAACAAAAACTAAACTCAGTAAACGTGTATGTTTGCATAACAAAGAGTGCCAAAAGAGTTCTAAATGTTCAGACGGATTTACCTTTTATTAAACTCAGTATTTTAGAACTCCGGAAGCACATCTGTATCTGAAAATTGTATTTCAAAAGAAAACTCTTGATCTAGATAGCAAGCATGTCTTGAAATTGGATTTTGCTTTTGAGGGTCATTTTCATGAAGTGAATAGAATCACAAGTAATAATACAGAGCTAGAGGCTATTTACTTAGTTGTCCCCCAAAGAGTTCGAAAGTTAAAAAACAAAGAGGCTATAAAGTGACCCTGAAGTGTCTCCTTCAGGAGAATGAATTATAAACAATCAAGCCCACTAGATCTCCTTTCTCCCGACACACACACTTTATGTACAATACACTTTAACCAGGACCAGCTGTCAGTTGCAGACCCCAGGCAAAATGAAAATTTGAAGCTCCTTGTTCAAAAATTGTGAAGGATTTCAAGATGTTGATCACAGGGCACTGAAATTGCAGGGCCCATCTCAGCACAGGGCCCTGTGCAAACACTTGGTTACACGGCCAGGAAGCCGGTCCAGGGTTAACTGCAATGCTTCTGTTTGCTATTAAACTAACAACGGTGACCTTTTAAAAGCAAAGCCAAAGTACAACAAAAAACATTTGTAATGCGACTAACCACATTTAAAAATTTTGTTCTTTAAATCTATCTCATGTCTGACTCACTTATGAAGATAAGGCTTGGGAAGACCATTGTTCCAAAAATCAGAAAACACAAATATGCCTGACAATTGTCATAACTCAGATAAATTTAAGTTGTCACCATCCCAGTTACCAGGGTTAATTTTTCTGCCTGAGGTCACAACTCGCCAGCATGTCTGTCTTTAAATACCATCCACCCACTCCAGTATTCTGGCCTGGAGAACTCCACGGACTATTTGGGGTAGCAAACAGTCAGACACGACTGACCGGCTTGCACTTCACTTCACTGGTACGTAGGCATCTACCTTAAATTCACAATTGTCTGTTTTATATGAAGATTTTTGGAAACCTTATAGACAAACATAGTTGGAATGGAAGTTAATGAATTACCTTCTATTGTCTGTCCTTTTTGGTGTGTGCTTTAAAACTTCTTTCACTTTATTTCTAACTTATTAGGTAAATTTCTAGGCATGGCAAAAGTAGAAAATACAGTCCACCCAGATCCCTCACTAAGCCTCAGAAACTATTAAAGTAATAGTACCATCTTAGTTTTAATTATTCCCATTTTTTTCTCTGCCCTATTCCTTTTTACTGGGATGGGTTACTTTCAACCAAATTCCAAATCTGAAGTCATTTACCAGTAAATGTTTCAATATACATTCAATGTTTTTCTTATATGAGGCAGTACTTCTACAAAATTAGTACAAGATAATTATGTACTATCATCTAGTATCTAGCAGAGACGTCATTTTGCCAACAAAGGTCTGGATAGTCAAACTATTATTTTTCCAGTAGTCATGTACGTATGTAAGAGCTGGGCCATAAAGAAGGCTGAGCACCAAAGAACTCATGCTTTCAAACTGTGTTGCTGGAGAAGACTCTTGAGAGTCCCCTGGACTTCAAGGAGATCAACCGAGTCAGCCCTAAAGGAAATCAACTCTGATTATTCATTGGAAGGACTGATGCTGAAGCTGAAGCTCCAATACTTTGGCCACCTGATGCAAAGAGCAAACTCTTTGCAAAAGACCCTGATGCTGGGAAAGATTGAAGGCAAAAGGAGAAGGGAGTGACACAGGGTGAGATGGTTGGATAGTATCAGTGACTCAATGGACTTGAATTCGAGCAAACTCCGGGAGACAGTGGAGGACAGAGGAGCATGGTGTGTATAGTTTGTGGGATTGCAAAGAAATAGAGAGGATTCCGTGACTGAACAATAACAATATCTATCCCATACTCAAATTTCTTCTGTTGTCTAAAAATAATAATTTATGGTTTGTTTGAATCAGGGCACAAAAATGTTCGCTATATTGTATTTAGCTGTTACATCTTATTAGTTTCTTTAAAGAAGTAGAGGTGTTCCATCTTTACCCTTCTCATTGTTTCCTTTGATTTATTGAAGGAACGACAAAAATTATCCTGTCTTTGATGTTTTGCATTTGACTGATTGCTTCCTGATGCTTAGCTTGGTTCTTTCTCCCGCACATTCCTGTAAACTGGCCTTTAATGGTTTGGTTTCATCTAAGTTGTTTTTCTTCACGCTACTTCAGAAGTGGTACTCTGCACATCACATTTGCTTAATCTTGGGGGCAACATTAAGCCTGAGTGATGTACTTCAGTGAGGCTAAGATACACTGATGCAGTTTGGATGGCACTGGCCTAATCCCATCACTCTAAATTTTCCCATCAAATCTTCGCTAATGTTTTACTATTTGTTGGTGACCTAAACCCATGATTTCACTAGAGATTGCAACATGATGCTTTTCTATTCCTATAAATCCTACTGTTTAGAAAGTTTTACTCATCTCCTAAGGCTTTTAGTTAGTCTGAAGTAGAATTCCTACTAGAGAGGCAGGAAAAATGCCTATTCCTTCCCTTTAATTATCAGTGCCTAAACATTTAAAGTTTGTTTCTCTCAGGACTATTTTTATTAAAGTGTAGATGATTTACAAATAGCTATCAATTTCAAGACAGAAGTTGGTACCTTAGCTTCCAATTGTATCAGTATCCTTTGTTTCGTTTCTCCAATTCTTTTATTGCCCTTTCCTTTTTTAAATCCTTTTTGGAGCATCACTATGGAATCGTGATGTCTCGTAGTTCATTTACATAATTTACTCTAATTGCATCTACCCCTACTGGATTGGCATGATTCAGTCTGTGTGTAAACTTTACTGTGGGGTAAAGTGAAAGTGTTAGTTGTTCAGGCTTTCTCTTTGTGACCCCAAGGACCATAGCCTGCCAGGCTCCTCTGTCCATGGAATTCTCCAGGCGAGAATACTGGAGTGGGTTGTCATTTCTTTCTCCAGGAGATTTTCCCAACCCAGGGATTGAACCTGGGTATCCTGAATTGCTTAAAACTCAACATTCAGAAAACTAAGATCATGGCATCTGGTTCCATCACTTCATGGCAAATAGATGGGGAAACAGTGGAAACAGTGTCAGACTATATTTTGGGGGGCTCCAAAATCACTGCAGATGGTGACTGCAGCCATGAAATTAAAAGATGCTTACTCCTTGGAAGGAAAGTTATGACCAACCTAGACAGCATATTATAAAGAAGAAACATTACTTTGCCAACAAAGGTCCGTCTAGTCAAGGCTATGGTTTTTCCAGTGGTCATGTATGGATGTGAGAGTCGGACTATAAAGAAAGGGGAGCGCTGAAGAATTGATGCTTTTGAACTATGGTGTTGGAGAAGACACTTGAGAGTCCCTTGGACTGCAAGGAGATCCAACCAGTCTATACTAAAAGAAATCAGTCCTGAATATTCAGTGGAAGGACTGATGTTGAAGCTGAAACTCCAATACTTTGGCCACCTGATGCGAAGAACTGACTCATTGGAAAAGACTCTGATGCTGGGAAAGATTGAGGGCAGGAGAAGAAGGGGACGACAGAGGATGAGATGGTTGGGTGGCATCACTGACTTGATGGGCATGAGTTTGAGTAAACTCCAGGAGTTGGTGATGGACAGGGAGGCCTGGAGTGCTGCAGTCCATGGGGTCGCAAAGAGTTGGACACAACTGAGCAACTGAACTGAACTGAACTCCTGCATTACAAGCAGATTCCTTACTGTCTGTGCCACCAGGGAAGCCCCGGTATGGGGGAATGTCTCTATAATTATTCAAGGCATTAGCAGTCATTGCTTCAGAACTGAAATAAATTCTGTCCGGGGGTTTCAGAAAGAGATTTCACACAAACTCACATAATTGCATGGAAATTAAACACTGTTCCTAACGACAGGTAGAGTATCAGAATTAGTTTGAGTCTATCAGAGAAATTACCCAAGAAGGACTCTAAGGAGCTTGCTCCTGTCATCCCATCCTCCTTTTCTGATGGGTAGCCAACTTTTAAACTCAGTTTGAAATAGAAATAAATGGAAGATGAGCTTCAAACCACAGAAGAGTAAGATTCCTCTACATACACCGGATTGTGTATCTAGATAACAAGTGCATCTGACCCTTCAAGATTGATATATAGCAGAGGAGAAAACATGATCACCTTTATTCAGTAAATACTACATTTATCTTAGTAGCCAGAAGAGAAATCGGTCCATGTGAATCAAGGCTGGACAGCAGGACGCAAGTACAGTGAATTCTGTTTTTATTGAACAGGAGGGAGGTTTTCCTTTATCTGTCATTCCATGCCATTCCCTCCAACTGTTTTCTGTGACACAAAAACACCAGTAGAGCAAAGCACTTTTCAAAAATAATGTGGCATTTAAACTCTTTAAATTGGGAGGAAAATTCTGGCAGATATTTTGATCCCGGGAAACGTAAGATTTATAAAGGCATGGTTCATTATGCTATGCTCACATCTGGAATGGGACTGCTTTGAAAATGGACCTTGGTGACCGATTTAATTACAAAGCAGCCTGCCACAACTTCAAATATCTACTTTTCAAAACCCAGATGGACATTTAGAGCTCAGTTTTTTTTTTTTTTCCTTCTCTCATTTTCTAGAGCTTCCAGATGAATTGTCTGCCTCTTGCAATTATGGAAGGCCCCTTCCCCACACATCACGCACCAGGCACACCCTGTTGACACAGCGGACTGCAGGACGGTCCCACTTTCACAGAAGAAATAGGAGAGGGACCAACACTGCCTGTCACAGTTAAGCTTGCTCATCTGTCACCATCACTTCTAGTGGCAGTGCTACACCGCAGTCTTTTCGGATCCTCTATATATAATCTGCAGGGAAAAGGGGGTTCAAGGAAAATGCCTTGAAGATTACCTTTCAGGAAAAAAACAGAACAAAACAAAACAAAACTCCCAAACAGTTTTTCTTTGTACAAGCAAATTACTGTACATTCTGAAAACTTCATTTTGTGAATCTGTAATGTGTTGCTCCCCAGGATATATATCAAGTTAACCTTAAAAATGCATTCCAATATATTAAGTGCAAACAAATACTGCTTAATTCCACTTAGACGAGGTACCTAGAATAGTCAAATTCATGGCGTCAGAAAGTACACTGAGATGCCAGGGGCAGGGGGCTAGGGAGCGTAGGGAGGGGGATGGAGCATTAGTGTTTAATGGGGACAGAGTTTAGGAAGTGAAAATTTTGGGAGATGGATAATGGTCAGAGTCTCACGACATTGTGAATGTCTTTAGTGTCACTGAACTTTGCAGGTAAGTATGGTTAAAATAGTGTGTCTTATGTGACTTTTACCACACACACACAAAAATTTAAAAGGGAGGGAAAGTTAAAAAGGGAAGAAAGGAGTCAAATCTGGGTCAAAAACATATTCTAAAGAACATCTTCTGGTGTTCAGCAGACTCCTCAAGTCAGGCAAGTAATTTCATATTTTCTCTCCTTTTCCACTGTGATGGTGAGAAGGCAGGAGGAGAAGGGGATGACAGAGGTTGGATGGCATCACTGACTCGATGGACATGAGTTCAAGCAAACTCTGGGAGATAGTGAAGGACAGGGGGACCTGGCGTGCTGCAGTCCATGGGGTCGCAAAAAGTCAGGCATGCCTTAGTGACTGAGCAATGATAACAACATCTCCACCATGAATCTCATTAAGCAGCAACAGCTCAGCACACCCAGAGCTGGAGACAGCATGCCGCTCATGAGAAGAACCTGTGAATAGGTTCAGATCTATTGCTCCCAGACTCCTGGGTGTTCCTCACCTCCCAGACTTGACTTTTCTCCTGAGTTACTGGGAATAACTCAACCGAGCAGCCATGTGTTAAGGATTAAATGTGGTAGTACGGTAATCCGCAGGCACAATACGGGCCTTAAGAGAGGTTCTTCTTAGCACTGTTGTGGTGCACCAAGAGAAGGAAACTGAATTAGAGACATACCTGAGTTTCAGCCTGTGATTACTATAGGCTCTGTATACTGTTGATACCTCATTCCAATTTATAAAGGAATCAACACCCAGTGAAATCACAGCACAAGGCAGAGAGCCTGTGTTTACACAGATTCTATACATTTTCATTCTGGCTCGTGACAGTGGTGCTAAGAGGCCACCCCTGCTTGTCATGGTTCAAACTCAACAGCTATGGCCATAAATTTCCAGTTACACATGGTAAATCTGTAATCACACGTTTACTCAAGAATCTTATGAAATCTATTTACCTTTATCAGCATGAACAGTTTTCAAGGGCATATATTCTATATAAATTTAAGGGAGAATTTTATTGAATGTTTACTAATTTTTTCTTTTTTTCAGATTTTACGTGCAAGTATCAACCACCTCACTCCTCTACCCTGACTATGAATAAATATTTACTCCAGTACTAGTATTTGGAGATTTGCTTAAAAGGAACTAACTAGTAATTAACTAAATAAATACATCAGCTTCCGCTGTGTCTTAAGCTGCATTTCTTTATGTGCTTAAAGGTATAGGAACCAGGAACGTGAAAGGATTTCAATCTAAGTGGAACTGGAGGATATGAAGTGGAAAATCTCATGCATGCAACCTCAGAAGAAGTGAACTTAGGAACCTAGAGACTGATTTCCTGTGAATGCCTGATTTGCAGAAGTTTCTGAGACTTGTCTCCTGATCAATAAACATCTGCCAGAAATCCTTCCCCACCTCAAGCCCATGAACTTATTTCTTGGACTCTGGCTGGTCTTCGTCCTCTTCGCATTTCTTGCCCACAGATATAGCTTGCCCCAGATCGTCAACAGACTGGCCTGAAGCTGGCCTGAAAGCCTGCATTTCCTGAACCGCAATTCCTCTCTATTCCCAAATAAACCCAGTTCTGGTCATTTGAGTTTGCCTCAGTTTATCTCTTTATTTAGGTTGACAGGAACTTTTGGATAATAACTTTATAATTGGAATTAAAAAGGGAAAATAAAACAGCATTTGAGAGATCATGAGTCTTGCCCTTGTCACACACTGAAATAAGGCAGAAGGTTGAGCTTTTGTCATAACAGTTTGGAATCTTTTAGTTGTCTTAGTCTAATCTCATTGATGGTTTCTTTTCCTCTTGATCATTTTACCTGACAGCACTCATCTGGTCTGTGTACTAGGGATTAGAAAACTGTCCTCTTTCTGTCTTGCAACCAGCTGGCTACGTAGCTTTGGGCAGGTCACCTAGGAATTCCAGAATCTACTAAAGAAAATCTCTTATATAATCAGATTTTTAAAAGATGTGGATGGTCTAGTAATTGTTTTTGATCATAAAGATAACAAATACTCAAAGGAAATCCAAACATTGGAGAAAAATATAAGAAGAAAGCAAAGCAAAAATAGGCCAATGTTCTCCAATCAAGAGATAATCATAGTGCCTATTTTGGTTAATGTCACTTTGGCTCCTTATGCAGATACACACATATAAACTTTTATACAAATATGATATTCTCATCCATACTATTTAATCACTTGTTCTTATCAATGATTTAATGCTTTTTCCATTTAATAAGCTTAAATGCTAAATCATTAAATTTCCATTTAATACAATTATAAAAATTATAATAACTAGGACTTCATTAGCTCTATGTAAAATCTAACTTAATACTCAAATTTTATAAATATGAGTCATAGATATTTGTTCAAGGACACAAAGTTGTTACTTATTCCCATTGGGGTGCAACAAGATTTCAATGCAGGAAATTCTGACTTCAGATACTGCCTTCATAATGGCTGCATTTTATTCAGATATTCAGAATATCCTGGGTTTATTTTAAATAAATGCTGATGCATGCCTAGATAGATGCATGTATGATTTCTGATGTTATTAAAACCTTAAGAATGATCATAAAGTATTGTATATTTGATCAAATACTTCTTTAGATATGCTTCCAAATATAGAATTTCTGCATTAAAAGTACACAGCTTCAGTTTTGATATACACTGCCAGACTGAATACCAGAATTTTATAGAATAATCATTTCCCTGCATCCTCAACAATCAGTGCTGTCAGTATTAAAATGAGCAGATATTGACTCACTAAGACAAACTCTCTCTTTTGGGGTTGTAACTCAGAATTAAAAGCACACACTTGTTGTGAATTGTAGGTTTATTCTTTAAAATTCACTTGTTAACTTTAATAGTGGGCACTGTGGGAAAACAAATAAGAATACTTGCTTCATAAATCTCATAATGTTATTCCCGAAAAATCATTATTTGGGGCAAGTAGTAAGGATCATTCTACCACATTGCTGGTAAAAATAGTAGTAATCTACATAGAAATGTCACAACATATACCAAGAATATTTATATGTTCCTATTCTATGACTCAGTAATTCCACTTGAAGGACTCAGTCTCAGAAAAATGGCAAGAGATACAGTCCCAACAAGTTTATCATAATATCATCTCTGAAAGTAAAAATGGAAACTATGGAAAACAGACATTGATTATTGAGTATGATAAATCCATTAAACTTTTGTGATCTCTAAAGACTAGTTTAGTCATGTGCCAAAATGTTCTGAATATTTTAAGCAAAAATGTAGTATTTATACTGAATGACTCTAATTAGTAAACACACATGCTATTTGTATAAGACACACGGGAAATTTGCTAAACATGTTAATTGTGATTATTAGATGCTTTCTAAAATTTTCCCCTTCTGATTTTTGTGGTTCTTTTTCCTCCTAAATGTTCCACAATCAGTTACATGTGTTTTATGCAAAAACAAACAAATAGAAAGCCTACTTCAAAACTCATCTTTGTCCTATCAATGATATATAGCTCAAAATCTCAAAGTCCTCACTCATTGTCAGTCCTATATACCACTTAGGTGACGTATCTGCTGCTGCTACTGCTGCTAAGTTGCTTCAGTTGTGTCCGACTGTGCAACTCCATAGATGGCAGCCCACCAGGCTCCCCCGTCCCTGGGATTCTCCAGGCAAGAATCCTGGAGTGGGTTGCCATTTCCTTCTCCAATGCATGAAAGTGAAAAGTGAAAGTGAAGTTGCTCAGTTGTGTCCAACTCTTAGCGACCCCATGGACTGCAGCCCACCAGGCTCCACCATCCATGGGATTTTCTAGGCAAGAGTACCGGGGTGGGTTGCCATTAGCTTCCCGCAAATTCTTCTCAGCCAAATGCCATGAATCCTCAAGATCCCTTAATGAGGGTCTCTTGGAAATCATCTGTTTTGCTCCCTTCCTTTTAGTGTCAGTCTGTCCAGCACCATTTTCTTTCGTAAAGACCATTCCCCTACTCCACATAACCCCGTGGAATTTTCACTCAGGTGAGCCTGCCTGCCATGCCACAGAATATCCCGTTTCTTAGACACAGTAATTAGACCAAGGAGAGGCATGTGACTGAAGCTGGACCTGTCAGAGCCTTTTGGGTGGAGAGGTGCTTTGGGTTGTGTGCTCAAAAGGTCCAGGGAAGTGTTCCAGTAACAGGCTTGCCATGAAGCCAAGAAAGGCAAGCGGAACTGAGAGACAGAAACTTGTTCCTGATGGTATCTTTGGAATCCAAAGATTCACCCAGGCCAGAAGCTACTGCCAATTCAAAGACTGCTTAATTACATGGGTCCCCAAATTACCTTTCTTCTTTAGCCAAATTTGAGTGCGATTCTGTCAGTTCCCAACAAGAGTGCTAATAAAAGATCCAACCAAATGGCAGTAACTTCTAACTCTCCTGTGCAGTACTCTTTTTATTCAGCGAATCTCAGTGCATATGTTCAGAAGGAGAACAATTGCATTTCATATTCCGTAAGTTCCTCACATGAGTTTTTATGGTGTGGTGACTTAGACTCTTAACTATCCTTACTTTAAAAGATGTTTTAATGTGCACCTTAACACATCTCTCTCTTAAACATCATTCAGTTCAAAACTGACTAGTTTTTTCTTAGCTTATTGTCAAGATCATTTACACCTTCATCCTTCCCCCATACTTTGATTCAATCTGCAAAGTTAATGTTCTTCTTTTCTATCATGCAAATCATTTCATTTGATTATTGCTCTTGAATGGAAAAGGACTCAGCAGATGTGCCTGTTATAAGAGTGACTGGAATCTGCTTAAGCTCCGTTTGGGGGTTCTTCCATTCTGGAAATGCACTGGTCAGTCCAGGGCCCCACTACATAAGATAAGCTTTATCTCATGGGCAGGATGGGTCAACAAGTAATTAATTGCTTTTGAAGAAATTGCCTTAAAGCCACTGTGGATTTCAAGCTGTCTCCAAACTGATTAGAAAAGGGACAAAATTCTGTAATTAAATTGTCAATCACAAAAAAAATATATGTGTATGGAGATTCAATTTTGCAAGAAAACTTTGCAGCAATTTTGAGGCACAGTTGATGAAACTCGGAATCTTGAAAAGATTTCTGGTTTCAAATATAGAAAGAAATAATAAAAAAGAGGATGTGGGAACTGTCAGTCTGATGTAATTGAGAGTGAAAGAAAAGGACTGACCAGGTGTTTGGAAAAATGACTCAAATAAGAAGCCAGGAAGATGTGATGAGAAGTAGGGAGGGTCATAAAGGTGCGAACCAAGATGTAAAGATCATCTCAGCGGAATGGAGGAAGACTGCATTTCAGGTTCAGAGAAGAGGTTTGCAGTGAGTTACTGTGGATAGAATCTTTAAGATGCTATCTTAATTGAGTTTGGGTTGGAAGTAAATGGGACCTTTATAATTGAAAGTCAAAAGTACTTCTCTTGTGGAACATACAAAGACCATTTCTCAACAAATCTGCTTATATCCCTTTATATGATCAGCTAGAATTTGGATTTGAAGTTAAGGTGAACTGGCCAAAAATAAATTATACACACATACAAACACATATACATCCATGACAGGAAACTGGCAAATGCATTTGCCAACAAAGGTCCGTTTAGTCAAGGCTATGATTTTTCCAGTGGTCATGTATGGATGTGAGAGTTCGACTGTGAAGAAAGCTGAGTGCTGAAGAATTGATGCTTCTGAACTGTGGTGTTGGAGAAGACTCTTGAGAGTCCCTTGGACTGCAAGGAGATCCAACCAGTCCATTCTGAAGGAGATCAGCCCTGGGTGTTCTTTGGAAGGAATGATGCTAAAGCTGAAACTCCAGTACTTTGACCACCTCGTGAGAAGAGCTGACTCATTGGAAAAGACTCTGATGCTGGGAGGGATTGGGGGCAGGAGGAGAAGGGGACGACAGAGGATGAGATGGCTGGATGGCATCACCAACTCGATGGATGTGAGTCTGAGTGAACTCTGGGAGTTGGTGATGGACAGGGAGGCCTGGCGTGCTGCAATTCATGGGGTTGCAAAGAGTCGGACAGAACTGAGCAACTGAACTGATATATATATACACACAGACACACACATATATATACATGCAATATATATATAAAATACAAATATAAACATNAGGAGCTCAGTTCAGTTCAGTCAGTCAATCGTGTCCAACTCTTTGCAACCCTATGAACTGCAGCACGCCAGGCCTCCCTGTCCATCACCAGCTCCCAGAGTTCACCCAAACCCATGTCCATTGAGTTGTGATACCATCCAACCATCTCATCCTCTGCCGTCCCCTTCTCCTCCTACCCTCAATCTTTCCCAGCATTAGGGTCTTTTCAAATGAATCAGCTCTTCACATGAGGTGGCTGAAGTATTGGAGTTTCAGCCTCAACATCAATCCTTCCAATGAACACCCAGGACTGATCTCCTTTAGGATGGACTGGTTGGATCTCCTTGCAGTCCAAGGGACTCTCAAGAGTCTTCTCCAATACCACAGTTCAAAAGCATCAATTCTTTGGTGCTCAGCTTTCTTTATAGTCCAACTCTCACATCCATACATGACCAGTGGAATAATATGTCATTCTTATTTACACATCTATTGCTATAGATTTTAAAGATTCCTGTACTTGAAAACAGAAAAACAGATACATTGAAAGACTGCAAATGATTTTAATACATCCAGTTCAGTAGAAAAGAATGGCTGTGTTGATGAAGACTCTTGAATTTATTCCCCGCATATCCTTGACCTGCTTTACAGTAACGCTATCCTCTAACTATTCATAAGAGTATTAATTTGACTAGTGTTAGGACATTAGGAGAAAAGCTTTCTTTTTTCTTTTTATCAAGTTCTACTGACTTCATCATAGTCACGTTTCTCCATTAGTAATAAAGAAATACACTGTGGCTGTCTGAAATTAAGACCAGAATGAAAATTACTTTACATTTTCATGTTCAGACATCTTGTAATTGGAATAAATCAACATATGCCATGGAATTTCAACAAAGGAGAATTCAGTCTTCTACTAAAGATGTTCTTGATTGGAGTTTGTTAATAGGTAACAGTGACTTGTAGGTGAAAGATTTCTCTAACATATTCAAAATCATGTCCAATCAACGTTGTAATAGTGAAGTTCCTATTTTAACATCAATATTTGAAATTATGTTATATAATAAAACTGGTGATGAAGATTGCCTTCTCTGAAAAGGCAAAAATATATTTGCTTCAGGTTTTAGCTGGAGGTTACTGATGAAAATCATAGTCTTGCCCTTAAAGAGATTTCCTATGTCTCACAACACCTTCCTAAA
This sequence comes from Redunca redunca, assembly GCA_006410935.1. Taxonomy (NCBI): domain Eukaryota; kingdom Metazoa; phylum Chordata; class Mammalia; order Artiodactyla; family Bovidae; genus Redunca; species Redunca redunca. The sequence continues at coordinate 820,785 of SJYQ01104784.1, forward strand.
CATCAGTAGGTTACAGCAGACTCAGTCATAGAGTCAGAGTGACTGGAGCAATTGATTTGTGTGAATTGCAATCTCATTGTGGAAGGAAGATTAGAATCAAACATTTCAATTCTCAGTTCAGGATTCGTAAATTAGAGTGCCAAATATAAGGTTTCTTTTCTTCCTTTCAGGACTGCTTTTATGTTAATTCATAATAAATTGTATTTTATTAATCTTTAAAAACATCTTTAGGTTATAAAAAGGATGGATGATGGGTATCTCAACTCTCTTTGCAAATATTGATCATTTACCTAAAGTTTTCCTACACTCACCAAGGTTCTTACAATATCTCCTCATCTCAGTGGTATCAAACACTAATCATTAATATTACCACTTTGTTAACAGAGAATATAACCCTATAACAGGTGCTGTGTTAAGCTCTTAACGGTTATTGTTTTATTTAATATTCACAAAAGGTTTCTGGAGTTAGAAACTCATGGTATGCTTTTTTCACAAGCAAGGAAAGTAAGACTTGATGAACCTACCCAACCATCAAGATCACAGAGGTAAGGGGCAGACATGGGCTTTGAAGACCCCTCGTTTAGACACCATGGCCTCACCAACACACCACTCAACAGCAGCCGCCATCATGGTAACGGCAGGTGGACAGAGTGGGAGACCCCACAGGGCTGATGAGGCAGGCAGAGGGGTGAAGAAACCGAGGACTGAAGGAGTGATCGGTACTGCAAAGCACCATGGGAACATGTCAGAGGTCAGGAAGGAAGGCATTGGGCTGAACGAGGGAAAATCAAAGCCTGAGCCAAGGCAGTGGGAATAAAGCAGAAAACAAAGAGCTGGAGTTTATAAGTAAGGGTAAGTAAGGTGAGAGCCTAGTCTTGTGAATGACCTTTAGCTATTAGCTTTGGTGCCAGGGAGAATGGTGATAGTGTTAACTAAGAAAGGAAGGCATGGGTGGGAGGGAAAAAAAGAAAAAGAAAAAAAAAACAGGTTTGTTTGGGGGCATCCAGTCTTTCAGTCTTGCCTTATCCCTTCCCACTAGCATGAGACACTTTTTTTTTTTTTTTTTAGATTGAGTTTTTTTATAGTTCTGATTACCTGCTCAAAGTTAAACTCTTCTCTAACTCATTTACTTAGGAATCTTTTATTCTACCCAGTGATGGTCTAAGGAACTAATTCCTGCCAACTTCCCTCTGCCTGCTGATATGGGCTGCAGTCTATGGGGTCACTAACAGTTGGACACAACTGAGCGACTTCACTTTCACTTTTCACTTTCATGCATTGGAGAAGGAACTGGCAACCCACTCCAGTGTTCTTGCCTGGAGAATCCCAGGGATGGGGGAGCCTGGTGGGCTGCCGTCTCTGGGGTCGCACAGAGTCGGACACGACTGAAGCAACTTAGCAGCAGCAGCAGCAGAAGGGGATTTATGATGGGCGTTTTGTGTGTGTGTGTGTGTGTGTGTGTGTGTGTGTGTGTGGTTTTTTTCCTTTTTTTTTTTTTTTAAGAGTAACTATCATAGTCGAGATCTTATTATGACCAGGTCAGGAAAGAGGTATTAGGGGCTGGATGGTCTTTTTGTTACTCCCACATTGCAGTAGTTGACTATACTGTGGACTCTGACCTTAATGTTTGCTTAAAAATATATACGGCTGAGAGCACATTAAGCTTTCAATCCCTTTAGTAAATTCTGATGATGAATTTTATTATAGAAACATCTGACAGGCAGCATTAACTTTTAGTGTGTAGTGAAAATAGAATTCTCATAGGAACATATACTGTCCACGTTTTCTTCCCAATTTTCAGCATCTCAAGGCTTCTGGCTGTGTTGGGACTATATCTGGGATGATTTGTTCTGAAAAAAATCCATGAAATTCACTGGTGTATTAAAGCCTATTAGAGTCCTCTTCTCTCTCTCATTCTATCTTTGAAAAAGCTGTGCATTTGTTTTATATCAATATACTATTTCTGAGAATGAGCAAAGTCAGAGCCAAGGACTAGTTTAAAATGTATTTTCACAGAAAGCAGGGAAAGCCACACAAAATTCTTATCTTCTGTATCCAAGTTGAACACCTAGTATTCTCCTCTGCTCGTGCAAACTCTTATTCAAAGCCTAATTCTGTTTCAAAATAGGATGTACATTCTGGGAACTTATAGTTATGTTAAAGAGAAAAATATTGGGGAGAAGAGGAGAGAAAGATAGGTCTCCTTTGATACATATGCAGATAACATATGCTCTGATGCTTGACACATTCTGCAGAAACATTGCTGACAGATTCCAAATGAGCAAGAGAAAGGAAGTCAAGAATTAACAAGCAGCTAGGAGACTCTATGGTGAATCATTATTCATAGAGCAAAGGCACTTGGCTATTAAAATAAATGGCAAGATGTTTCAAAGAAGGGAAGTTGTAGGCCAATTTTCTCATTTGAATGTTTCCAAACACCTACTATGAGCTGGTTCAGTGATAAGTGTCTTGGATAATCTAAAGATGAAACACACTGTTTTGCTTTCATGATAATAACATGGACTAAAATAGCATAGGTACTGCAGGGTGATTTCAACAAAGTGCTATGCTGAGCACAAAAGGATGGGGAGATTAACTGAAATTAACATCAGTCAGTTCTAATAATACAAGACTGGTTTGCTGGAGCAATAGCTTTATTATACTATCTCACACTACATGTGAAAGAGTCAAATATCTGCCATTAGGAATTATCCTTTGGAACTGTGCCATGCCTGTAGTTTTATTTCATTGCTACATTTACAACCTAATACAAAGGCATGTATAAACCATGAGTTAAGAACTTCATGAAGAAAGGATTATATGTTAATTTCTGATTAACCTCTTGTTTGACAGATTTAGTGAGTTAAAAATGCTCTGCTTCTATATTATGGAAAAATATTTGTTCCTCATTTCGAATTAGAATATAATGCTCAATTTAACATTCCTTCAAGACCGTACTTAAGTGAAAATAGTGGGTCACAGGTTAAAAACACTGTGACTGACCAGCAACTCATTTCCTGAAGGACCTATTTTATTTGCCATTATATTTCGGATGATTTGGCTTTGTGGTCAGGAAGGTATGTGAACCGATATGTAAAATGACACTTAGGTTGCTTGTCAGGACGTAAAGCATGGTTCAATGCCATCATAACAGAAGAAAACACGGCCATTGCTGTGGTTACCAAAACCCTTCTTACCCCTCTAACCAGGTCTGAAAATCTGAACTCATGTCTCAGTCAGAGTAGGCTGCTATTAACAGACCGAGTGCTTATAAATGATAGAAATTTTTTTTCTCACAGTTCTGGGCCCTGGAAATCCAAGATCAAGGTGGTAGCAGATTCAGTGTCTGGTGACAGTTGCTCCCTTATTCAGACACAGCTTCTCCCCATGTCCTCATGTGACGGAAGGGGTGAGGAAGCTCTCTGGAAACTTCTATTACAGTACACATTCCATCATAAGGGCCCCAATCTTATGACCGAATCACCTCCCAAATGCACACTGGGAAGTAAGTTTCAACATATGAATTTGGGGAGACACAAGCATTCAGTCACCAGCACAATGGACAGTTTTATCACCATCACCTGTGCTACTATTTGGCTGACTGTCCTTTGCTTCCTGAAGCTTCCAAGAGTCAGAAGTGCTCAGGTGCTTGGTAATCAATGGCTACTGGGTATGGGAGAATGAGAGTCAAGTTGTCTTATCTCTGGTTGGGACAACCCCAACTCACTCCAGAAGCTCCTGGTAGAATCGGCTGTAGTCCACACATTGACCTCAAGGACTTTTGCCCAAAACTCCCCTTTGCTTGGCATCTCTCTGTTTCATGTCTTGCTTCCCTGTTTTCTCATCTATCTCTCCTTAATAAATCTCTTGCACACAAATTCCCATTTCAGCATTTGCTTCTGGGGTATGTTACACAAGACAGTTTCATTATTTAATAATATGGCTGACCTTTGACTACTTCCAAAAATAATCTGAAAGAGTTACTTAAGATATTCCCCTTAAACTCATATATTTAACTTGTCTACACAAACAGTGAACTACACATTTCTTTCTATTCATAAAACCCATCCTGGCACAAACTCTATGGAAAACAGCCTAAAGATTCCCCAAAAAGCTAAAGACAGAAGTACCACATGATCTCGCAATCCCACTTCAGGGTATATACACAGAAGACATGAAATCACTACCTTGAAGACATGCCTGCCCTACCATGTTCATTGCAGAACTATTCACAATAGCTAAGATACAGAAACAGCCTAAGTTTCCATCAGTGGATGAGTGGATAAAGAAGATGCTGTGTGTGTGCATATGATATACATGAGAATATTAGTCAGCAATGAGAAGGAAAGAAAGCTTGCCATTTGCAACAATAGGAATGGAAGTTGAGGACAATATGCTAAGTGTAATAATGGGTCAGAGAAACACTGTATGATCTTACTTACACATGGAATCTAAAAACATCTACTTATAGAAACAGAGGGTGGAATGGTGGTGGCCAGGGCTGAGAGGTGGGTGAAATGGGGAGCTGTTAGTCAAAGGGTATAAACATTCGTACATAACACAAATAAGTTCCAGGGATCTGATGAACAGCATGAAAGTGAAAATGGAAGTCAGTCAGTCGTGTATGACTCTTTGTGACCCCATGGACTGTAGTTCATGGAATTCTCCAGCCCAGAATACTGGAGTGGGCAGCCTTTCTTTTCTCCAGGGGATCTTTCCAACTCAGGGACTGAACTCAGGTCTCCCACACTGCAGGCGGATTCTTCACCAGCTGAGCCACAAGGGGAGCCCAAGAATACTGGAGTGGGTATCCTCTCCCTCTCTAGCGGATCGTCTCAACCCAGGAATCAAACCAGGGTCTCCTGCATTGCAGGCGGATTCTTTACCAACTGAGCTATCAGGGAAGCCTAGTGCTATTGTTAACAATACTGTATTATATACTTGAAAGTTGCTATGAAGTAAAAATTTAATGTTCTCATCACAACAACATTAACAAAATAGTAAATATGTTAAGTGAAGGATGAGTTAACTAACCTTATTGTGGTAAACATTTCACAATATGTAATGTATCATATTATATTTTAATAAATAAATGTACACAGTGTTATTATACCAACTCAGTTCAGTTCAGTTGCCCAGTCATGTCCTGCTCTTTGTGACCCCATGGACTGCTGCACGCCAGGCTTCCCTGTTCTTCCCCATCTCCTGGAGCTTGCTCAAACTCATGTCTGTGGAGTCGGTGATGCCATCCAACCATCTCATCCTCTGCTGTCCCCTTCTCCTCCCACCTTCAATCTTTCCCAGCATCAGAGTCTTTTCCAATGAGTCAATTATTCGCATCAGTTCAGTTCAGTCGCTCAGTCGTGTCTGACTCTTTGCAACCCCATGAATCGCAGCACGCCAGGCATCCCTGTTCATCACCATCTCCCAGAGTTCACTCAGACTCATGTTCATCAAGTCCGTGATGCCATGCAGCCATTTCATCCTCAGTCGTCCCCTTCTCCTCCTGACCCTAATCCCTCCCAGCATCAGAGTCTTTTCCAATGAGTCAACTCTTCGCATGAGGTGGCCAAAGTACTGGAGCTTCAGCTTTAGCATCATTCCTTCCAAAGAAATCCCAGGGTTGATCTCCTTCAGAATGGACTGGTTGGATCTCCTTGCAGTCCAAGGGACTCTCAAGAGTCTTCTCCAACACTACAGTTCAAAAGCATCAATTCTTCGGCACTCAGCCTTCTTCCCAGTCCAACTCTCACATCCATACATGACCACA
>SJYQ01104784.1:827532-925391 GCA_006410935.1 Redunca redunca
TTCTGTTAGGTCCATACCATTTCTGTCCTTTATCGAGCTCATCTTTGCATGAAATATTCCCTTGGTATCTCTAATTTTCTTGAAGAGATCTCTAGTTTTCCCCATTCTGTTGTTTTCCTCTATTTCTTTGCATTGATAGCTGAAGAAGGCTTTCTTATCTCTTCTTGCTATTCTTTGGAACTCTGCATTCAGATGTTTATATCTTTCCTTTTCTCCTTTGCTTTTCACTTCTCTTCTTTTCACAGCTATTTGTAAGGCCTCCCCAGACAGCCATTTTGCTTTTTTGCATTTCTTTTCCATGGGGATGGTCTTGATCCCTGTCTCCTGTGCAATGTCATGAACTTCTGTCCATAGTTCATTCAGGCACTCTATCTATCAAATCTAGGCCCTTAAATCTATTTCTCATTTCCAGTGTATAATCATAAGGGATTTGATTTGTTATTCGCATCAGGTGGCCAAAGGATTGGAATTTCAGCTTCAACATCAGTCCTTCCAATGAACACCCAGGACTGATCTCCTTTAGGATGGACTGGTTGGATCTCCTTGCAGTCCAAGGGACTCTCAAGAGTCTTCTCCAGCACCACAGTTCAAAAGCATCAATTCTTCAGCACTCAGCTTTCTTCACAGTCCAACTCTCACATCCATACATGACCAGAGGAAAAACCATAGCCTTGACTAGACGGACCTTTGTTGGCAAAGTAATGTCTCTGCTTTTTAACATGCTATCTAGGTTGGTCATAACTTTCCTTCCAAGGAGCAAGCATCTTTTAATTTCATGGCTGCAATCACCATCTGCAGTGATTTTGGAGCCTCCCCCAAATAAAGTCTCTCACTGTTTCCACTGTTTCCCCATCTATTTGTCAGGAAGTGATGGGACCAGATGCCATGATCTTAGCTTTCTGAATGTTGAGCTTTAAGTCACCTTTTTCACTCTCATCAAGATGTAATTGTAATTATATCAATTACATCATAATAAAGCTGAAAAGAATAAAACCTGTCTTGGACTGTCAGAAACTTATCCATATAAGGTTAACAATTTATTCTTTACATAGAAAATCTCAGAGTCCACTCTATATTACCTCTTCCAGATCTCTTATAAACCTATTTAAAAAGGTTATATCTAGCAGCAAGCCTCAGTGGCTTTATAGGGTAGGGGTAGGGAACTGGGTATGACAGGGGTGAGGCATGGTTACATTAACGGTTTCTTCCACTTAAACTTTTTTTTTTTTTTTTTACTATTTTATGGTCTATTCTAAATGACAATATTAAAAATCACCTCTGAAGTCAAACTTTAATTTAAAAAGAAACCTCTCTCAAGTCTAAATAAAGGAAAGCTTGCTGCACACATGATCATTTTACAAAAAATTTGGAAACCCTTCCTTATAACCAGAATAGAATCAGAACTGCTTTAATCTGCAAAGCAGTGTCTCACATAGGAGCTAACCTAGTTAATCTATTTCTCTGACCCACAGGTGGACAGTGGGACTAAAATAAACTTGAAGTCAGCTCTCTGTGGAAGGCTGGAGGAAGAGAGAATTCCCACCGTGCCTCTCCGTCTACATCACCTGGTGCAGAGCAGCTCTGCAGAAACACCAGTCACAAACATACAGGACCGAGTCATGAGGCAGAGAGTCCTAAGACCACGTGAAGAATGGCCAACCTTGCACAGGATGGACAACTGGGCTAACACAGCATTGACCTTGGGATGTGAGACCAGGGCAACTGGTGGAATTGGCTCTGATAGCCACCCAGTAGCGAGCTGCAAAGCACTTTAATCGTAAAGGTCTGTCTTATCTGGATGGACAAATCTCTGCCCACCAGCCCAGCTTTCCTTCTCTGGCCTGGATTTCCAGGTTGGGCCCCTAAATATGCATCCTGCTGTGTAGGGACCACAAAATTACTACTGCCCACTTTCTTCCAGAAGTCCAAGCTTAAACATAATGTAAAAACTGTTTCCATGCAAAAAGTATTCTGAAGATCTGAAGAATATAATGAACGATCATGATGTCATGCATATATATCAGACCCTCTCTCAAACCATTAGCTTCACCTCTCCACAAGAACACTAAAAATTCTTATTTTAGTTTCATGGCTGATGGGCTGAGGCAAGATCTGCAATTCCTATCAAGGGAAACTTACTGGTTTTATTTCACATGTTAATAACTTGCATAATCTTTTTGAACTTAGCGTTTGATGAGAAATAGGTGTTGGAAAGAGCTTCCCAGGCCACTCAGTGGGTAAAGAATCTGCCTGCAATGCAGGAGACACAGGAGACAAGAGTTCAACCCCTGGTTTGGGAAGATCCCCTGGAGTAGGGCATGGCAACCCACTCTAGGATTCTTGCCAAGAATTCCGTGGAAAGAGGAGACCGGCAGGCTACAGTCCACAGGGTCAGGAAGAGTCAGACATGACTGGAGCAACTGAGGTACTGGCATGAGGTACTCAGACCTAGTACTGAGGTTTTCGAAAACTTGCCACCTGAAAGGATGAGAATGGATGGGGTTGCCCAAGGAGGGGAAAGTTGGTATTAACAGTAAACCTTCTCTCTTTCCTCTGTCTCAAAAAATAATAAAGACAAACAAACAAACTTAGATTTGTAAAGGTATGTGGGTTTCCTCGAAACTTTCTCATTTCCCTGTCAAAATGGCCCCATAAAATTAGTAGGGTAGGAAGTATGCTGGTACACTTTTTCAAAAATAAGACTCAAAGTGATGAAGTGACTTGCCTAAAGAATGCAGTTGTGACTGAAAGGAAGTCTGAACCTGGGCAGTTAATTGGATCTCATCTGCCTTTCCTGATCACTGTATTGTTCAATATCTTTGCACATTTGAAGTGGATCAACTCTTTGCAAATACTTTAACTACAATGAGAGCAGATAAAACAGCACCCTTGGAAAAGACCTTCTATGTACATACTTAATTATAAGTGATCAGATATGATAACTCAATAGCCCAAATACTCAAATGTGTTCTGCTATGCTAAATGAACTCAAACTCTATCTTCATACCCACAGATACAAATGGCTGGCTATATATATATATATATACACACACACACACACACATATATATNATATAAATTCTTTTCACTCATTTGTTGTTTAATTCACTGATCTCCTCAAAGTGAAATAGTCAGAGGCATTCCATTCACAGAGTGTAAGCCCTGATATCTTCACTGGTTTCCTGTCTTTTCCTACTAAAATGCATGTTCTATAATCATTCCAGTCTCCCACCCAAATGCAAATCTGACTGTATCATCCTCTGTCTAAAAGCACTCTGGTCTTCTGTTGCTTAGTCTGACCTACTTCACCTAACATGGCAACTGTGGGTTTCTGTAATGGGCCACATTTATTCCCCAGATGGATTTCCTGAGATTCTTTGTCTCCTATGAGACGCTGGAATGGGAGGCATGAATGATTTATTTATCATCTTTGGATTTCCAGAACTGAGGTTATGTCTAGATACATAGTGTGAGCTCATTCACTAATGTGTGTCCAACTGTTTGCAATCCCATGGACTGTATCCCACCAGGCTCCATTGTCCATGGGATTTCCCAGGCAAGAATACTGGAATGGGGTGCCATTTCCTACTCCAGGGAATCTTCATTGAACCCATATATTTTGTGTCTCCAGCATTGGTAGGCATATTCCTTACCAATAGTGCCATCTGGGAAGCCCCAGATACAAGGTAGGTACTCAATAAATGTCCAGAGACCTGAGGAGAGATGGGGTTAAAGTATCTCCTTTAAAATATTTTTTTTTCCTATTTTCCTCTCAACTAGTTTATATTAAATTTGATCTGTCCTTTTTGTACTATTTTCTCTTTAAAAATTTCCCTCCCATTCAATTCTCTGAGAGTTCTCTAAACTCTTGGCATAAAAACCAGAATAAAGTAACTGATTAGAGCAGGGTCATTCATTTTCTCCCTAGCTCTAGACCTATAAAATAGGTTGCAGTAGAAAATGAAAAGACCCTACTTTGTTTCTTTAAAGTTTCCTGGGCGAATAAGCCCAATCAATTTTCTTCTCCAGAAGTCTCAATGTAATAAAACTTGCAGAAGGAAATTGATCGGGTATTATAGCATATATTGCCCACTGAATTCCTCAAATTTCCTCCTTTTGCCCTTATTAATCAAGCAATAATGGGACTGCCTGGGAAGGTGAGAAAAGCTGTGTCATTGGCCTCAATAATTTCATGATGGCAGAACCTGCAAAGTGTATTATAGCATCATATTTGGGGGCCACAATGATTCTCAATTTATATTTATTGAAACAAGTGATTTATGTTCTGGTACAGTAATAATTCAAAAGAGAAAATGAATCTCCGTTTCTCTTTTCATAACTTTAAGAATTCAGGTTAAAGATTCTCTCTCCAAAATGATACACTAAACCATTTCCTTGCTCATTCCGTCAGTGATCAGTACCTGACCACTTTTATATTTAGCTTCATCTGAGAAAAAGAACTAGAGCTATTCATTTACCACTATAACCATCAAAAATCTTAAGTGCAAAAATTCAAATGTCAAATAACACTTAAAACAACAACAACAGAAAGAACTGACTGAAGCAGTCACGTCCGACTCTTTGAGACCCTATGGACTATAGCCTGCCAGGCTCCTCTGTCCGTAGAATTCTCCAAGGCAAGAAGATTGGAGTGGGCATCCTTTCCCTTCTCCAAGGGATCTTCCTGACCCAGGGATCAAACTCAAGTCAAGGCAGATTCTTTACTGTCTGAGCCACCAGGAACTTATATTAAAAAAAAAAAAAGCATTAAACATTATTATTTGAAAAGACATCTATTAATGTTTGCTTTCTGGATTGGGTAGAATACTGGGCTTAATGAGACAAAAGACATGGATGGTGTATCTAAAACAACGTACTGCTTTACACAGGGCATATCATCTGCGGTGTTATTTGTATTACGACCTGCAGCAAAACACATAGCAAAAATCATGTCGAAGATGTCAGTGAGATGTTCTTTTCACTGGATCAATGTGATCTATCACTACTATTAGAAAAAGTCATTTCAGACAGCCCCTCTCTGCTTCCCGTGAAAGCCCCCCACAATCCCATTATGTGATCTCAGAAATAATGTTGAATTATTTGATAGGGGGAAGAAAAGGCTAGTGCAGTGTAATGGAAAGAATATGGGTTTTGAGACAGACTTATTTTCAGTCCCAGCTCTGCTGCTGTTCAGTGATGAGAATCTGGGCATGTTACCTAAACTCCTCAGTGTGTGTCCTCACCTATAAAATACGTGTCATAGTTCTTATCTCCATGTTTTTGAGAATGGTATTACATTATATATAAGATGGAGTATGTAAAGAGCTCACTACATTTTTACTACAATTTTATTACATGAAATTCTCAGCAAATGTGTTCTCTTCCTCACTAATGGAAAGTAGATACAATAACATAATTAAAGATGGTGATCTGGGATAATAAGATAAAAATCATACAACTGATGACTAATTTACCAGACTAGATAGACAGTTAATGAGGGGAATTAGCATGATCAGGGCAAGGTTAAGTGGTGTGTGTAGAGGCACAGGGTAGGGTCTCTGTGCTTGCACCTACCACTGAGGTCTCATAATCAATTCTTGGGAGTTGTTCAAGTCAAATACCGAGCAGTAACTCACATTTACATAATGCCCACAAAGTGTTGGGGTGCTAGACATTGGGAAGGCTGAGATGGAAGACCCCGGTCCCGCTGACACCCGGCGAGCTCAGTCTACTGGAGGTTATGTAGGTGGGAGACCCCCTCCATGATGCTCCCTAGCTTCTGTTGTCCTCTCTTTAAAAGGAAAAGGTTCTCTGTGAGGGATTAACTGTCCTCAATCAGGAACAAGGCACTTTTCATAAACTCACAAATTGGAACAAAAAAGCCACACGCTCTACATCCTCAACTTGAGAGAGAGGAAAAAAGGAACCTAGAGTAGGTATGTGAACTTCTGAAGTTCATAAAACTGGTGTCTTGCAGAAAGAGGACAGGAATGTATAAAGTCCTATCCAGCTGGTTTGGGTCCACAATTATAGGCTACTGGCTCATTGGAAACCTATGACCTTTACCCCCAAAATAATTCAGAGTGTGCACTCTGCTTTGGGGTGGCTCCTATTTGAGGGAAATGGAGGCTATTCACATTTTACATCCTGGTGAAGAACCAGTTCTCCTTTCCCTTTGTTCACTTTTCAGCGCCAAGGTGACCAGTAAAGTTGGACTCCAGAGAGAGGAAGAGAGAGCAGGGGGTCCCTTTGCTCCCACCGAGCTTCCTACCAACTGTGGCATCTTCTTCTTTGCTTCCTGCCCAATATAGGGCTTTAATCTGAAAAGGCAGGAAGCCACTATGGTTTTAATTTTGAAAGCATAAAGAGGACAGGATTACTTTAAGAATTGCATTTAAGACATCTATACTTTCTATTTTTTGTTCCTTAGAAGAAATTCCTCCAAATAAATGATGAGATTTTAATGATATCTTTGGTTTAGATTTTAGTGCATTTACTATACATCCTTGTCTGAAAATCATGCTAAATAATCAGTTTAAAGGTTCAAAAAGATCCTTTTTTTAAACCATGGGAAAATGACTATATAAAAGCTGAATACTGTGTAATAGCTTCCGTTTTAGATTTCTAGTAGGGAGTAGCAAACAGGGGGAATGTGTGAGTGCCTTCTCTCCATGCTGGAGTAGGAGAGTTTTAAAACTACTGTCCTTGTAGGGATTACAGCCCAACTTCATGTTTTTCTGTTTCTTATATCCTTATCTGAGAAAAGGGAAGATAAAATGGAATAGCAATTCCTTTGATTTAATTAACCCCAATTTGAAGTTCAGTTCAGTTGCTCAGTCGTGTATGACTCTTTGCGACCCCATGAATCGCGGCACACCAGGCCTCCCTGTTCATCACCAACTCCTGGTGTTCACTCAGACTCGCCTCCATGAGTCAGTGATGCCATCCAGCCATCTCATCCTCGGTCGTCCCCTTCTCCTCCTGCCCCTAATCCCTCCCAGCATCAGAGTCTTTTCCAATGAGTCAACTCTTCGCATGAGGTGGCCAAAGTACTGGAGTTTCAGCTTTAGCATCATTCCTTCCAAAGAAATCCCAGGGTTGATCTCCTTCAGAATGGACTGTTTCGATCTCCTTGCAGTCCAAGGGACTCTCAAGAGTCCACCAACACCACAGTTCAAACGCATCAATTCTTCGGCACTCAGCTTTCTTCATAGTCCAACTCTCACATCCATACATGACCACAGGAAAAACCATAGCCTTGACTAGACAGACCTTAGTCGGCAAAGTAATGTCTCTGCTTTTGAATATGCTATCTAGGTTGGTCATAACTTTTCTTCCAAGGAGTAAGCGTCTTTTAATTTCATGGCTGCGATCACCATCTGCAGTGATTTTGGAGCCTCCCGAAATAAAGTCTGACACTGTTTCCACTGTTTCTCCATCTATTTCCCATGGAGTGATAGGACTGGATGCCATGATCTTTGTTTTCTGAATGTTGAGCTTTAAGCCAACTTTTTCACTCTCCTCTTTTACTTTCATCAAGAGGCTTTTTAGTTCCTCTTCATTTTCTGCCATAAGGGTGGTGTCATCTGCACACCTGAGGTTATTATTTCTCCCGGCAATCTTGATTCCAGCTTGTGTTTCTTCCAGTCCAGCGTTTCTCATGATATACTCTGCATATAAGTTAAATAAGCAGGGTGACAATATACAGCCTTGATGTACTCCTTTTCCTATTTGGAACCAGTCTGTTAAATGTGTTGCTTGTGCTTGTGAGACAAGGGAGAAGTGATTACTAGGGGAAAAAAAAGACTGAGATGATTTCTAAGTCATTTAATTATGTTAGTTTCTGATATTTAACCTTTTCAACAATTTTATAATAGTGGCATCTAGTTTGACAGTTTTCTGCAATACTGTCTTGAAGTTGTACTGCCTTTAAAAGGTAACAAGGATTAGACTTTTGAATTCCAGCTTTTGAACTATGATATTGGAAGCAGAAATTATATTCAGTACATTTATCTAGAAGGATTAGGAATCACTATAATGCTCTAACTTACATTTATTATGCATGGATCACAGGGGATTCCTGTGGTGACTTTTAAAAAATAGGTTCTCTAGAGAGAGCTTGACCAAGTTAGCACCTCAATAGGGATTGAACTTGGCTGTCATTTCAAGAGGTTGGGTGGATCGGTTTGCAACAGAATGCAAGGAGGCAGAACTAGGACATGAGATCAGAAAACAACCTATGCAAGCAGGTGGTCATATCACTTACATGAAGTTTCTAGATTATCCTTCGAAATTAATCCATAAAATTTATCCTTCGAAATTAATCCATAAAATTTATCCTTTGAAATTAATCCATAAAATTTATCCTTCAAAATTAATCTGTGTGGATCATAACATACTGTGAAAAGTTCTTAACGAGATGGGAATACCAGACCATCTTACGTCTCTCCTGAGAAACCTGTATGCGGGTCAAGAAGCAACAGTTAGAACCCTGTATGGAACAAATGACTGGTTCAAGACAAAGAAAGGAATATGACATGGCTGTTTGCTGTCACCCTCTTTGTTTAATCTGTACCCTGAGCACATCATGAGAAATGCCAGGCTGGATGAGTTACAAGCTAGAATCAAGATAGGTAGGAGAAACATCAGCAATCTCAGATATGTAGATGATATCACTCTAATGGTAGAAAGCCAAGAGGAACTAGAGAGCCTGTTGATGAGGGTGATGGGGAGAGTGAAAGAGCAAATATTAAAGCTAAATATTAAAGAAAGCCAAGATCATGGCATCTGGTCCCAGGACTTCATGGCAAATAGAGGAGGAAAGGTGAAAGTGGTGACAGATTTCCTCTGCTTGGGCTCTAAAATCATTGAGTATGGTGACTGCAGCTGTGAAACCAGATGATTGCTTCTTGGCAGGAAAGAAAGTGAAAGTGAACGTTGTTTAGTTGTGTCTGACTCTTTGCGACCCCATGGACTGTAACCTGCGAGGCTTCTCTGTCCATGGAATTCTCCAGGTAAGAACACTGGAGTGGGTTGCCATTTCCTTCTCCAGGGGATCTTCCTGACCCAGGTATCGAACTCTTGTCTACTGCGTCTCCTGCTTTGCAGTCAGACTCTTCACCAACTGAGCTACAACGGAAGCCCAAACCTAGACAGTATGTTGAAAAGCAGAGACGTTCCTCTGCCGATAAAGGTCCACACGGTCAAGGCTACTGTCTTCCCAGTGGTCACATATGGTTGTGAGAGCTGGACCATAAAGAAGGCAAAATGCCAAAGAATTGACGCCTTCGAACTGTGGTGCTGGAGAAGACTCCTGAAAGTCTCTTGGACAGCAAGGAAATCAAACCAGTCAATCTTAAGGGAACTCAACCCTGAATACTCACTGGAAGAACTGATACTGAAGCTGAAGCTGGTCATCTGATGCAAACAGCCAACTCACTGGAGAAGTCCCTAATGTTGGAAACATTGAAGGTAGGAGGAGAAGAGGGCATCAGAGGATGAGATGGCTGGAGAGCATCACTGATGCAACGGACACAAACTTGGGCAAACTTTGGGAGTTGGTGAGGCATAGGCAGGCCTGGCGTGCTGCAGTCCATGGGGTCACAGAGTCAGACATGAACAACAATTCATGCTCAGGGTTGTTATGATTCCTCTAAGACTCCACTGAAAACTTAGAAAGGAAAGGCTGTACTGTATACAGGATCCCCAGGTGGCACAGTGGTAAATAATCTACCTCCAATGCAGTAGACACAAAAGATGCAGGTTTGATCCCTGGGTTGGGAAGATCTCCTGGAGTAGGAAATGGCTACCCACTCTAGTATTCTAGCTTGGAAAATTCCATGGGCAAAGGAGCCTGGTGGGCTGCAGTTCATGGAGTCACAAAGAGTCGAACATGACTGAGCAACTGAGAACACAGACACTGTACACAGAGCTAGAGAGACTTTATGAACACCGAATTGGTGTGTTCAGCCTTTGAACCAGTGCCTGCAGGCATTAAAAAACTATTATTTATGCAACTTAACAGTTAATGGCAGTTGAGTTTTGATAGGCCTCCTTGTATGAAAATCCTTGAATGCTATAAATGAGTGAATTTACAGGACTGTGGAACAGCTACTCAGTGTGACAGCTCCATTCTTTCCTTGCACTGGTGCTTTTAAGATCTTGAAATACATCAGGATAGCTGTGAAGAAATGAAGGAGTAGGACAAGCAGTAGATTAAATAGAAAAAAAGGAAAAGAAAGAATAAGAGCATCACATAGACCAGAGAGAGAACTCAAAAAGCATTCCTGGAGGTCAGGAAAACACTTGAAAATGTAGAAAGAAATGAAATGAGCACTGAAGACTGAATGGAGTGAGGTGAGATTGAGCAAACTGTTTACCTGCGATGAAAGGCAGCAGGGAATGAAAGATGGTTACTACTGGCAACAGCGACAGACGTAGATTGTTCCTTTTCCATGTATATTATAAGTAGAGTTGAGAAACTACAGTTCAAAAGAGAAATATAAAGTCTGTCATCCTGGGGTGAAACAGCCTTTCAGTCTCCAGAGAGACCCCACCCCTTTCTTCACCAATGTCCAGTGCAGATGAACTTAATGGCATGGAATGCCAATGACAAGAGCAGAGCTGAGCTTCTCCAGGCCTGATTTCCATTTTTATTAAATTCCTTCCTTGCCCCAAACCTTTGAATTTCTTTAGGCTTGTCCTTATTTCATTCCAGTCCCTGGTACTCTGAATCAGTGCTAATTTGGCTGTCTGGGTGCTATTACACACGCTGTTTTTCATCTTCCTTTGCCTGTTTTCTGACTTTAACATTCTGAAATATCTGTGCATAGGAGTTGCATCTCACTGATCAGATTTACTTTAAAATATCTATGATTTAAATGAAAATACAGGAAAAAAAAATGTGAAGACACAGAGGAGAGAGAACCGCCTCAGCAGGAGAGCTGACATTAGGTGTCAGCCACTCACTGACTGTGGAGAGTTTGAGAAGTAACTGCATCTCCCAAATCCTCAATTTCCTTATCAGCAAAACGAAGCTGTTAGAGTTGATAATCTTGAAGGTCCCTCCAGAGCTAACAAATCTTATTTTTTGAGATAAAAATCAACATCAGTCCATGTGATGTGAGTAAAGCAAAAAGTAGAATATCTACAGCACTATTCACAGAACTTTAGACCCAAAAGGAATTTTATTGTGCTCCTACCTCTCCCTTCAGTTCAGTTCAGTTCAGTCGCTCTGTCGTGTCTGACTCTTTGTGACCCCATGGACTGCAGCATGCCAGGCCTCCCTGTCCATCAACAACTCCCGGAGTTTACCCAAACTCATGTCCATCGAGTCGGTGAAGCCATCCAACCATCTCATCCTTTGTCGTCCCCTTCTCCTCCCGCCTTCAATCTTTCCCAGCATCAGGGTCTTTACAAACGAGTCAACTCTTCACATCAGGTGGCCAAACTACTGGAGTTTCAGCTTCAGCATCAGTCCTTCCAATGAATATTCAGACTGATTTCCTTTAGGATGGACTGGTTGGATCTCCTTGCAGTCCAAGGGACTCTCAAGAGTCTTCTCCAACATCACAGTTCAAAAGCATCAATTCTTCGGCACTCAGCTTTCTTTATAGTCCAACTCTCACATCCATACAGGACCACTGGAAAGACCTCTCCCTTAAGGTTGACATTTAAGCAAACAGACGCCCAGGGAGATGAAATGGCCTGTGACAGAGCTACACGGCAGCAGGTTAGCAGTTTAATATTCATTACATATTTGTAAATAACACTAATTGCTTCTGGAGACTTGATGGTTTAAGTGCTCACCCTATTTCAGAAGGATCATACCTGCGTCATTAGTGAATTCAAGGCACTAAGAAGGCCTGTGTTAGTCGCCGTTCTCCAGAGAAGCAGAACCAAGGGCACACGTAGCTATTTATTCATTATGAGGTACTGACTCACATGGTTATGCTGAGGAATCCCACAGTCTGCCAATGGCAAGTCTGAGACCCAGCAAAGCTGGTAGTGAAATTCCAGTCTGAGCCCAAAGGCCTGGGAGTCAGAGGAGCTAAGGCCATAAATCCTTGTCCACAGGAAGGCGAAGACTGATAAACCAGCTCACGCAGGCAGGAAGGGGCCAGACGCTTCCTCCCTCTGCTTTCCATTCTATTCAGGCCCTTGATGGGACCGGTGATGCCTACCCCCACTTGGAAGGACAACCTGCTTTATGAAATGTACTGATTCAACTGCTAGTCTCATCTGGAACAGCCTCACTGGGTCCCTGGGTCCCAGTCAAGTTGATACCTACAACTGACCATCACAGTCTCACATAACTGTGCCGAAGAAGGTGCGGGAAGTCAGGTTATAGAAATGCACAGAACACCAAAGGACAACAAAAGAAGAAAATGAATCTTCCCCATGTGCTTCATGGTATAATTAGATGAAGGAAGTACAAAATGTCTTTTTTATACTTAAAAAAAGGGTTTTAGGGGTCTATGTGTGTTTGAAGGAATTATCAACCACACAACTCTCCTCAAAAGAAGACCACCCTCACCAATGACATATGCAACGTCTTGCTGATGACATCTGAAGTACTGCTGTAACATACTGTGGTTAATGTGAAATACAGTTAATATGAGATCAGTAACCCCGTAGACTGTAGCCCGCCAGAGTCTTCTGTCCATGGAATTCTCCAGGCAAGGATACTGGAGTGGGCACCCATTCCAGTCTCTAGGGAATCTTCCTGACCCAGGGATTGAACCCAGGTCTCCTGCATTGCAGGCAGATTCTTCAGTGTCTGAGCCACCAGGGACGCCCGTAAGATTGTTATCTCAGAAACTGGAACAAGTTACTGACACATGAAATGAGAAGTGTGGTGATCTGCTTGAAATCCAGAGTTGAGGGAAGGACCATTCTGTGCCTCTCCTTCACTGCCTATGAGGAAAGGGGCCACCGGTGCTGTAAACTGGCCCCAGTCCTTAAACGGAAATAGCCGATTTGTTGTTGTTTAGTTGCTAAGTCCTGTCCAACTCTCCATGACGCCATGGACTATAGCCTGCCAGGCTTTGCTGCCCATGGGGTTTCCCAGGAAAGAATACTGGAATGGGTGGGAAGCCACTGAAGACTGGAGTCGGCAGAAAATCTCTTTAAAAGACCTCCACCTTTGTCTTTATTTTCCTTGCACCCCCATGGCCTTTTGCTCTATAACTGAACAGATTTGTAGGCCAGAAAGGCATGCCCCACTCAGGACCAAGATGTCTGGCATAATTTCCAAAGTTGGGTAATATACTGAAGCCTTGGAGGTAGACAGTTGCCTATGAGTTTACAAACCAGTGCTTCAGAGCTTGACTGTCCCTTAGAAATCACAGAAGTACGTGGATGACTACGGTTAGAAGCCTCTCATGATTTAGCAGCTCTCTAAAAATGCAGCCAGCTTAACAGAACACTCTGAGCCTTTATTTGAATGAATATCTGAGTTTCAGGCTTGATTTTCCTACATACATTTTCCTCCAGGATTCCTTGGGGAAAGGAACAAGGAGGACATAAAATCAAAGAGAAATTGATCAGTTTTTAGATCCTAAATTAGAGGAAATTCCCTGAAGAAATGGCACAAAGTTAAGGCAAACTTTGATGAACAAGAGAGAGGAAAGCTCCTTACGAGTCTCGTTTCCATGGGGACTAACGTCAGTCTGGAAGCACTCAGGAAAGGACCACATACCAGGGCAAAGGGAAGCAGAAAAGGCAAACACCTCAACCTGACAATTTTCTTGATGTCAACTCTATTTAGATTAACAGACATCCAGCCTTTTTTTTTCCCCCCACTTGGAAGTAAAGTTGACAGGGTTAAAAAAATGACTGAAAACTACAAAGCCTGAACACATGTGTTTTGATTTTGTCAACTGACTCAAAAACCAAGCATAAAGAAAACAAAATACAAAAAATGCTAAACATGACTGACTCAAGCCGAAATACATAAGCAAAAAAATAAATAAATAATAATCCTACCATTCCCACAATCCCAGATTAGGTATGACTGCCCTCCGAACTTCCTAGGATTCTGGGTTAAGTTAAGAAGCTTTGCACAGGGACCTCCCCGCTGGGCCAATGGTTAAGAATCCAGCTTGCAATGCAGGGGACCCAGGTTTGAACCCTGGTGGGGAAACCAGTATCCCACATGCCATGAGGCAACCAAGCCCGCGTGCCACAACGCCTGAGCCCCAGCTCCAGCGCCTGTGTTCCGCAAGGGAAGATTCCACATGCCATGACCAAGCCCAGACACAGCCAAATAAATAAACAATACATGTTTTTTTTTTTTTTAAATCATGCACAGACAAAATTATTTAAAAATAAATTATGTCTTAATTTTGTTTAGTAGACAGTATCTAACCTGAGTATTGGGAGAAAGCACTGGATAAGTTCATGTTGAATTGATGTGCTAATTGACAAATTCAGGAGATCTGGCAGCTACTGAGATTTGCCATCAAAATCGAGTCACCAGGCCACACTGTGCCCTGTGGGCCAGGACTCAGCAGCCTCATGAGTGCCACAGAGACCTTGGAGCCCAGCATTAAATTTGAGAGGATGAGCTTTGTCACCTGGCACATCCACGAATCAAAATGTCCTCTTTTTGTTTAACGTGATCCCACACTTCAGGGTTATTAGCCTGCTTGGTGCTCCTCAGCACAAGAAGAAAGGAGATGGAAATAACCTTCTTCAGCATCTGCTGCTTGGTTTCAAGAAGTTATTTTTGGAACAACTTCTCTCTCACAGATATAGTAGTATCATATCTAGTTAACATGCTTACGTAGCTAATGTAACACAGAGGCTTTTGTTTTCTTTTTTATTCTTAGCATACAATGGAGAATCACTAGTGTTCAGGTCAGTATTTACACTGGAAGGAACATCTCTGTCATTTGATATTCGGAAAATTGGAATTCATAAAATGTGCGCATGTCAGGGAGGAGTGATTAATAGAGATTGAGTATAAAGGAAAGAAAAAAACCTGAAAGAGAAAGAAAGCACGGGTTAAGCTTAGGTGATGAACGTAAAGAACACAGGGGTGTCTGTCTTCATTCAAATGCACATGGTGGGTGTGTTAGGAGGTGGGAACGTATTAATTTCAATGTGGATGATGGCAATGTAGATAGTGGGAAATTTTCAATTACATTAGCAGTAACAAGGACATGAAAATAAAATCTTGTCTGGTGAGGGAAACCTAAAGATGTGGGTGTTTCGATTACAGAGGCGGTAATGGAGTTCAGAAATAGAGGTGCACCAGCCACAGTGTGGGTGGCGACTAGAGGAATGATGGGAAATCAAAAGATACTTAAGTGCTTCACTCTGTCTTTTGCTGTTATTCGGATGTGAAGTGGCTTCAACTCACTCCACACTTGGAGCTGAACTTTCACACTCCTTGTGAGATAATTTGTGACTTTAAGTGACGGTCTCAGTCACACAAAATATTATTAAGTGTCAAACATTTCAATTCAGCCCTGTTGTTGCTGTTTTTATTATTTTATGACCACTGGTATTTATGTAAACAATTTAGAGACAGCAAAGTGTCTGTGTTTGCTTGTGTGCGTGTGTATGTGAGTCGTTCAGTTGTGTCTGACTCTTTGCGATCCCATGGACTGTAGCCCACCGGGCTTCTCTGTCCATGGGATTTCCCAGGCAAGAATACTGGTATGGGTTGCTATTCCCTTATCCAGGGGAATCTTCCTGACCAGGGATCCAACCCAGGTCTCCTACATTGCAGGCAGATTCTTCACCATCTGAGCCACCACGGGGCTGTGTATGCTGCTGCTGCTGCTAAGTCACTTCAGTTGTGTCCGACTCTGTGTGGCCCCATAGACCGCAGCCCACCAGGCTCCCCCGTCCCTGGGATTCTCCAGGCAAGAACACAGGAGTGGGTTGCCATTCCCTAGCTAGCAAATTCACCCAGACTCTGTTATAGTCATGTAAAATTATAATGAAGAATATCAGCCAAGTTAGAACACTTTCAATTAATCTAGTAGCAGGTTTTGCTTTCCAGTGGCTACAGGAATCACTCTTTTCTGGAGCAGTGTCTACCAGGGAGAATGGACTCAGTAGTTACATTAAATGTGAGAGATAAGAAAGACGTTCTTTGCTAAGCTTGTTTAAAATTGGGGGTATGATTCTTGGAGGTACCTAGGCACCCTGAACTGCCTTGATAAACCACCCCATTGAAATTCTTGTGGGATGGCAGAAACATGCATTTATATTTGCAAATATGAAATAATAACCTCTTTAAATATCTTTTAATAAAAAATTTTTCTGGAGGACAATCTTAAAATATCAGCATCTCTTTATGCTCATTATTCCTTACTTCCCTTCTAAGGTATATTGCTCTGTATTGGGGCATTTTTCATAGCTTTTCTTTAGAAACCCTTAAGGGAAGTTTATTAAAAATGTTTATTAAAAATGGTTATGGTGATACCACAGCTCTTGAGATAGACCCAGAGCCTTATTACTGCTGATTGGAAACTTACACATGTTTACAAGCATATATGTGTAATATTATGACACTATTACATTGGGCTCCAGAAGTGATGCTCTGCAGTGGGAAACAGCGTTTATATTTGTAAACGGCTATGTGACTTTTTCTTAGTAATTACATTTTACAAGAACCCGCAGTGGTTGTTAAAGAGGAGTTCACTGAACAGCCCTCATCATTCTTTAGCCATCTATAAGGTACTCAGGACAAGAAGTAGGAAAGCATCTTCTAGACACAGGAAGAGTCAGCGGCACGGGTCTCACCAAACCTGATCTCAGATTCTGCCTTTTGTCCTTGCAGTGTCGAATTATTAACTCTGAAGATGGAAATGTATTTTGTTTTGTGTATTTTTTGTATGACTTTAAAAAATATTAGTGCTCTGATTCTTATATGAAAATACAGACAATAAAATGATATTCTAGAGTCAGTAAACAGCATGCAGAATACATATTTTCTGATATCATCAAACACTGCATCACAAGACAATTAGGATGCTAATGATCTTAAACAAGCACTTCTGTTTATAAAAAGAGCCAAAGTTTTATTGATTGCCTGCATGATGTGCATGCTACATGCTAAGTTGCTTCAGTTGTGCCCAACTTTTTGCGACCCTATGGACATAGTGTGCCAGGGTCCTCTGTCCGTGGGGTTCTCCAGGCAAGAATACTGGCATGGGTAGCCACTCCCCCCGCCCAGGGGATCTTCCCAACCCAGGGATCAAACCCCCATCTCTTATGTCCCCTGCACTGGCAGGTGGGCTCTTTACCATTAGCACCACCTGGGAAGCAAGGTGTGTGCTCAAGCAAATTGCCAGAAAAGTTGGAGTTTGATAATTATCTGTGTAGTTTTTTTTTTTTTTAACTCACATATGAAAATTATCTGAGATAGTTACTTCATGGTTGATACAACTGTCCTTAAATGGTCAAAGTGAAATAAATAAGTTAATCTGGCTAGGCACATTTAATTACAACTAATCATGTTGATATTAGCATTGATAAACCAGGCACTGAACAGGCTAAATGGATTCCAAGATGACCACAAATTTATTCTTGGAGCTTACCATTCAGCTAGGGAATGCATAGGTAAACAGTGTGTTGTAATAAAGTATATCTGGTACTATTATAGAAATATGAATGAATTCAGAGAGACCAAAGAGAATTATGCTGCTGATGTTACCTTTCATTAAGATTCTATATAAAAACTTCTTCATCCATCATATGAAAGTGTATTGTAACATGAAATCTCTGCAGTGAGACCCTGTGGTTGCTTCCAGGATAAACATTCTGTGATTTGATACTAATTTAGGTTTCAGGGAAGATCATTGTACATTCTAAATAGGAAAAAAAAAAAAAATTCCAAGGGGCAGCATTAGCGATGGAGTCAAGATACAGATCTGCCATTTCAATTTGACTTTTCTCCCATGAATGTGGTTTCTGGATCCAGGAAATGGGATATTACTTAACTCAAAGTCAATTTCGAAAACACAGGTGAACTTAGGGAGGATGCTGCCAGTAAATCAAGCCGCCCTATGCCACTTTTCTGCTATGGTTAAATAGTAGTGATGGAGATTTCATATCTGGTGATACTACACTAGCCACATTCATCCCCTGGATACTGCTCAGTAGTAAGGAAGCGCTGTTGATACAGGCAACAACTTTCACCAACCCTATAGGGAATTATGATGAATGAAAACACCGATCTCTAAAGGACACACACTGCACGCTTTCATACATATAATATTTGCGAAACAGGACCACAGAAGTGGAGAACACATTGGTGGTTTCTGTGAGTCAAGATGAGGAGAGTGGGTATGGCTCAAAGTAACAAGAGTTAAGGAGTAGAAAGATATAAAAGGTTAGAGAGCACACGGGAGCTTTGTTGTAATGGTACAATTAAGAACCTTGCTTATGGTGGTGAAACAAAGCTACACAATTGATAAAATTGTGTGCAAACATACACAGGGTCCTCTGTAACTTGTGAAGTCTGAATAAGCTCTATGATTTGCATTATTATCAAAACAAAACAACGAAAAAGAATCTAAAACCTAGCTTTGGCTCGCGTGCGTTCTAAGTCACTTCAGTAGTGTCAGCCTCTTTGCAACCCCATGGGCTGTAGCCTCCCAGGCTCCTCTCTCCATGGGATTCTCCAGGCAAGAATACTGGAGTGGGTCACCATGCTCTCCTCCAGGCAAGAATACTGGAGCGGGTCACCATGCTCTCCTCCAGGGGATCTTCCCAACCCACAGAGGGACCCCACGTCTCCTGTGTCTCCTGCACTTCTTTAGCACTGAGCCCCCAGGGGAGCCCCTTGTTTTGCTTAATTCACTCAAAAGACTTCAGAGAGAAAATTATGCCTCATAATTAAACAGCAGCATCTTAAGTGTACTTCCCTCTGTCTGGCTTCGCAAAACCATGGTTGTAGCTTCCTGCTCTGTCTTTCCTCTTAACTCAAACCAAACAAAATAAAAAGCAAATAACCACACAACAACGCCCCATCCCTTTCTTGATATCTATAGCTTCACTTCCCCTTGCTACTCCAAAGTACAGGTCCTTTTCGTCTCCATGGTCACACCAATTTCCACACTATCTCTTTATTACCCAGATAACTTTAGCCTATTTTGGATTATTTTAACTGCCTCTTCATCTATCATAAGCAGCATTAAAAAAAAACAAAACAAAAAAAAACTTCCGAACTTGAATAAGCAAATACAAAAAAACTTATTTGGGGAAAGAGGAGGATATACATATTGACAGGGTCATAGGTTGCCCTTTTCATTATCAAATGATGGTAGTAACTCTATCTTATTATGAATATTAAACAAGATAGTTTATGTAAAGAAATTAGTAAGTGCTTGGCACAAAGTAGGTGCTCAATAAATGGTAGCAGCTAGTAACTGGAAGCAAATGGCACACAAAAGAGAGTGGTATTAGAGTTCTGCAATTTAACAATCCACAAACTAATATCCATTAAGCATCTAATATACTCTTAGTACTTTGTCAGTACTATGAAACAACCAAAGAAAAAATGCATACAGCATAAATGAGAACATGAAAGAGCAATGTCATTAGACATTAGGAAAATTATAAAACCATAATATTATACCACACCTATAAGCATGACTAAGAGTCTGGAAACTGGTTCTCATCCACTGGTGTTACAAATCCTATATAGTCTCTATGGAAAAGTCTGGAAGTTTCTCAGAAAGGTCAACATTCATTTACTATGCAACTCCACTTCTAGGCGTTTATCCAAGTGAAATGAAAACTATGTTCAAACAAAAATTTGTATGAGAATGTTTATAGCTGCTGTATTGTCTTATGTTGAAAATTACTCAAACATTCCCAATCATTATCCAAACAACTGGTAAATGTATAAACAGACAGACATATCCATACAATGGAGTGCTACTCAGAAACACCAAGGGATGTACTGCTGACACACAGCATGAATGAACTGCAAACCACATCATGCTCAGTAAAAAACCGACACACGAAAGTCTACATATGGTGTGATTCCATGCAAGCAAAACTCTTGAGACAGGAAAAGGATAACTGGTCATTAAGGTCTGCAGGTAGGAGTGGCTGCTACTGCTGCTGCTAAGTTGCTTCACTCGTGTTCGACTCTGTGCGACCCCAGAGACGGCAGCCCAACAGGCTCCCCTGTCCCTGAGATTCTCCAGGCACGAACACTGGAGTGGGTTGCCATTTCCTTCTCCAATGCATGAAGGTGAAAAGTGAAGGGGAAGTCGCTCAGTCGTGTCCGACTCTTAGCGACCCCATGGACTGCAGCCCACCAGGCTCCTCCATCCATGGCATTTTCCAGGCAAGAGTACTGGAGTGGGGTGCCATTGCCTTCTCCGAGGTAGGAGCGGGGTTGACTGCAAAAGGTCAAGAGGGAAATATTTGGGACAATGGAACTGTTTACCTTGACTGTGGTGGCAGTTACACAATTGTAGGCATTTGTCAAAACTCAAAGAAATGTACACTAAGAAGGGTGAATTTTACCTTATACAACTTTCGCCTCAATCTAAAAAAAAAAACAGAAAAAAAAGAATTGTAGCCTAAAGTTTAAGGACACAGATTTTGCCCCTGTACACCTTCAGATAACAATGTAAGAGACGAGACTAACATCTAACTAATTATAATTCTCATCTAACACATGAGAATTACATGTGCTTATGTACAATTTGTTGCTGAATGATAAGGTTTCGGCATAGGTAAACTTTTCCCTCGTGGCTCAGACATAAAGCATCTGCCTGCAATGCAGGAGACCCAGCTTTGATCCCTGGGTTGGGAAGATCCCCTGGAGAAGGAAATGGCAACCCACTCCAGTGTTCTTGCCTGGAAAATCCCATGGGCAGAGGAGCCTGGTAGGCTACAGTCCATGGGGTCACAAAGAGTTGGACACAATTGAGCGACTTCACTTTCTTTCTTTCTATAGGTATGAAGAAGAAGTGAAGTGAAGTCACTCAGTCATGTCCGACTCTTTGCAACCCCATGGACTGTAGCCTACCAGGCTCCTCTGCCCATGGGATTTTTCAGCCAATAGTCCTGGAGTGGATTGCCATTATACATTGAATTTAAAGAGGTCACTTACTTATGTGGGAAGAGAAAAGACTGGGCTTCAGTGTCAAACATCAAAAGAATGGGAAGAGCCTGGTTGGGCAGAGACAGCTGAAAGGGCATTTTTTTGCCTGAAGAAATGTGAGTAAAAACATGGGGCAGGAATGAGGAGTCTTAGCTGGCTGGAGCAGAGATGATGGTATTGAGAGTAATTGAGAAATTAATTTGATAAAGATGATGGAGCTAGAATGCAGAGGGTCTTAAATTTTAAACACAGCCCATGATAGGATTAAAGATTTTTCATAATACAACTGTTGTAAGTTCTTGAATGAGAGTTGTAAAAAGCTGCAGGAATCAGTGATTGTTCTGGAAGTAGCACTCTCTGTAGAAGAAGGAGAGAAGTGATGCTCTGGTGCAACAGGAAAGGGCAATCATTGTGTTATTTATGCTGCAGACTTAGATTCCTTTGTGGCTTGTGAACTGACATCTTAGCTTATTGTCTTAACAGATACCCTGCATTAAAAATGTACACCCATGGCTGATTCATGTCAATGTATGGCAAAAACTACTACAATACTGTAAAGTAATTAGCCTCCAATTAAAATAAATAAATTAATTTACAAAAAAAAAGAGGAATCTTCAAATGTTTAGCAGAAGGAGAGCACAGCTGCCTCCAGCAGTGTGTTTCTTTAGCTTCTGGGCATGAGGCATCTTCTATAGGAATGCCTGCTTGGGTGGCTGCTTTCCTTTATGCTGTGGGGACCACAGCTGACTGGATTTCCACATGCTCAAGTCATTCCTGATCTCATAAATAAGGAACAGTTGGGAATCCTACATAACAGTACTTTTCCACTCCAGAGTTCAAATACATTCTGACCCCTCTGTGAAGTCATTGAGAAAGGGCATCCATTGCTACCCGGGAAGCTTCAGAGTAAGTTTCAAAGTGAAAGTGCAAGTGAAAGTCACTCAGTCGTGTTGTGATCTCATTGACTATACAGTCTATGGAATTCTCCAGACCCAGAATACTGGAGTGGGTATCCCTTCTCCAGTGGATCTTCCTGACCCTGGAATTGAACTGGGAGTACAATCCTAAGTCCTTGCTTTGATCATTGTGCTCACGAATGCCTCAGCTCTCTCATCTGTGGTTTTAGCTAAGAGTCTATTTACCAAAACACTATAATAATATGGGGGTTTCCCTGGTAGCTCAGATGGTAAAGAATCTGCCTGCAATGTGAGATACCTGGGTTTGATCCCTGGGTTGGGAAGATCCCCTGGAGGATGGCATGGCAGCCCACTCCAGTATTCTGGTCTAGAGAATCGCCATGGGTAGAGGAGCCTGGAGGGCTGCAGTCCATGGGGTCGCAAAGAGTTGGACACGACCGAGCGACCATGCATAGCACATAGTAATGTGGGGCTTCCCAGGTAGCACTAGTGGTAAAGAACCCGCCTGCCAGTGCAGGAGACGTAGAGACATGGGTTCAATCCCTGGGTCAGGAAGATCCCCTGCAGGAGAGCATGGCAACCCACTGCAGTATTCTTGCCTGGAAAATCTTATGGACAGAGGAGCCGGGCGGGCTATAGTCCACAGGGTCACAGTGAGTCAGACATGAATGAACTAACTTAGCATGCACACATAGTAAAGTGATGAAATCTCAAGAACTAGGATATCTTTTTAAAATTAGCATACAATCCTAGAGAATATATTCATTGTGTTGTTGCTGTTTAGTTGCTAAGTCATGTTTGACTCTTTGTGACCTCATGGACTATAGCCCTCCAGACTCCTCTGTCCATGGGATTCCCGACACATGAATATTGGAGTCGGTTGCTATTTCCTCCTCCAGGAGACCCTCCTGACCCAGAGATCAGACTTGCATCTCCTGCATTAGTAGGCAGATTCTTTACCAGTGAGCCACCAGGCAAGTCCTAGCGTATTTATCACCTATTGTAAAATTCTACTTAGAACCCTTACAGGGATGAGAATCTTGAGTGCATACTAGGTGAGCATTTAAATACCCCATAGCTATTCCAAGTACAGATGTCAAGATCAACATTCTAAGAACGTTGATATTGAAGTAGGTATATCCCTAAAAGTCTTCTAGAAATCTCTTAATGAATCTTGGGATGTGCCGTGTGAGAAGAGAATGTCAAATGTCTTGCTGAGTAGCAAATACATGAACCCAGCAAACAGCTACAAGTAACAATGAGGTTAATATCAAATGCCCTTCATCTGAGAGTCCTAGAGGCCTTTACAAATGGCATAACATTAATTTGAACATCACTCCAGAGAAGCATCAAATTAATTTCCATTTCAGAAATGGAACCCCTGAGAAAGAAGAATGTCCATGATCACAACTAAACCTACTTCTTAGCCTAGTTAAGGCTAGTTCTTTTCAGCCATCTGTTCTGAGAGCTAATTTTAGGCCCTGGAGTAAAAGAGAGAACATGAAGATGTCAAAATGGAAAACAAACCATATTCATTCAATAGTTTAGGGTTATTTAGGTATGAAGTCAAATAATGTAGGGTGGTTACAGTTCTCAAGGGGTTCACATTATATTTGGAGTAGAACAACATTTAGGGAACAGTACAGAAAGTGCTAGGATAAAAATATGATTGAACATGATGTAAATACATGAAAACCTAAACAGCATATTAAAAAGCAGAGATATCATTTTGCCAACAAATATCTATATAGTCAAAGCTACGGTTTTTCCAGGAGTCATGTGTGGATGTGAGAGTTGGACTATAAAGAAGGCTGGGCATTGAAGAATTGATGCTTTCAAATTGTGGGCTGGAGAAGACTCTGGAGAGTCCCTTGGACAGCGAGGAGATAAAACCAGTCAATCCTAATCAGGAAATCAACCCTGAATATTCACTGGAAGGACTGATGCTGAAGCTGAAGCTCCAATACTTTGGCCACCTGATGCAAAGAGCCGGCTCACTGGAAAAGACCTGATGCTGGGAAAGATTGAGCGCAGGAGGAGAAGGGGACGACAGAGGATGAGGCGGTTGGTGGCATCATCAACTCAATGGTCATGAGTTTGACCAAACTCTGGGAGATAGTGAAGGACAAGGAAGCCAGGCATGCTGCATCTATGGGGTTCCAGAGAGTTGGACAAGACTTAGTTACTGAACAACAACAACAGCATGGGAAGAAGAGGATCAAACTAGGGGATCAGAGAAAAATTCACAAAGGAAGTGATACTTAAGCCAAGCTTTGAAGGCTTGGAGGAGTTATCCTTAAGCAGAAAGCAAGGAGAAGGATTCTGTACAAAACAAACAGCACAGTCAAAGCAGGGAGCACTGTATTTGCCAGTCGCTGGAGTACTAGTTTGTGTAGAGGTGTTGCGGGGGTAGTGCCAGGGGGAAGCAGCCATAAATTAGAATGCGACATAGGTGCTAAACTAAGGAGCTTAAAATGTGTACCAAATGCTAGCTGAGGGAACCCACAGCTCCATCAACATCATGATACCAACAAAGAGTTGTAAACGTAATTTACAGGAACTTGAACAGGCAGAAACAATACCTCCTTACAAACTTCTATTTACGACTCATGCTTTATAAGATGCCAGTTGGTTATGTTGCCCAGGAGGAAAAGAAAACAAAGTTGGTATACAACTAGCTCAGCTCTGCCATGGAGTAAGGCCAAAGGAGAGATCCATCAGGCATGCTATGATCAAGAGAAGAGAGGAGTTTGCACAGTAAACACAAATAGGACTCATGATAAGTTGGATCAGTCAGTCAGTTCAGTCGCTCAGTCATGTTCTACTCTTTGTGACCTCGTGAATCACAGCAGCCAGGCCTCCCTGTCCATCACCAACTCCCAGAGTTTACTCAGACTCATGTCCATTGAGTCGTGATGCCATCCAGCCATCTCATCCTCTGCCCTCCCCTTCTCCTCCTGCCTCCAAGCCCTCCCAGCATCAGGGTCTTTTCCAATGAGTCAGCTCTTCCATGAGGTGGCCAAAGTATTGGAGTTTCAGCTTCAACATCAGTCCTTCCAATGAACACCCAGGACTGATCTCCTTCAGAATGGACTGGTTGGATCTCCTTGCAGTCCAAGGGATTCTTAAGAGTCTTCTCCAACACCACAGTCCAAACGCATCAATTCTTCGGCACTCTGCCTTCTTCACAGTCCAACTCTCACACCCATACATGACCACTGGAAAAACTATAGCCTTGACTAGATGGACCTTTGTTGGCAAAATGGTATCTCTGCTTTTCAATATGCTGTCTAGGTTGGTGGTAACTTTCCTACCAAGGAGTAAGCATCTTTTAAGATAAGGGGTTTTAAAAAAATGAGTGACTGAAATTTTGATTCTAAGTCACTAAGCTTTTTAAGTTCTGCAGTGATTTGTAAAGAATAAAATAAAATAAGAAAGAATACTTAGGTGGTAAAAACGAATCCATAAACACTTTCAGTTTAAAATGACAATGAGAGTTCAAGTCAAAGTGTTCTAGTACCCAGTGCTGCTTATCTCTGGACATTATCTACTTTTCAGGGACTCTGATCTTGAGTTTAAGGCTTCTCAATATGTATCGTGGTCCAGGGAACAGTGTTTACAGAAAATTACTAGAAAGTTAGGTGGGATATCCTTTCTTCTGGACGCTGGCATCCACCTTGCTAGTCAGATTTTTCTCCCATGTTTTAGCTGCTGTGACGCTCAGAGCTAAACTTATAGAGAGCATATACAATTTCACAAAATATACTTTGAATACAAAGAGATGGGAATACCAGACCACCTGACCTGCCTCTTGAGAAACCTATATGCAGGTCAGGAAGCAACACTTAGAAATGGACATGGAACAACAGACTGGTTCCAAATAGGAAGAGGAGTACATCAAGGCTGTATATTTTCACCCAGCTTATTTAACTTATATGCAGAGTATATCATGAGAAATGCTGGGCTGGAGGAAGCACAAGCTGGAATCAAGATTTCCAGGAGAAATATCAATAACCTCAGAGATGCAGATGACACCACCCCTATGGCAGAAAGTGAAGAAGAACCTAAGAGCCTCTTGATGAAAGTGAGAGAGGAGAGTGAAAAAGTTGGCTTAAAGCTCAACATTCAGAAAACAAAGATCATGGCATCTGGTCCCATCACTTCATGGAAAATAGATGGGGAAACAGTGGAAACAGTGGCTGACTTTATTTTGGGGGGCTCCAAAATCACTGCAGATGGTGATTGCAGCCATGAAATTAAAAGACGCTTGCTCCTTGGAAGGAAAGTTATTACCAACCTAGAAAGCGTATTGAAAAGCAGAGACACTACTTCGCTAACAAAGATCCGTTTAGCCAAGGCTATGGTTATTCCAGTGGTTATGTATGGATGTGAGAGTTGGACTATAAAGAAAGCTGAGCACTGAAGATTTGATGCTTTTGAACTGTGGTGTTGGAGAAGACTCTTGAGAGTCCCTTGGACTGCAAGGAGATCCAACCAGTCCATTCTGAAGGAGATCAGTCCTGGGTGTTCATTGGAAGGACTAATGTTGAAGTTGAAACTCCAATACTTTGGCCACCTGATGTGAAGAGTTGACTCATTGGAAAAGACCCTGATGCTGGGAAAGATTGAGGGCAGGAGGAGAAGGGGAGGACAGAGGATGAGATGGTTGGATGGCATCACTGACTCGAGGGACATGAGTTTGGGTGGGCTCCGGGAGTTGGTGATGGACAGGGAGGTCTGGCTGCTGTGATTCATGGGGTCGCAAAGAGTTAGACACAACTGAGTGACTAAACTGAACTGAATATGTATAATGGACTTCCCAGGTGGCACAGTGGTAAAGAATCCACCTGCCAATACAGGAGATGTTGGTTCAATCCCTAGTTTGGGAAGATTCCCTGGAGGAGGAAAAGGCAACCCATTCCAGTATTCTTGCCTGGGAAATCCCATGGACAAAGGAGCCTAGTGGGCTACAGTTCATGGGGTTGCAAAGAGTCAGACATGACAGAGTGACTGAACTGAACTGAATGGAACCATCATGTTCAGTTGCTCAGTAGTCGCCCAGGCCTCCCTCATAGCTCAGTCAGTAAAGAATCTGCCTGCAATGCAGGAAATCTGGGTTCAATTTCTGGATTGGGAAGGTTCCCCTGGAGAAGGAAATGGCCACCCACTCCAGTCTTCTTGCCAGGATAATCCCATGGACAGAGGAGCCTGGTAGGCCACAGCCCATGGGGTCACAAGAGTCAGACACGACTCAGCAACTAAACCACTATTGCTCAGTCGTGTCTAACTCTTTGCGACACCATGGACTATAGCCCGCCAGGCTCCTCTGTCCATGGGATTATCCTGGCAAGAATATTGGAGTGGGTGGCCATTTCCTCCTCTATGAGATCTTCCTGACCCATGAGCCAAACCTGCATCTCCTCCATCTCCAACACTGGCACATGGATTCTTTCTCACTGAGCCATCTGGGCTGTCCCATCCTAATACCATATCTGCTACATTATCCATTTCTCTTGTTTCCTTTTTACTTAGAATGCACATAAGTTACTTTAGCCAAAGATTAGATCTTGAAGTAGAACTACCTTTCTATAACGTGACTTGTGGAATTCCATCATGAATCGTATTATAAAATGGACCATATTGAATCTTGGCTGGAGGCTCATTGGATCCAATCCAAAAGTGAGAGAGCATCATTAATGAATGCAAAAACATCACTGTATTCAATGTATCTTTTTTTGTCCTTACTCTATAAATACCTAAATTATAAATTTAATCATTTGTGGAGTATTATTGATTTGTTATCCTAAATAGTTATCTACTAACACATGTGAAAGTGCCTTTCAGTAAATGCCCAGGGCCCTCTAGTTGGCTATTAAAAACATAAACAAGAAATACAATTCTAGGGGTGCCTCACTTTTCCCTTTTTCCTGCTAGTACTTTACTGTTAACACGATGATTGCTCTGAAATTCACTTCTGCTGGAGAGTGCTGCTCAGATGCTCAGCTGTGTCTGACTCTTTGTAACCTCATGGACTGTAGCCCTCAGAATCCTCTTTCCCCGGGATTTTTCCAGCAAGAATACTGAAGTGGGGTACCGTTTCCTTCTCCAGGGGGTCTTCCAGACCCAGGAATCGAACCCATGTCTCTTATCTCTCTTGCACTGGCAGATGGGCTTTTTACTGCCAGCCTTACCTGGAGAGACCAATATATAAAGCCTAGGTGACAGTCACTTGCCTTAGTTGTCAGTTTTTGGAGTGTCATAATTATTGTGATCTGGGCATTAGGAAAGCGATTTTTCCTCTTGTGGTGGGAAAGAGGGTTGTAATGAGGTCGATGTATGGACAAGCAGAAAAGTGGGCTGCTCTCCAGAACAAAGCTGTACTGGCCAGATTGGGCCAGTCAGCAGAACTGAAGAGGATGAAGTTGCTCTGTGGCTGAAGTGTGATGCTGTCCAAGAGAGGGGATGATTTCTGGCAGGGCCTATACTATGGTCTTAAAGAGAAATCCTCAAAGGAAAAAGAAGAGAGCTAAAGAAGATGTTATGGAGCGCTTGGTTTTATTGCTATCAGTAGGCCTGGCTACATAGTTTGCAGGCAAAGTACAACATGAAAATGTAGGACAGCTGTCCAAAAATTGTTAAGAATTTCAAGACAATGACATCAGAGCATTAGAACAAGCATGAGGCCAAGTCACACTGTGCTTGGGTCCCTTTGTGACTGCCCAGGTCATATGTCCACGAGATGGGCCCTGGTTATGGACTCAGAAGGTAACTAGAAGAAATACAAAGTGATATCCATTAAAAAGGAATGAACTAATACCATTTGCAGCAACATGGATGGACCTAGAGATTGTTATACTGAGTGACATAAGTCAGACAGAGAAAGACACATATCCTATGACATCCCTTATATTCAGAACCACAAAAAATAATGATACAAATGAACTTATTTACAAAACAGAAACAGACTCACAGACGTAGAGAACAAGCTCACAGCTGCTGGGGGCCGAGGAAAGGCCGAGGGGAATGGATACTTAGGGAATCTGGGCCGAAGAAAGGCCGAGGGGAATGGATACTTAGGGAGTTTGGGATCGACATGTGTGCACTGCTATATTTAACGTGGATAACCAACACAGACCCACTGTATCGCACAGGGAACTCTTCTCAGTGTCGTGTGGCAGTCTGGATGGGAGCG
Source organism: Redunca redunca (assembly GCA_006410935.1). Taxonomy (NCBI): domain Eukaryota; kingdom Metazoa; phylum Chordata; class Mammalia; order Artiodactyla; family Bovidae; genus Redunca; species Redunca redunca. The sequence continues at coordinate 856,724 of SJYQ01104784.1, forward strand.
GAGACTGGGGGAGAAAGGTCATATGTATATCTATGGCTAAATCCCTTTGCCCCCTTGCTGTCCACCTGAAGCTATATGATATTGTTAACTGTTATATATTGCTAATTGGCTATATTCCAATATAAAAGTTAAAAAAAGGAAATATGAAATGCTTTTTCCTCAGATCATTGATTAACACCTCAACTGCAACACTGGGAAGGTTCCCTCCTGCTGCTTCGATCTTAGCTGCTCATGCTGGTTTGCCCTGTGGGGTCTGGGGAGGGAAGGCTGCCAATGAATGCAGTGGCTACAAAAATCTGCATTCATCCCAACTTCTCGCCAGCCTACTTTTAACTCGTTTAACAGCACCATCATCCTTTCAACTCTTTCCTTCGCAGGGTGAAATACACACTGGCACGCCGTGCGCTGCACACCAAGGCTTTTGGTTTTAGAACCGGGTTTGTTGACATGACCGATCGAGAAGAGCTCAAGCACTGCTGATCAGGAATTGTCATGGGATCAAGACGTGCTTTGCTAGAAATGGATATCAACCCTGGATAATACCATCAAGTGGCATTCGATGCAACTCTCCATCAAATTGTTGCAGTTATGGTACCTGCAGAGTCAGAACTTTTAGAGTTGGACTGAAGAAGGGATATCACCTCCTCCAAGGAATTTAGCTGGAAATGAAATGCTGAATCTATTGCATCAGAATAGTGCTGAGGGAAGCGGGGAGGTGTAGACAGGATTATTTGGAAAGAAGAAAAAAAAAATTCCCAAGGTGATCTGATGGTCTGTTGGTTAACAATTATGCTCTATTTCAAATCCTATGCTCCTCCCAGATGACAGAGTGGGACACAGATGTGGGTAGTAACAAGCTCACATTCACACAGGTAGTTAGAGGAAGCAGAATCCAAAACCCAGGTATATAATATGTCCTGAACTGAGCTTTTTGCATGTATCAGAGCTTTCAAACTGCTTCCATATTTATTAGTTCAAGGGAAAATATAACAAACAGAAGACACTTTAGACGTTCATAGTAATGAAACGACATTTATTATAGTTTTAATTCTGGGTTATATATGTAAATGAATTAATGAAAGTATGCTACAAATGCTGGGCTCTGCATGCTGAAGCTGCAGCTCCAATACTTTGGATACCTAATGTGAAGCACTGATTAACTGGGAAAAGAACAGACTGAAAGCAAAAGGAAAAGGCAATGAAAGAGGATGAGATGGTTGGATGGCATCATTGATTCAATGGACATGAGTTTGAGCAAACTCTGGGAGACAGTGAAGGACAGGGAAGCCTGGCGTGTGGCAATTTATGGGGTCACAAAGAGTCAGACATGATTGAGAGACTGAAAAACAGCAAAGTCTCTGATTATCTTAGTTGGAGGGCCAAGTGATTTTAGATATAACATAGAGAACATATTAAAGACATAAAAGAAAATGATCAAGGCCTCATGACCAGAATGAAGTTTCTTGAAATGTGTTTGTTGTATAACTTAATATACCATGTTCGTTTAGTTGAGAAACAGAATTCTTGTTAGTGAAAAGTCTATGTGTTTATAATTAAAAGGCAGAATTAGTATATAATCTCTGATTCTGTTAAAAGAATTAAAATGGTCTCAAAATAGAAGCCCACTGGAGTACATATTAATGAGAATTGCTAAAAAAAAACACACACACACACACACAGTATAAAAAATTTCCAACCTGAATTTTGTAGTACTCTGTTTGGATATGTAATTTAATAAAAATGTATATTATGGGCAGGTTACTTAGTGAATTGCTAAAAAACTAAAATACCTTCCAGCTGATAATTTATTTTATGACTTTTTACAGGCTGTATTCCCATACTCACTAAGTCACATGATAAATTACTATTATAGTAAAAGAAGCTAATTTTTCTGCAGTTACAATTATTAACTAAAGGCAGCATTTGACAGATCCCTCCACCCAGAAACATGTAACGGAAGAGTGCATTTTCTTCACAAACAAACCTCATTTATACTTTACACAAGGGTCATTTTTCCACGAAGGCAAAGAAAGAAAAATTTTCAGCTACAATGGTCCAACATCCAAAACATCTAAGCTTCAGTGGAAAGAGCCTGACATCTCAAAAGACCTCACTCAAAAAACAAAAACACATCTCTGAAGAATTAAGTGCATGAATAAGAGATGCTCCATGAAGAACACTTTATAGCAATTCAGAGATTTTTTTTAACAGATAAATTATTTCCCTACATGAAGATCCCAGAGGAATATGGTGAAGTAAATGCCATCCATCCTCTGATCTTCAGATTTCAGAGCAGACATTAAGACCCTGTGGTGCCTCTCCTTCCAGAATTAGTCCACAACAGGAAGCCAGTTGGCAGCACCATTCTGGGAAAAAAAGACCTGGTGGGTCAGATGATGAGTAATAATTATAAGTAAACATGTTAGAGGATAGTAGGAGTTTAGGGACCACTCTTGTTTCAACCAATTTCTCTCAAGCAGAACGCTTAACACAGGTTTCACACTGTTCCTATTTCAGCTTCTCATTTTGAAGCTGGTACTTTGTCCAAGACAGAACAGGGGGAACAATTGAGTCCCCTCATAAAACACCAGTAAGTTTCCAAGTTTCCATTGCTTTACTTCTTCTTTCATTTCTTCCTTCCGATCTTCCCTCAATTAAGCACTAATACAATGACTCACCTCTTTAATCAGTTAGGCATATGCCTTGTGACTTTTAAAGTTCTTGCCCTCCGAGAATAAATGTGGTAGTTGGTGAGAATTATTCCTGGGATGAATTTGAAGTGTACAGGTGTCAAATTCAGTTGAATAAAGAAAAATAGCTGTAACCATGAGGGTAACGGGTTGGTATGGTTATACCTCTTGCATCATCCTGTAAGAACTGGACCTTGATGTGAACGGCCCTTCCTGGAGTAGCACAATGGTGGCCCTAGGTTATATTGATATTTTGCTAGATTTTAGTAATTTACAGTTATCTCTGGGTAGGTTTGTAAACAGGACTTCCCAGGGGTAGCTAGTGGTAAAAAACAAAACCAAAAAAACCTGCCTGCCAGTGTAGGAGATATAAAAGATGTGGGTTCGATCCTGGGGTCGGGATATTCCCCTGGAGGAGGGAATGGCAACCCACTCTAGTGTTCTTGCCTGGAGAATCCCATGGACAGAGGAGCCTGGTGGGCTACAGTCCACGGGTTGCAAAGAGTCGAACACGACTGAAGGGACTTAGCATGCACACATGCAGGTTTCTAAATCATTCTAACCTCTGATAGATTTTACCATCACATTCTTACTGATACATTACCTACTCTATACATCAACATTTACTTTTTGATACAACTAGAGAATTGAAAGAAACACGTCTTTGAAAGGAAAAACTTCAGCCTACTTAGGACTAGAGATGATTCAGACCATTAACAACACAGAGTAAGAAGCAAAGAAAAGTTGTAAATAAAGCAGGAAAATAATGAAGTCCCCAATTTGTGTCAGAACTTGAAAAGCCATTAAGAATGAGCGGGTGAATGAACCTCGAAAACATTATGCTAAGTGAAAAAAGCTAACACAAAAAGTCTCATATTGTATCATTCCACACATATGAAATATTCAGCATAGGTAAATCCATAGACATGGAGTGTGGATTGGTGGTTGCCAGGAGCTGGGGGAGGTGGTCATGAGGAGTAAGAGCTCAGTGGACTAAGTGGGTATGGGGCGATAAATACCTTTTGTTTTTATTTAGTTGCTAAGTTGTGTTTGTCTCTTTGAGACCTCACAGACCGCAGCATGCCAGGCTTCCCTGCCCTTCACTTTCTCTTGGAATTTGCTCTATGTCCATTGAGTGAGTACTGCTATCTAACCATCTTGTCCTCTGCTGACTCCTCTTCCTGCCTTCAATCTTTCCCAGAATCAGGGTCTTTTCTAATGAGTCAACTGTTTGCATCAGGTGGCCAAAGTATTGGAACTTCAGCTTCAGCATCAGTCCTTCCAATGAATATTCAGGGTTGATTTCCTTTAAAATTGACTGTTTTGACCTCCCTGCTGTCCAAGGGACTCTCAAGAATCTTCTCCAGCACCACAATTTGAAGGCATCAGTTCTTCCATGCTCAGACTTTTTTATGGTCCAACTCTTACATCTGTACATGACTACTGGAAAAAACATAGCTTTGACTAGATGGACCTTTGTTGGCAAAGTCTGATTTTGTGGGGATAAAAATGGTTTGGAATTGCAAAGAGCTTCCTGTTGCACAATATTACGAATGCACTAAATGCCACTGAACCGTTCTCATGAAAATGTCTAATTTTGCCATGAAAATTTCACCTTGATAAAAAAAAGTTCTAAAAAATCAAAGGAAAACTATTTTTGTAGTTTTTCTGTAATATTAAAGTTATCCTAAGAAAGTATGCACTTTTAAAAAACAGAATTAGTGGGAAAGAGACGAACTTTGACTCTTATTTGTTTTAAGGTACTATGGAAAACAAATAACTTTTCCATTTATTTATCAAGGTACAGCTTTTAAAATTAAGTTATAAGCAATTATTAAGGCCACTAGCCCTTCTCCTCTCACATGTGTTAAACTTTATTATAGAGTCAAAATTATCAGTCAAAATTACCTTGCTTTCACTTGATTGGTTATTATTTGCTTATAATGTCTGGGATCTGTTTTCTGCCTAGAAAGATCTTCCTTGCTCCATCATTTGTTAAGTTTGTCATTATTGATTATTCTTTTCTCCTAAGGTATTAATTCTTCTTATTAATTCCTCTTTTCTAGTTATACAGGCTAGTATCTCTGATGATATGTGATACTATGCATCAATGACATGAGATTGGTTTTATAGGGAGCTATGTAGTCAAGCGTGACAGTGAGCTGAGAAACTTATGGATAAATGGAGAAGGTATAAAAAATAGCACATGCACTAATTTTCTCATTTTTAATAGAAATCTGGTATCGGTGGTTTAGCCACTAAATCATGTCCACCTCTTGCGACTATATGGACTATAGCCTGCCAGGCCCCTTTGTCCATGGGATTTCCAGGGCAAAAATACTGGAGTGGGTTGCCATTTCCTTCTCCAGGGGATCTTTCCAACCCAGGGATCAAACCTTTGCCTCCTGCATTGCACGCAATTCTTTACTACTGAGCTATCAGGGAAGCCCTAGTTATTGGACATTATCTAAAAACAAACCAATCAATTAAAGATGTTTAAGTATGTTATGTAATGGTATGAAGGTGGTGGTGTGTTGGAGTTCAACTCTCCCTTCATCTCCAAACTGGCTCACAAGAGATAACTGTTAACCATTCAGGAAATTTGTGAGCTGGTTGTTAAAACTATTAACAAAAATAAAATTAAGTAAATTTATGATTATAAAACAAATGTGTTGGATAGTGAAAGATCATATATAATTTTTAATTTTATACTATATTTTGCTATTATGTATGCTCTTAAGGCTGTTTATGTTATTGCAACTGCAGAAAAGAATTTCTAATAATGGTAACTGCTTCTTATCTCTTCTACATTCTGTAAGAATAGATTGGCAGCTTGAAATCAGCCAAGGTGGGAGTAATATCATTATGGAAATTGACAAATGCGACAAACCAGGGTTTGACTTACAGCTTTTTTGACTGTCAAACTTATGAAAGTAATAAAACATTAATCATGCAGACTTAACTCATGTGTTGTGTCTATACTTTGAATAGAACAAAATATTCAGAAAGCATTTTCCCAGATTTTGGTACTATCATCTAATTTAGTGAATAATTCTCTCAAATCACAGACAAATGAGAGCTGTCCTGACATTCACCTTCCTTCATTGTTTTCCCTTTCTTTTATATATTTTCACAAAATATATAAGGGGACAAGAGAGGATAAGATGATTGGATGGTATCACCGACTCAATGGACATGAGTTTGAGTAGTCTCCAGGAGATGGTGAACGACAGGGAAGGCTGGCATGCTGCAGTCCATGAGGTCACAAACAGTCAGACATGACTGAGTGACTGAACAATAACAAATAAAATATTAACCAACATGCATGTTGGAACTACATTCAGAGAGCCAGTTGGCATCTCTGAAAAACTGAATTGACAATAGAAAAACTGAATTGACAATATAACCAAAATATCGAGGCAAAGGGGAAAGAAACAGAGTAAGCAATAATTACATTACAAAGACAAAATATCAACTATAAAAATTAAACTGCAAATACAATTTAATTTCCTTATCTTCCATAGGAAAGCGTCAACTGATATGGTTTAAGGTTAATACAACTAGAAAGACATGATTAATTATATTATTAAAATGTATAGTGGTAACCAGCAGAAAAATTAAGATGTTTTGAAAACAACTGCAGTTTATCAAAAGAAAAACATGTCCAACTCTCTGTGACCCCATGGACTGTAGCCCTCCAGGCTCCTCTGTCCATTGAATTCTCCAGGCAAGAATAACAGAGTGGGTTGCCATTCCCTTCTCCAAGGGATCCTCCTGACTCAGGGATCGAACCCAGATCTCCTATATTGCAGGTGGATTCTTTACTGCCTGAGACACCAAGAGAAGCCCATTTATACATATTCAAAGGGCCTCTCCTGACTCCCAGTGTTGCCTTCTACGCCAACAGCCCAGATTCCATTCTATTTCCTTGCTCTGTGTTCTCATATTGTTCTATAATTTTCTTTTATGAAAGGTTTAAAATAGCTGCATAATCACACGATAAACACTTATTTTTTGATGAATCAACAGTTTTCAACAGGTGTGACCTCTGTGACAAACACCAGGCATGATGTCTGAGACACAGTTCTTTGTTCAATACTGATGAGTGACCTTTCAGAAGTATAGGGAAGTCTACATCCAACAGCAGTAAATTAACGGGAATCTGCTAAGGTTTAAAGATGTGCAAAAAGATTAATGTATTCTGCTTAGGAGAAAGCTTCATTAAAAAAGGTGGCATCTGAGTTGAATCTTGGAAAATTAGGCATTTTGGGCTATATGGAAGAAAGTCATTTTGGAGAAAAGAAATTGCCAACAGAAATAGAGAGGTTAGTAAAGTAGAACGGACATGAAACAAATATTTGAACTTATTTACAAAAGAGGCTACGAGACTTAGAGAACAAATTTATGATTGCTGTTGGCAGGGAAGGATGGGAAGAAGTTAGGGAATTTAGGGTGGACATACCCAAACTTACTGCAGATGGTGACTGCAGCCATGAAATTAAAAGATGCTTACTCCTTGGAAGAAAAGTTATGACCAACCTAAATAGCATATTCAAAAGCAGAGACATTACTTTGCCAACAAAGGTCCGTCTAGTCAAGGCTATGGTTTTTCTAGTGGTCATGTATGGATGTGAGAGTTGGACTGTGAAGAAGGCTGAGCGCTGAAGAATTGATGCTTTTGAACTGTGGTGTTGGAGAAGACTCTTGAGAGCCTCTTGGACTGCAAGGAGATCCAACCAGTCCATTCTGAAGGAGATCAGCCCTGGGAGTTCTTTGGAAGGAATGATGCTGAAGCTGAAACTCCAGTACTTTGGCCACCTCATGCGAAGAGCTGACTCATTGGAAAAGACTCTGATGCTGGGAGGGATTGGGGGCAGGAGGAGAAGGGGACGACCGAGGATGAGATGGCTGGATGGCATCACTGACTCCATGGACGTGAGTCTGAGTGAACTCCGGTAGTTGGTGATGGACAGGGAGGCCTGGCGTGCTGCGATTCATGGGGTCGCAAAGAGTCAGACACAACTGAACGACTGAACTGAACGGAACTGTACACAGTGCTATATTTAAAATGGATAACCAACAAGGTCCTACTGTCTACTACAGAGAACTCTGCTCAGTGGTATGAGGCAGCCTGGATAGGAGGGAATTTGGGGGAGAATGAATACATGCATATGTATGGCTGAGTCCCTTTACTGTCCACCTGAAACTATCAATGACATTGTTAACTGGCTATACTTCAATACAAAAAAAAAAAAAAAGTATTGGGCTTCCCTGGTGACTTGGACAGGAAAGAATCTTTCTGTAATACAGGAGACCCGGGTTAGATCCCTAGGTTTGACCTACTCCAGTATTTTTAACTGGAGAATTCCATGGAAAAAGGAGCCTGGAGGGCTTAGTCCCTAGGGTCTCAAAGAGTCAGACACAACTGAACAACTAACACTTTCACTTGATGAAGTAGGGCCCACATCCTGGAGATGATTGTAGGCTGTACTGAGGATGTGGAATTCATCTGGTAAGCTGTGAGAAAGCAGTGAGATCAGATTGTTTAATATTATTCATATAGTAAGAATATTTAGCATGAGATGCGCCCTCTCACAGACTTAAGTGCACACTTGGTACTGTTAACTGCAGGCACGATGCTGCGTAGCATACCTCTAAGTCACCCTGCATGCCTGAAGCTCTATACCTATTCTCACAACTCCCCCATTCTTCCTCCTCCATGGCTGGAAGCCACCGTTCTACTTTCTGCTTCTGTGAGTTTGACTACTTTAGATGTCGCATATAAACAGGATTACGCAGGATGTGCCCTTCTACGACTGACTTATTTCACTCAACACTCCTCATGATTCACCCATGTTGTTGCATACGACAGGATTTCCTTCTTTTTGAAGACTGAGTAATATTCCATTATTTGTATATACCGTATTTTCTTTGTCTATTCATCTACTGATAAACATTCAGATTGCTTTCATTTTAGTCACTGGTATAAAATGCTGCAATAAACAGTGCATTCTTCATATCTGTTAGAATAGCTATTACTTATTTAAGATAAATGTTGGTGAGGAGATGGAGAAACTGCACACCTGTGCATTCTGAGTGGGAATATAAGGTGGTGTAGCTATTAAAGAAAACAATATGGAGGTTCCTAAAAAATTAAAAATAGAATTAGCAGATGATCTAGCAATTCCACTTCTGAGTATTCACTGAAAAGAACTGAGAAGAGTTTCTTAGTTGAATCTCTGGAGACAGTGAGGAAGCAGGAGAGGCAGGATGGCTGGAGGGTGAATACGGTGAGACATTCTCTGATAACTTGGCACCTACACTTTAGCTCCCAGTGCCAAGTGGTCCAGAGAGAGGAAAATGTGGCATCATTGCATCAGTCAGAAGGTTTGTCTGAACACCTCTTTTGGTACAAGGGGAAACTGTGGCTCAACTAGAAAGGGAAGTAAGTTGTGACCAAACCCAGCTTCTCCTCATATTATCTTATCTTGAAATTCATCCTTTCCAAGAAAATCCACTTATTCAAATCCTGGTTCCTTTATGAAAACTTATTTCCTTCAATAATCTTATCCAACTTTAATCACATGAATTCTATAAACAAGGAATTTCATAAATCATACCCCTTTATGTGTGTCTATGACCTTCTAGATTTTCACACCTTCAGAATTCAAGTGTACTTTTAATTTATCTTACAATCACTCACAGTACACAGTAAGATGTTTAGCACAGAGTAGATTTTTTGCTAAATGTTTTTGATCACCATTTACAATAACAGAGAAATATGAGGATTAAAATAAGTTACTACAGAGGAGCAGAAAGAAACAGGAGAGATGTGTGAAAAGTAAAGCATGGAAGATAAAAAAGACAACAGGATCCTTCGCTTAATTATATTAGAGGTAGATCAAAGCAATAAAGAATAAAAACTGCTTTATATTATAAAATAATAAAGTGAGTATCCTTTAAATCATCACAATTGCCATAACTGTGCTAAAGCAACTATTAGAACCTAGAGCCATTCACAAAATTCTTATGAGATTGCCTCCTGTTTAATTTGCCCTCTTGCTTGAAACTGAGGATCACCACAGCAGCTCTCTGTCAGAGCAGAGGTCCCTGTCATTTCCCAAAGATTCACACCTTTATCTGGAGATATGCTCACTGATATCTTCAACCTGTCTCTTTTAGGCTAATATTTTTGTCTCCTTCTCTTTGACTCCTGTCCTTAGGGGAAAAAATCTGTTAAAGGAGAAACTGTTGCCAGGCAAACAGAATTGAAGAAGCACAGGAAAATGAACAGTTAGGGCTTGTGACCCGATAAATGGGGCTGGGAACGGAGCTCTGACTCGGGACAGGGGGTGGTACGAGCTGTGAGGCTGTCATGGGGATGAGAGAGGTTGGGATAGCAATGTGCAGTTGGCATGAAGTCTTCCATTAAATAAACTAATCTACTCATTTTTGTGCTTTTAGGGCTTTTGATGTCTGTTTCTTCCTTTTTTTTTTTTTTACAAGTTTGATCTCCCTTTTGGGCTACAGACACTTTATTCTTTAACCACTGCTCTCTCTTCTGTAATTCTCATCCTTTAACTATCGCTGGCAACATCTACTGATAAAAACTGCCTCCCAGGAATTTTCATAGGACACATGGTAAACAGATTTTTATAAAGGCAAAAATCTTAAAAGGGAGAGAGCTACTCAAGGAAAATGTTGGGGAGGGATCACACAGCCCTCTTCCCCGTGACACTGAACGCATTCTTCCTTCAGTGAAATATAGCTTCTGTCAGCATCAACTATGTGCAGAGCTTTTATACTCATTAACATTTCCCTGCATAGGAATGTTCTCCTTGCAAAATGAGGCAGAGCACAAATGGATGAGAATTATTCTCAATGGAGAATGGAAAATGCTCTGTTGTACTATAACGTACAAACTCAGATCTTTTCTTTTAAACATAGAATTTATCCTGGGGAAGAGGAGCTCAAGTGGTAGTCATGTCCAACTCTTTTGTGACCCTAAGCACTGTAGCCCTCTAGGTTCCTCTGTCCATGGGATTTTCCAGGCAATACTGGAGTGGGTAGACATTCCCTTCTCCAGGGCATCTTCCTGACCCAGGGATCAAACTCAGGTCTCCTGCATGGCAGGCAGGTTCTTTACTGTCTGAGCCACCAGGAAAACCCCTCGACCACCTTTGAGCTCTCTCTAGTCCTCATGCCCTCCCTTCCTTCCTGTTCCATACTTAGTCACTGTGTTCATTTACTTGTATATTAATACAACTCCCTTGCTCCTCTCATGTGTTGTATACAGTCGTACAATCTCCAATGGTTGACTTTCTCATTCTCCATTTATTCTCTTCTTGATGCCTATTGCATTCTCAAGCCTTTGCACATTCTCATCTTAGCTTCTTACTTCACTGAGAAAATAAAAGGAATCAGAAGAAATATTCCAAAGCTTTCATCACAATATCCTTTAACCAACCTGCAAGTGAGCCTGTAGACTCTGCCTCCTCTCCTCTCCCTAGATCAATTGTCCTTGCTTCTATATAAGGCAGTGCATCCACTGAACACTGTATGTCATAATTTCTTGCACAGTCAAGGTCAATTATCCAGAAGTTCTTCTTTCTTTCTCATACATGATTTTTCTCTTTACTGATTTATTCTAATAGTAGTCTATTTCACCCAATTTTAAAAATCACAGAACTTTTAAAAATTTATTCCACTTATAGCTACTGTCCCTTTCCCCTGCTTTCCCATTAAGTAAAATTTCATGGCATGCAATTATTCTCCTATAGGCTTACAGTTTCATTGCATAACTCCAACTGAAACAGCCATTCTCCTTCTAGGACAATCTACTCTCCTGCTTTTCCTCTTACTTCACTTGGTTAAAGTCTTATCCTTTATTCTCATCTCTACAAACTATAAATCATGAAGAACCCAGGGCTCAGTCTTCAAACATCTCCCTTTCTCTGTGTCTATAACTCTCTTGGTGATTCTTTTGGACACATGGATTCACATACCAATGCCACACTAACAGCATTCAAGTATGTGTCTCTAGTCTGGAGTTCTCAGAAATCCAGACAGATATGCAGTTATCTACTCAACATCCCTACTTGGATTTTGAGTCTCAAACTTAATGAGTCCAAATTAAATTTCTGATGTTTTGCCTCAAACCTTCTCCTACATTTTTCTGTAAATAACCGTCCTATACTTGCTCAAGTCAAATGTCTTGAAGTTATCCTCAACTCGATCTTTCTCTCACCTTTCATATCTCAACTATACAACAAGCCAATCGGCTCAAATACCAGAATACACACAGAATCTTACAAGTTCTCACCACATACATCACAGTTATCCAGATCCCAAACACCATCATCCCAATATTTGCAGCTCAACAGTCTCCTAACTGATATCCCCACAGATTCTCTTACTTGTGTATAACAGCTAAAAATGTTACTCTTTATTTACTTGTAAGAAGTTATCTTTGAAAAGTAGAAAATTGGATTCATCTGCTCAAATGCTACCAATGTATTTCCTTTCACATAAATTAAAGCCAGTCTCCTTATAACTATACGCAACGGCGAATAAGCCTGCCTGCGGCCCTCCTAGTAATTCAACTTCTTCCGGTTCACTGGCCAATGGCCACAATGAACTCCTTACTCTTTTCCGCTGTGTTCCAGCGGCAGGACTCTCGTATCTCCTGCTCTTAGGGCCTAGAGCAAATCTCCACTAGGGATCTATGTATTTTGCCCTCTCGTCTCTTTCAGATCTTTGTTGAAACTTTTAACACCCCAAATCAAATCCTGTACTCACTATTACTCCTCTATACTTCATTTTTTTTCCTACAGCAATATTACCATCTATCAGGCAATATAATTTATGTACCTATGTACGCATTAGTTTGTTTTCCCAGTCGTTTGTTTGCCTCCCTTTGTAGAATATAAGCTTCATAGAGTAATGATTTCTTTTCCGTTTTGTTCATTGCTGTATCTGATATGCAGAGAACATACTTGACACAGAGTAAGGTATGAAAACTCATCGAATGACTGAAAGGCCAGTGTGAAGGTTAGCATTATTATCTGAAACACAGTTTGCTTATGATTAATAATGAGCACTTGGAAAGATACAGAATGAGAACATGCTTCCAAATCTCTCAAACATTTTAGAATTACATTTTCAAAGAAAGTCAACTTCATTCTGCTTCTCTTGGAAACTCTTTCAAAAATAAACAAGTAGCCAGAATAAAAAAAAAAAAAAAGAATGTAGCAAGAATCATCACTCTGCAATATAAAAATGATTTTTCAGCAATCCATTAGAATTTGAAGAATATTCCTCAGATCGGTTTCCCTTATGCAGGTGGTAAAACAGAGCAAAACAACAGTCTCTGTCTTCAAATTCGGGAATGCTAATTTGTGGTATTCAAACAGTTCTGTTTTAAAGCATATGGCAAATAGACCCAGGGGAGAATTTGTTCACTGCTGTGTTTGCTTTTATAGTTTTAAACACTGTGGTTTTATGCAAGAGGAAATAGATTTTTGTGATGGCAACGACAGGTGAAATAAGATGTGAAAAAATGATATTTTAGATTCTCATATGTCAACAGTATAAAATGAGCCATATTTCAAAGATGTCTTCTATCCAATTCACACTGCTGGTTGTGTCTTTAAAAGCTACATGAAAAGGAAACAATCTACCCACATATAAAAAACCCAGAATTCTTAATGAGTAATAGAAAATCAAGGTGAATTAACATGGCACTTATTCAAAAGCTTGGTATAAGTGCTTAACTTGTAAATTATGACATAGCTCCCACTAACAGCTAACTAAGCTATATGTTTTCTTTTGTCAAAAATAAGTATGGTAAGCTCTCATTTAACATTGTGGTTTCATAAATAATAAAATATTTTGTTTAATAGAATGTTAGGTTATATATCATATTTCTATTACTGATTTCTTAAAACTTAGGATAGTGCATGATGCAATTAAGACTACAGTTTTCCTGAACATGTCTAACATGCAGAAAGTAATTCAGGATAATGTAGTCTCTTGGGGGCCATCAATGGTCCTGCTATTAGAACTTGCAAGAGTAATAGCATAATCTTAGAAAACAAGTGCCTAATGTGTAATAACACATTAATTATCCACATTAATTTTCCATTAATAAGTTGTGGCTCACTAGAAAAGACCCTGATGCTAGGAACAACTGAAGGCAGGAGAAGGGCATGACAGAGGATGTGATGGTTGGATGGAATCACTGACTCAAAGGACATGAGTTTGAGCAAACTCCAGGAGTTGATGATGGACAGGGAGACTTGGAGTGCTGCAGTCCATGGGGTCACAAACAGTCGGACATGACTGAGCGACTGAAGTAAACTACTATGTTAAAATGTTGATGTTAGTAATAAATCAATACTAAATGAGTGACTACTAAACATATGGATTTGGCAGTCATGAAGAACGAGAAAGAAGTGAAAAGAAGCCCTATTCACTGTTCTGTTCAGGGTAAGGGATAGTGGGGGACTACGTAGGATTATTGTGCTAATTGAATGTTCAAAAGAAGCTTGGATGTATACACGGAAAGCGGGAACTGATCCTTTTTTATATAAAATTAATTTATTTTAATTGGAGGCTAATTACTTTACAATATTGTAGTGGGTTGTGCCATACATTGACATGAATCAGCCATGGGTGTACATGTGTTCCCCATCCTGAACCCCCCTCCCACCTTCCTCCCCATCCCATCCCTCTGGGTCATCTCAGTGCACCAGCCCCGAGCACCCTGTCTCATGCATTGAACCTGGACTGGCGATCTGTTTCATATATGATAATATAGGTTTCAATGCCATTCTCCCAAATCATCCCACCCTCGCCTTCTCCCACAGAGTCTAAAAGTCTCTTCTTTACCTCTGTGTCTCTTCTGCTGTCTCTCATATAGGGTCATTGTTACCATCTTTCTAAATTCCATATATATGTGTTAATATACTGTATTGGTGTTTTTCTTTCTGACTTGCTTCACTCTGAATAATAGGCTCCAGTTTTATCCACCTCATTAGAACTGATTCAAATGCATTCTTTTTAACAGCTGAGTAATATTCCACTGTGTATATGTACCACAACTTTCTCATTCATTCATTTGCTGATGGACATCTAGGCTGCTTCCATGTCCTAGCTGGAATTGATCCTTTTTAAAATTACCATGCATATACCTGATTTACTTCTCAGGCATCCTTTATGTTTCTCAAGTCCTTATTCATCTGTTTAAATTACTGGAAAGAGAAAATATTGACAAGGTAATTGCTGCTATTGTTACCAGTGTCTTCATACATGAAAAAAGACAAAATTAAACAAGTTTAATGAAATACTGATGAACATAAGGAAAATCAGAAAAAATGTAGCCCTATATGGAAGAGTTGATGGGATCATAATTCTATTGTGTGCTATAAAACCACAGCTACTCTCCTTGGATATTTCTTTGCTGAATTTTGTTTACATACATACTTCAGTCAGTATACCCATATAAAGACCACAGGACCTGAATTGTAAAACTTTCAGTTTCCCCTTTCTCACTACTAATTATGAATCAGAGTTTACATATCTCAAACTTTCTACATATCATAACTTTACCTGTTTAATTTGAGATTAAATTACTTATGTTCATTCTTCATGGGAACATTGGACAAATATATAGAATATAGATACATTTTATAAAAGTGGTTTATGTTATTTGCATATGTTAGGATCAGTTCAGTTCAGTTGCTCAGTCGTGTCCGACTCTTTGTGACCCAATGAATTGCAGCACGCCAGGCTTCCCTGTCTATTACCAACTCCGGGAGCTCACCCAAACTCATGTGCCATCGAGTCAATGATGCCATCCAGCCATCTCATCCTCTGTCATCCCCTTCTCCTGCCCCCAATCCCTCCCAGCATCAGGGTGTTTTCCAATGAGTCAACTCTTCACATGAGGTGGGCAAATTATTGGAGTGTCAGCCTCAGCATCAGCTAGTTTCAGCTAGCATATTTTAGGATACGTTAGCTATTAACTCAAGTAGAATGTCCAAAATGCTTCTGGTATTCTGGAAATTCAGTTAATTTTTAAGAGGGTTCTTGTTCTAATTCCACTTGGGATCTTGCCAAGCAGTAAATAGTATGACCGTTGGAAAGCAAAAGGGCTATTCACTCAGCATGTCCAATTCTTTGTGACCCTGTGGGCTACAGCCCGCCAGGCTCCTCTGTCCATGGGATTCTCTAGTCAAGAATCCTGGAGTGGGTTGCATGCCCTTCTCCAGGGCATCTTCCTGACTCAGGGATCAAACCTGGGTCTCCCACATTGCAGGCAGATTCTTTACCATCTGAGCCACCAGGGAAGCCCCCTGATCATTGGAGTCTATTCTAACTTAATAATTTTGTGTGTATGTACATGTGTGTACATATAAGCCCTTGAGAAGTTTTTTAACCATGATAGTTTCAAAGTTGCTTTCTGTCAGCCAGCCCCATGAGGGTACTTACCCTATTAAGAACAAACCTTAACTGGACAGAAGAATAAATCTACTATGCTTTTATAAGGTACTTGCCTCAGCACACCTCTCTATTTATTGAAGAACTGACAATTCAAAAAATACAAATATTAATACCTTTCCTCACTTAGCACAAAGAGGCAATTGATTATTATCCAGATTGCTGAATGAGCAATAGTATTCCTGAAATATGTACTTGAGGATGATGTGTGTGAAATGTAAACGTGAGAGTCTTAATAAACATTAAAACAGCTGATGTATTCCCCTTATAGCCATGTACCAGATGTGAAGTACAGATTACTTGGTGTGGCTTATATTTTGTATGGCACAAAGTAGTTTCAAACTAAGCTAAGTTTGCAGCTAATACCTATAACAAATGTTAAACTACTTTCTCCTACTTCATCATTAGTTTCATGTCCTTTACTATAAAATACTGTATACATGTAAATTACACCTAATTAGATTGGCCCATCAATCTGTTATTCCCCAATTAAATAACAAAATAGTTACTGAATGAGATTTATGATTAAGGTGCTAGAAAATATTTTTAAGGCTTCAGAAACTTTTATTTGCATATTCTAATTAGCAGTTTATTAATCTTAAATGCATAAGGAAATTAACTGCAGCTAATATCATGAAATTCATTACTGTAATTCTTCATTACATTGCTTTAATATGTATTTTTTAAGCAGTTTCTATATTAATGGCTAGAAGATTAAAAGGAATTCATCTCTTTATTTCAACTACAGGTTTTTTATACTTACACACTTACTACTTTATATTAAAATGTTTATACTTGTCAATAACCTTTACTTTCAATGAATTATTTTAATATTTTTTTGTTTTCTCCAAAAACCCTCTCCACTTTCCTCTTTCAGAGAATCTCTTCAATATCCTATCTTTCTCCCAAAAAGCAGATATGAGAATAAATTTCTGATGAAGGAATAGTTTTATTTAGATCATTAGGCAATAATGTTCATAAAACAAATAGTACTAGTTCAGGAAAAAATGTATTCAGTCACTTCTACATGTCATATATTAGCTATAATACTCAGAGTATAAGATGAACTTGAAAAGTGACTGCCCTGGAGATTCCTAAAATGATACTACCCAGGAAGAGAAGTGTAATTTCTCCTGGTTCAAACCCCATCTGGTACTGGGAATAGCCTTCAAGAAGTGCTGTTATCTGTTTAGTTCCTTGGATCTCATACTTAGGGGCTTTCCTCCCCGGAGTGCAAATGTGCCCATTGACATTCTTGCAGTGCTTCACTGAAGAATTGCATTCATTTAGATATTAAAAGAGGGCATCATTTAGCCACACCAGGAAGCACTAAGTGGTTTAGAAATTTATGAAAAGCTTAAGTCTTTACTATTTCACACTGTTTATACTGAGCTTCCAAATCCAATCTATTCCTATAAAAAAAAACCCCAAAACACAAACCACTAACGACAATAAAGACTATGCTCCTCAGACTTTCATCTCATAAAACTTGCCCTTTTATAGACGTGAGGTAGGATTATGAAAATCTGATATGGCTTCGTGGATTTTGAAAGCAGTTACAAACAAGAATATAACAATATAATATTCAAATACTGTTGTCATGTCTCTCTCTCTCCCCAGGTGGCCCAGTGGTAGAGAATCCACCTGCCAATGCCGGAGATGCGGGTTTAATCCTTGCTTCAGGAAGATACCCTGGAGAAGGAAATGAAAACCTACTCTTGCCTGGGAAATCCCATGGACAGAGGAGCCTGGTGTGCTCCAGTCCACGGGGTTGCAAAAGACTCAGACACATATTAGTGACTAAACACCAACAAACATACATACATATGGCATATAATAATAAGTAATACTATATATAATACACAATAATAACATACATATATATAATTCTATGGTAATTTTACTCTAACCTTATGAGTATCCTTATTTTATTAAACCAAAATTCTTAACAAGGTAAAAAATCTTTTTCTACTATGCATTTATGGCATTCTATATTTTGTACCTATTACATTATTTATTATTTATGGTAATAAAGAAATTGCTTTCTTCCCTGGTGGCTCAGATGGTAAAGCATCTGCCTGCAATATGGGAGACCCAGGTTCGATCCCTGGGTTGGGAAGATCCTCTGGAGAAGGAAATGGCAACCTACTCCAGTATTCTTGCCTGGAAAATTCCACGGACGAAGGATCCTGGTAGGTTACAGTCCATGGGGTTGTAAGTAGTTGGACACGACTGAGCGATTTCACACATTCTTTCTCAGAGTGACTTCTTAGGTTATCTACTTACTTTGACTTACATGATCCACAACTGATATTTAGTAAATATGCCCTAGCTTGGCCCTGTGCTGTGATATGCTTAGTCGCTCAGTTATGTCTGACTCTTTGAGACCCCATGGACTGCAGCCCACTAGGCTCCTTTGTCCACGGGAATTCTCTAGGCAAGAATACTGGAGTGGGTAGCCATGCCCTCCTCCAGGGGATCTTCCCAACCCAGGAATCAAGCCCAGGATTCCCGCATTGCAGGTGGATTCTTTACCGCCTGAGCCACCAGGGAAGCTTTAGAAATCTGGAGTGGGTAGCCTATCCCTTCTCCAGGGGATCTTCCCGACATGGGAGTCAAACCACCGGGGTTTCCTGCATTGCAGGTGGATTCTTTACAAGCTGAGCTACCAGGGAAGCGCTAGCTTGGCCCTAACACTTATTAAAATATATATCTTTTTTTAAAAACTTTTTTAAATTTAATTTTTATTTTACATCGGGGTGTATATATATATATTTATATTAATTTTAATTAATTTTGTTCTTGAAGGATAATTGCTCTACAGAATTTTGTTGCTTTCTGTCAAACCTCAACATGAATCAGCCATAGATATACATATATCCCCTCCCTGTTGGACATCCCTCTCATCTCCTTCCCCATCCCACTCCTCTAGGTTGATACAGAGCCCCTGTTTGAGTATGAACATGGGGAGAGGGGATGAGGGGGTGAGATGAATGGATAAAATATAGAATAGCTTTGTTCAACTGGTAAAGAGCTACTGAATAAGGTCCCTGAATCTAGTCCCAATGTGCACTATACCAACTGTCCTGGGCTCCCGCACAAATGCCCTCCTCAATGTCCTCACATCTCAGAAACATGGGGGCCTCAAGACGTTTTAGTGCTTTTTCAGCACCCTGCTTGTGTCATTTCTAAATGGTAATACCCATGACATATTGTGCTTCTGTGGCCCTCTTCTCCTTTTGCCTTCAGTCTTTCCCAGCAGCAGGGTCTTTTCCAGTGAGTCGGCTCTTTGCATCAGGTGGCCAAAGTATTGGAGCTTCAGCATCAGTCCTTCCAATGAAGATGCAGGGTTGGTTTCCTTTAGGACTGTTGGGATCTCCTTGCAGTCCAAGGGGCTCTGAAGGAGAGTGGGCTCCTCCAGCACCACAGTTCAAAGGCGTCAATTCTTTGGCAGTCAGCTTTCTTTATGGTCCAACTCTCACATCTGTACATGACTACTAGAGAAACCATAGCTTTCATCATATGGACCATTGTCAGCAAAGTGATGTCTCTGCCTTTTAATATGCTGTCTAGGTTTGTCATAGCTTTCCTTCCAAGGAGCAAGTGTCTTTTAATTTCATGGCTTCAATCAAGATCTCCAGTGATTGTGGAGCCCAAGAAAAGAAAATTTGTGACTGCTTCCACGTTTTCCCCTTCTATTTGGCATGAAGTGATGGTACTAGAGGCCATGATCTTAGTTTTTTGAATGTTGAGTTTTAAGCCAACTTTTTCACTCTCCTCTCCTACCCTCACAGAGAAGCTCTTAAGTTCTTCACTTTCTGCCATTAGAGTGGTATCATCTGCATATGTGAGGTTGTTGATAGTTCTCCTGGAAATCTTGATTCCAGCTTGTGCTTCATCCAGCCTGGCATTTCACATGATGTACTCTGCATATAAGTTAAATAAGCAGGGTAACAACATACAGCCTTGTACTCCTTTCCCAATTTTAAACCAGTCAGTTGTTTCATGTTCTGGTTCTAAATGTTGCTTCTTGACCTGCATTCAGGTTTCTCAGAAGACCATGAAGAGGAATAACAAATTATTGTATAGTTACTTTTTCTACACTCTCTTTTTAAATTTATAATTACTTCTCTTTTTTAATTTTCAATTTAGATTCTGCAATATGATGATGCAACACTATTACTGTATTGTAGAATCTAAATATGACTACATATTTACCTTTACCAGTGGAATTTACATCATCTCTTTATGTTTCTATGATGTTACTAAGTGTTCTTTGTACTTTCACACAAAGAACTCTCTTCAGCATTTCTTGTAAAGCAAGTCTGATAATAATGAATGCCCTCAGCTTTTGTTTGTTCAGGAAAGTCTTTATTTCTCCTTAATTTCTAAAGAACAGTTTCGTTGAGTATAGGATTTTTGGTTTATAGTTATTTTCTTTCAATAGTTTTGAATCTGTTATCTTACTGTCTCCTGGCCTGAAAAGTTTCTGTTGAGAAATCTGCCAGCTGTCTTACTGGGGAGCCCTTGTATGTAGTGAAGTGAAAGTTGCTCAGTCGTGTCCGACTCTTTGCAATTCCATGGACTACACAGTCCACAGAATTCTCCAGGCCGGAATACTGGAACGTGTAGCCTTTCCCTTCTCTGGAGCATTCTCCTGATCCAGGAATTAAACCAAGGTCTCTTGCAAGTGGATTGTTTACCAACTGAGCTATCAGGTAAGCCCTTGTATGTAACTTCTCTCTTACCTCTTGCTGTTCTTAGAATTCTTTGTCTTTAACTTTCAACAATTTACGTACAATGTATCTTGGACTACCTTATTTGGGTTCAACACACCTGGGGTCTTTTGGGCCTCAGTGATCTGAATGTCAATTTCTCTTTCCAGCTTTGGGAAGTTTACA
The DNA here is from genome assembly GCA_006410935.1 of Redunca redunca. Classification (NCBI taxonomy): domain Eukaryota; kingdom Metazoa; phylum Chordata; class Mammalia; order Artiodactyla; family Bovidae; genus Redunca; species Redunca redunca. The sequence continues at coordinate 877,815 of SJYQ01104784.1, forward strand.
GTCATTATTGCTTTAAGTATACTTTTTCTTCTTCTTTTTTTCTTTTTCATCTTCTTCTAGAATTCCCATAATAGAAATGTTGTTTTCTTCATTGTGTCCTCTAATTCCCTTACACTTTCCTCATTTTTTTTTTTTTTTTAAACTCTAATGGGTACTTTTCAAAGTCTTGTCCACCAGGTTACTATTTCTTTCTTCTGCACGGTTGGTTGAGTTTACTTTCAAACATTTTTTTTTTTTATAATTTTTATTTTTACTTTAGTTTACTTTACATTACTGTATTGGTTTTGCCAAACATTGACATTAATTCACCACGAGTGTACATGCGTTCCCAAACACGAATCCCCTCCCATCTCCCACCCCATACCATCCCTCTGGGTCCTCTCCTTGCACCAGTCCCAAGTATCCTGCATCCTGCATCAGACACTGAATTTTTCAGTTCAGTTATTACATTTTTCAACAGAATTTCTTTTATTTTTCCTTTTGTGATTGTTATTTCCTTACTGAAATTCTCATTTTATACACTGTTTTCTTAATTTGGTTTAGTTATTTGTCTCAGTTTCCCTGTAGTTCAGTACCATAACAGGATTAGTTTGAATTCTTTGTCTGACAATTCACAGATCTACATTTCTTTATGGTCAGTTATTGAGGCTGTATTATTTTCCTTTACTGGTGTCATAGCTATCTGATATTTCATGATCCTTACATTGGTATCTGCACATTTGAGTAACTGGACTCCTCTTTCTTACTTTACAGGTTTCTTTAGGCAGAAATTTTTCTCACCAATCAGCTCAGTTTGGAATTCTGGATATGTACTTTGATAATCTCCTTGGACAAGGGGGCCTGCTGTAATGGTTTATTTTTGGTGAGGTAACACTTTTAGCTCTAAGGACTGGGGAATACAGGGTTGTGCCCCTGGATTAGAACAGTTGGATAGGACTACTGGCTTGGTTTCCCACCCAAATGAGCCTGTAAGATAGGGTTTGAGATTGCCTACATCCCCTAGTCAGGCTTACCAGATAGATGTTCAGGACTGGGTACCATATTCAGAATTAAATAAAACCATGAATTAGCTTCCCTGCCCTGGCAGGACAGCAGGATGGGACCCAGAGTCTATACAACTCATTGTCTGAGGACCCAAACCAGGCCAGAGTGTGTACTGAATTCCTTGATCAGTGAGCCCATCAATAGTACCTTGTAATCTTTCACCTTGATTGGTTTAACTGAGGTCATTTTTGCAATGCTGATTTGAGATTTTGTGTTCATTTTTAATGAGTTTTGTATCTTCAAATATAGCCTAGAAACTAGAGACTTCTTAAATCAAGCAAAATAAATGTTAAGGAAATCACATCATTTCAAAGCAAGGCACAAAAGCAATTGATGAAAAATGGAATTCTTTGATTCCCTAAATGGGGTCAATCAGGGGGTAATTATGAGGCCCATTAAAAACATTTTTGTAAGTTCCATAGACCCGGACCAGAGTCAGGGGCCAAAAACAGGGGACTAAACACTGTGACAGTTAGCCATCCATTGCTTATTTTTATTGATGAGGAAATAAATGCATCTTTATAGCATTGAGAAATAAATACACCTGTATAGCATCACTGTACTTTTTGGGATCCACTTTTAATATATTTCTAGTCTATTTCCCAATTAATTCTTTTAAGAAGGAACTTTTAAGCAAACTTCAGACAATTTTTCCCCTCTTACTCTGTGTTTATGGTTTGTTAGTTTCTCTGTGGGGAAATTAAACCTAAGAAAAATCAAAATACTAGTGTTATTTTGCATGATTGGCAGGCTATTTCCTAAGTATATGATATTATAGGAATGGATGTTCCTGAATAAAACCCATAAAAGATCTTTATTATATTTCTGAAAACATTTGTTTTCTTAATTATGTTTTTCAGAGAGGTCTTTCCCTAGATCTTTCACATAATGGATCACATTGTAAGATGTCACCTCAAGTTAACACACACATACATCATTCTGCTCATCACAGTGAAACTGATAAAAATGGATAAGTCACCAGAGAACGAATGACATGCTCTCATTAAAATATAGGCATACCACAGACTTCTTTTGAAAATTCTTCTAAGGTAGGTACTCAAGTTGAAAAGAAATTTGAAATGTAATTTTCAAACATTTCTCTTTAATTATGGCAAGTCTCAAAGTGAAGCACTGCTTGGTCCTATGGTTTTACAAAGAAAAGTTTCAAACTTCTTTGAGGTTCTCCCTTTAGATCATTGAGCACATCTCTAATTTAGCTCTTTACTTATTCACTTATGCTTTGCAGATTGAATCCATCCCCACCCCCACTTATAAGTAGTAAAATGCATGTGTTTTTAATTGCTCTTTAAATTTCATAAACCAAAATAACATATGGTTGTTTACAAGGATCTAATTAGCACATTTACCTAAATATGTTTTCATGGTTCTAGAGACATTAAAATTTAAATGCAAATTATAATTTGTATATGAAAACGAAGGGAGAACAACTTTAACCATACTGCCTGCAGGCATATGATTCCCTGTGCTCTTAGCTTGTCATCATTTTGGATCCTGAAAAAAGAAGCATTGTGTATTGTGTATATGTGCTTGGTTATGTCCCACTCTTTGCAGTCCCACGGACTGTAGCCCGCCACGCTCCTCTGTCCATGGAATGTTCCAGGAGAGAACACTGGAGCGGGTTCCCATGTCCTCCTCCAGGGGATCTTCCCAACTCAGGGATCAAGCCTGAGACTCTCGTGTCTCATGCATTGGCAGGCAGATTCTTTACCACCACTGCACCATCTGGAAGTCTGAACAAAGAAGGTAGAGCCTTTATCTACAAGTAAGAAGCCTTCATCATGTAGTGCCTTATTCTGCATTAACAAAGCTGAGGCCTTTCAGTTCAGTTCAGTTCAGTCGCTCAGTCGTGTCCAACACTTTGTGATCCCATGAATTGCAGCACGCCAGGCCTCCCTGTCCATCACCAACTCCCGGAGTTCACTCAGATACATATTATCAATATAGACTCAACTCAGATATCCAATATCTTTTGATTCATGTCATAAACCAATAACAAAAATCATTAGAGAAGAAGAAAGTTCAATTACCAGTAAAATAGTTCTAGTCCAGTGAGTATGTAGGGAGATCGGTCCAAAATGATTTTCTGGAGAAGATACACCTTCAGAGCATTGTCAAAGTCACCAAAACCATATAGCTTGGTGTTAGGCATAGGTATAAGTTGGTATAAGTGGTAAAGAATCTGCCTGCTAATGCAGGAGACACAAGAGATGCAGGTTTGTTCCCTGGGCAGGAAGATTCCCTGGAGAAGGAAATAGCATCCCACTCCCATATTCTTGCCTGGAGAATCCCATGGACAAAGGAGTCTGGCAGGTTACAGTCCATGGGATCACAAAGAGTTGTGCACAACTGAGTGACTGAGCACACACACACACATACACACACACACACACACACAGGTATAAGATAGCTGAAAGAGAACAAAAACTTTCACAGTTGAGTTTTGAGAAGCTTAACTGAAGACTCATGTATCAATCCTGTGAAGGTATGTGTATAAAATAACACAATTGAGGGCAAGTTAGAAAGGAACTGCCATTTGGTGGATAAAATCATGATTAGTTATCAACTTTTGGAATATATAGGGCGTATTTGGAAAGACAAAAAATTATATCTGAGAAATTATTCATTGTATTTTATACCCAGAAGGATGATGAGGTTCAAAAGGAAATTTGTGTGGCCATAGTTCCTGTAAATCTAGGAGGGTTAAGGGAATTGAGGATAAGAGTAGCTTAACACCTGAAGTTAGCTCTGAGCCTTTCACATATGTTATTTCCATTTAATCCTGACCACAATCACATCCTTCTGATTGGACAAAAATTAGTCATATTTCTGATTTTCAATACAGATATGACTCATGTAATTTTTTTCTTTTGTAAATTCTATATGGAGAGAAAAGAGGAACTCTAAAGAAATGGAAGCCAACAGAAACTACTCACTAGAAAAAAAATGATCCTCAAAAACAATAGCAACAGCCACTAATTAGCAAGGCACTGGGGTAACTGCATATTCGAGGAGGGTTTAGGGAATTGAGAATAAGAGTAGCCAACACCAGAAGCTAGTGCTGAGCCCTTCCATTTGGACAAAATAAGTCATATTTCTGATTTTCAATATAGATATGATTCATGTAATTTTTTCTTTTTGTTCTGAAGCCATTAGAAATTACTCACTAGAAAAAAAATCATCAAAAACAATAGCAATGGCCATTTATTAGGAAGGCACTTGGCTAACTGCTCTATATATACACTATCTCACAGCACACACTATTATCTCACACAATATGTATGAAGCTGATATCCTCACCCACATTTTACAGAGGAGGGAGCTGATGCACTGAGGAATTATGAAGATGATGGGATGTCTTTAATGCAAGTGGCACAGCCAAGCTTCTACTCCAGCTTTGCTTAACTTCAAAATCTGCTTTTAATCCCCTGCTGTGGGTTCAATTGTATCTTCCCAAAAGGTAAGTCCCATTCCTAACCCCCAATTCCCATAAACGTGACCTTTTGGAAATAGGGTGTTTGCAGATGTAATAAAGTTAAGGATCTCACAATAAAACCATTCCAGATTTAGAATGAACTGCAATTCCAATAACTGGTGTCTTTATTAGAGAAAGGAGATTGGAGACCCACAGAGACTACGAGGAGAAACCATGCAAAGATGGAGGCAGAGACTGGAGTGATGTCATCACAAGTCAAGGGATACCCAGGTCCACCGGAAGCTGGAAGAGGCAGGAAGGATTCTCCCCAAGAGCCTTCGAAGGTAGCTTGGCCCTGCCAGCACCTTGGTTTCAAGCTTTTGGCCTCTAGAATTGTGAAAGAATAAATTCCTTTTGTTTTAAGCCACCACCTTCATGGCAATTTGATGTCGCAGCCCAAGGAAACTAACACGGCCCTGTAAAAGGAATAACTTCTGTAGGTCAAAGATCTAAGATAAACAGCTGAGAAGAAAGTAGAAAAAAACAGCTGGTCACTCATGTTTTAATAGGACACACTGAACTTAGGAAAAGACTTCAGAGGGCAAATTGAATATTTAAGGACTTTTCAACCATCAACTAGAAAATCTCAGCTTTAAATAGGAAGAATCTAACCTTACTTTTGCTGTGTGCTCAGCTGTGTTTGACTCTTTGCAACCCAGTGGACTGTAGCCCATCAGGCTCCTCTGTTCATGTAACTTTCCAGGCAAGAATGCTGGAGTGGACTGCCATGTCCTCCTCCTAGGGGATCTTCCCGAAACTTTGTCTCTTGCATCTCCTGCATGTGCAGGCGGATTCTTTGCCACTTGCACCACCTGCGAAGCCCCCCCTAAACTTCTTTACATGGGAAAAAATAAAACTGACAACCTTTATTTTATATTGTGATGTGGAATATGAATTTTATGTGCAAGATCCAACTAACCACGTAAATTTCTTTGGATCTTATCATGATGAAGATAATTACCTGAACTCCATCACCTTTAAACAACTACATAAGATATATCTTCTTTGCGATTCCCTTACTTAATATGTCAAAAATTCAGCAAGGCCCATTGAAATACTACTTATATAAATACCTCTTTATAAATAATATTGTATTGTTATTCTGCTCATTTTTTAAACAACAGAATGAGAGCTTTCTTTACAAGGAAAAACTCTATTACCATGTCTTTTCATTGCCTGCAGCTTTAAACATTTTCAGAGGCAGAAAGTATTGTAATAGCACTTTACAAATGAAGTGGTTTGTAAATCTTAAACTGCAATTTTCTCCCAAACAAAGCAACAACAACTAAAAAAATATCTCTAAGGAGAGATGAAACTGTAAAGTCTTTTATTTGGTTTTCAGATGTTGTTGGATAGGTTTTCAACAACAAAAAATCCTCCATTTAAACAGTTTCTACATCTTTCCACCAAAATCTTTTCTTCCATATTATCCGCCCACAACGAGAGTGAGGCTTAGCATCTCATGCTAGCCCAATTATCCAGATGCATTATTCATTTCCTTCCTGCTTATGTATTTCACAGTTTGAAATTCCCTTTTAAAATTAAGAGTATTAATAAATAGTCATAGCTACAATATATCTTGTTTATTAAACCCCTCTGAAACAGCTAGTTCCATTAACTATACACTACTTATCTTTAATAGTATTCAGATATATTTCGGCACATATTTTATTATTTTACCTCTTAATGCTTGAAACTAAAAAAAAAAAAAACAAACANATTTACCTGATTATTATATCACTTAATATTATTGAAAATTATTTTTTTATTCGAAAATCTTAAGGAAATGCAAGTCACCTTTGATTACTAACCCCTCAGATTCCTCTGATTTTTTGGATTCATTTAAACTTTTATTTTTATATTAAAACATAGTCTAAGGGCTTCCCAGGTGGCTCAACAGGTTAAAGAATCTGGTTGCCAATGCAGGAGATTCAGGAGACACGGTTTCAACCTCTTGGTTGGGAAGATCCCTTGGAGAAGGAAATGGCTACTCACTTCTGCATTCTTGCCTGGAAAATACCATGGACAGAGGGGCCTGGTGGGCTACACAGTCCATGGGGTTGCAAAGAGTCAGACATGACTGAGTTAGCACATATGAATATGAAAACATAGTCTGATTTCAGTTGATCTGCCCCTGGAAATTTCGCATCCCCATCTCCAGTCTTAGTCATTCTTCTCATAGGTTCCCTGGAACTATGGTTAGTGCCAAATGAGGCTGCAGTCATCTTCATCAGGAGGTTTTTAACTTAGATTTAACTGGAGCCAAGTGAAGCAGATGGCTGAAGGAGGTGGGACAAGAGGCAATAGTAATTTCTCAATGGGAGAGTAGAATAATGAGATTATTTTTTACTTGTACAGCTAAGACTCAGCACACTAAAGAGGATAAGCTTTGCATTCACTCCAACTTATTCATAATTGCAGATTTGCCGTCTTCATGAACAGCTACTTTGCTTCTCTGAGTCATTTCTTATTTGGCCTCAATATGGGAATAAGAATGTTGCTAGGATTAAATAAAATTATAACTGTAGCACAGTGTCTAGAACATGACAACCAGTTACACGGTGGTTACCTTCTGTGAGCTCCTGCACTACCACAACTTTGCCTTTTCCTTCTAGAAAAGACAATCCCAACAGCAAAACTGCTACAGTACAGTAGGGTGATCAGATGGCTCTATCAATCATATCTCGTGTAGAATTTATAAAGCAACAGAAATTTTAAAGACTTAAGCCAGTTGCTTTGTAATGGGTAGTAGAATCAAATCCATAGACTCCGGTCTGGAATAAGAGTCATTTTCCTATTATTTTCAAGTCATAAAAATGACAAATCAGAAAAAAACAAAACAAAACACTACCTCCAGAGACAGTTGCTACCTATTATTACATGGCCAAGGGCAGAACACATGCTACTGTGTAAATACTTTTGATTTTGTGAATTCAGTGTCAAACTCCACTTAAGTAGTTTTGAATACAGCTACATTCAAACCAAAGCTATGAGATTTTTTGAAACAGAAGCAGCAACATAGTAAACAAGAAGAAGAATGAGGAGGAAAAGGAGTGAGAAGGGAGGAGAAAGGGACAGAGGAGAAAAGGGAGATGAAGAGAGGAGAAGAGATAAAAAGAGGAGAAGAAGAAGTAGAAAAGAAAATACAGTGTAAATAAGAATGGTCGTCTGAATTTTAAGCCATGATGATACCTTGGCAGCGTATAGCAGGGTCACTGTGAACACATTAGAAGTTGAGTATTTTAGGAATAGCTTCTCGAAAGGAGGAAGGTAATGTTTTGAAGTCTGAAGAGTATCTAAAAATATCTGTCTCATACCTATATTTTAACAGAAAACTACATATTAAAAGAATAGAAACCAAAAGGCAGCTCCCTGGATTATTTTCTGAAGTCATTTACTAGCTGTAAATCTCTCTAAAGTGTATGCTGAAAAATTAGCCCACTTTCCCAAGGAATAGTCTCCGAATTCCCTGAATCTCCTGCTGTTTTGCCACGTTCCATCTTTAATCCAAAAAAGACAAAGGAGGAAGAAGAGGAGGGGGAGGGGGGAATAGAGAAAGAAAAAGAAGGGGAATAAAGAAAAAGGAAAAAGAGTAGAAATGATAAGAAAGAGAAAAGTTTTATACAATATGTGGGTCATATTTAATGTCATTTTTTGACTGTTTACCATGTTATCCTGTTTAAACAATTCAAATGTAGAAAGTTTAACAGGATATTTGTGTTATTTATGTTTGAACTGTAGATCATTTGTGGTAATTCCCATTAACTTTTGACTATCAGGGAAGTGGTCAGGACTATATCTCCCTATAATACATCTTTTTCCTATGGAAACAAAATCAGATTTGATACATCACTTCAATTTACAACACTTTGTCCAGGAGTTTATCCAATCTTCATGCTAAGGATTCCCTTCAATGATTTCATCCTGGCATTTAAAAGTACTCAAAAAAAAAAAAAAAGAAAGAAAGAAAGAAGAACTCTTGAGTATCCAAACCAGCATTTGTTTCAGATCAATATCTGATTCTCTAATGTATCTCTACAAAAAGGAGACACAGATGCCCAGAGGGCTTCCCTTAATTTGGGGAAACACAGCATCCACCTTTGAGTGGTCCTTCATACCATCCGCTGTGATTAATGGGATGAAGGTTGAATTGCTAGTCCTGTAGGGCGGGTTAGCCCACAGCCCATGACAAGTACCCACGGGTCCGTTAACGCTGGGGCCATACCATTCAAGTGAGCCTGTCCTTCCCTTTAGCAGGGACTGGGTCACTGCAAGAGGAGCTAATGAATGGATGAAGTCTTGAGACCCCACAGAAAATCCCCAGTCTTGAGCTTCAGCCACCCTATCCTGATGAATACTAGTGTCCTATGTGTTATTAGCTGTTGCATAGAAACATTCCATATTGCATTCTATTCTTAGGACTTCAAAATGCTTGTGAGAGTAAATAAAGCTAGTTATTTTGACCAAATAACTTTTTAAGTCTTATCATTGGATGTTAACTTTTCATGAGACATAATTTGAAAACTGCAGCTCGGGTGTGTGATTGTAACTGAAGGGCCAGTTTTCGCTATTAAGTCAAGTAAGTGGACTTGCAAAGAGTACCAGTGACACTCAGCAACAAGAAAACACACTAATGGTTTCAGAATTCAGGAAAGTGGTTGCCCTGGGGGAGGCAAGTTCTGGAAGGGTGGTCAGGGGCTTTGCAGGGGCCCAATAGTATTTCATTTCTTGGTCCAGGTCCTGTTTGCCTGAGTGTATTTACTTTGGGAAAAAGTAATCAAACTTTATGCCTGTGATTTTTACACATGCCTCAATGGACATTGAGTGAAAGTCACCCAGTTGTGTCCAATTCTTTGTGACACCATGGGCTATACAGTCCATGGAATTCCCCAGGCCAGAATGCTGGAGTGGGTAGCCTTTCCTTCTCCAGGGGATCTTCCCAACCCAGGAATCAAACCAGGGTCTCCAGCATGGCAGGCAGATTCTTTACCAACTGAGCTTTCAGAGAAGCCACAACAGACATTATACTTTAGTAAAATTTACTTCAAGAGAAGAGCTGCTTTAAGGTGGAGATGGGACTTGGGATGTGACCTGCGGACCGCCTGGCACCTACACTCTGTGGGAGAGAGGTGAGGAATTTACAAAGGTAGTGTAGGGCACTGGCTGAGGGCCCTGGGTCTAGAGCTGGATAAAACTGGATTTGACTCTGTCCTGTGGCTCCTAACTATGTTAGCAACAGGGAGAGCAATTGACGAGGCCAAAGATAGAGTAAGGGGCCAGACCGTGAGACTCCCTGTACAGTCAAGATAAGGATTTTGGTTTTCATTCTAAGTGTGCTGGGAATTCCAAGAAGCTTTCATAGTATAAAATCAGGACAGGAACTGTACTCTGCTGGGAGAGAGACAACAAAATCTCTGGAAGTTTCACTTCATGTTCTATGCAATGCACATCCTTATCTTCAAGGAGAAAAAAAGACTGAATGGAATTCGGAGGATAAACCTCAAAACTGTGGCAGAAAACCAAAAGGATGAAGGAAGAGCAGAACCATGCAATCCTGAGACAGACTCTTTACATCACGTAAGAGCCTGCAAGAGCCAGCAGTAGGTTTAGAGGCAGATGAAATGACATTTTGGGGTAAAAGAAAACTTCTTTCTCTCATAACAGTCAAGAACCCTGCTTTCACTGTGTCACACTTCCACCTCAAAAAAAAAAAAAGAAAAGAAAAATCTTAGTCACTATCCTATCACTACTGTCATAGACAAATATCCAAATATATTCTCTTCTCTATGCTGGCAGACACAGTAAAATCACTTACCATTATTCCTCTTCCAGATATCCATTTAATAGAAACATAAAGTTCTTGCTTGGTCATGACCACTTTTAAATAAAAAGGATTTTATAACGATAATCATGGAGATTGAAATACATTGTAAAATGAGACAAAACCTCCCCCAATCTACTAGACAGTTTACTTTGAAAGAAAAAGGCACTAAGAAAATAGTAGATAACTGAAACTAACAATGAAAATGGCAATTTGAAAGCATAAAATGAAAAATACAATTTGACTCAATTTAAAAAACTATATCCCTTTTTGACAATTGTAAATATTAGAATGTGTTAAGAAATCATAGTATTGAGGGAGAATGAATAAGATGGATGAAGAAATTTTGTTCGACCAGATTAACACTGTTATACCTTTAAAAAAATTCCCCAGATATATAACGTTTTCCNACGTTTTCCAGAGATGTCAAATTGCAACTGTGTTTGCATTACATCAAAAGAAAACCAATCATTATGTTGATTTCTGGGAACTTTGATATATGTGCTAATAAAAAAATATTATATGAACTTGTATAAAACCCATTAGGTTCTACCTCTACAGACATATAAAAAGGCAATTTTTGTTCTAAGAGAATATGAGAAACAATTACATAATATTTTTGCTGTAATCATTAGGTATATAAAATATAAACATTGATAAAATATACTAAATCTATATCCTTTCACTGTTAAACATTGTCTCATGCTAAACTGACTTTTTGAACAGATCATCTTTTAATTCTTAGAGGCAAGATGAACAATTTAGTCAATTAGTCTTGATTGCATATTCTTTGATCTTTCAATACAAATACAAGAATGAATCCTGACAGTCACATTTCTTTCTTTTTACATTAATTGCTGGGTATGATCCAAGCAAGGAAAAACAAAAAATGAAAACGCTAGTTTTTTGGTGTCATCACAGACAGAAAAGAAAACCTGCTTTTACATTTCCAATGTCATCACTTCACACATTAAAACTGAGTGACACCTAATACTCCAATTGCTCTTTAACTGTCAAAAATCTTGGGTATACCTTAGAACATGTTGACCCAGAGAAATCATCAATGTGCTGTCCAAAAGACAGTCACTGTCAGAGTACACATGTGACTTTGAGCACTGGCTTTACCAGTGAGTAGTATCTTAAGAGCACTCCTAACACATTTTAAACCCATCAGAACCTCATTTTTCTGATCTATATAATATCACCAGCAACAACTACCTCCTAACATTTTTTGAACAAAAAAACAGATAACAAAAAAATGAGATAATGTAAATCTGCCTAGCAGAGAGTTGATATTACTATATAAAAATTACTTAGCTTCTTTCCCTTGAATATGGAAAGGAACTTTAACAACATTACGGTATTATTTATTCACAATATAACTCTCAAGTGGCTGTTCTTCAAAGTGGAGTCATGGGAACTCAACATTAAAGCCATATGATTTGATGTAAGGTGATGCAACTTAAGTTTGTTTTTGAAAGACACTGCACTGATCTAGAAGATGAAAATGATGTACGTGTTTGCTAGGGCAAAATTCCACAGACTGGGCACCTTACACACCAGAAATCCATATTCCAGCTCTGAAGGTTGGAAGCCCATGATGAAGAAGTTGGCAGGTTTGCTTCTTCCAAGGCCCCTCGTTGGTATCAGATGGCCCCTCCTCTGTGTACATCCAGGGTGTCTCTGTATTCTAATCTCCTTTTCTTAGAAGGACAACATCAAGCTGGATTAGAGCGCACCCCATGAGCCTCATGTCATCTTAATTACCTCTATAGAGGCTCTGTCTGCAAACACAGTCACATTCTGAGGTGCTGGGGTTTAAGGCTTTAACAGATGAATTAGGGGGAGGGTGCAAATTACAGGCACATAAATTATAGTGTTTGTGGGGTATAGGAAAAACTTCAGTATTATCAAATGATTTTAATCCTAAGAAGGAACACAATGATACTTTAATAGAGAAGTTTTCTCCCCTATGGAATTATTTAAGGTGAACAACAGTTCCTGTTAAATATCAGTCACTATATGTCTCCCAGCTCTTCAAAACACAAGCTCCTCCCACCCCCACTGTCTTTACTCTGAATATTTGGGATAATCTTAGATTATCACTTACAACTGACTTAAAAAATAAGTTGCATGCGTTTGTGCACTACCTTCACATCAAATCTACAGTAGGTGAAAATCCCTGTTAGTATCACGTGGACATTTCAGGGATGGCCTGGCCCATGACAGCAGCTGCCCCCTCTGCTTTGGGCTGGTGTTCTTTTGTGTAAGTCTTGCCATTTTTCCCTTTCCCTTGAGCTAAAGCTGGTCTTCTTAACCTGCCAGCTGTGGGTGTGAAGATTAGGAGAGCTTATTCTTCCCCTGAAATGTACACAAAATCGTATGTTTCCTGTGGAGATGCTTCACGTGTCTTTGCAGATCATTGAAAGGGTTTTGTGTTCTGTTCATTAATCATTCACCTACTATTTACTATGGTAGTGTTTTCTAATATGTGCTGGGCACAGTTCTAAATGCTGGCAATACAGTAATGGACTACAAAACAGCAGCCATGTTCTTATAAAGTCAATGTTCTCGATCCTAAAAAGGCTAGGAGGCCCTCATCTAAAGCTTAAGGTAACTTGTTACGGCTATTCTCCTTGTATTCCAAAAATGAATAATTACTCTACTATATTGCTTTAAAAGTAGGTATCTCCTGAGTCATTTATAAGCATTAAGACATTTTATTTGTTATCATTAAAAAGCAATTGTAAGAAATTATGTTTACTAATTCTAAAATTCTATTAAAACTATATATATATATGCACACATATATATTTATTTATATATAATTATATAAAACCTGTTCTGTTTAAAATTATTTCACTACTATGCATTTCTACCTCTTAAATAAAAATGAAAATGTATATGAATTTAATATTCTTAATGTGCTGTCAGAGCCACGTTAGGCATTACTGACAAAATGGAGGCATGGCCCCAACCCCTTCTCCTCATCCTGCAGGCACGGTCCCAGGATGAAGGAGTTAGGTCTTCTGATTCTGACTTGTTCTTTCCTTTTTTCAGTTGAGTTGGCTGGAAAGAATGTTAAGGTGCTTATTGTTCTTGAGAGAAGCACGAGAAAGCACAAAGCCTTCTGCAGTTGTGCCCAGAAAATAATCTATAAAGTAACCACTGACATTTGTCCAAGGATCTTTACAAAGAATGTTCCAGGATGAGCACGTAGGCTGTAGCTTGAGGCCATGGGAAGGATTGTTATCTGAGACCTGTTTGTGAGGGGAATGTTTATGGCAAAGGAAGTTTGCTGAGCTTAGGGTTTAGAAATAATTAAGAATAGCTAGAAGCCTTTTTAGGAGATAGTGAGCTTAGGATACTAGGGGCAAGCAGGATTTAGAAAGATAAAAAATAAACTGAGGGATGTGGTATACAGCCCAGACACAAGCATGAGTTACAATGTAACTCTGGTTGAAGGGCAACAGTAATTTATGGAGACAATAAATCTGGGTGAGGGGGAGCTGAAAATGTAAAACCTCTGCTGCTGCTGCTGCTGCTAAGTCACTTCAGTTGTGTCGGACTCTGTGTGACCCCATAGACAGCAGCCCACCAGGCTCCCCCATCCCTGGGATTCTCCAGGCAAGAACACTGGAGTGGGTTGCCATTTCCTTCTCCAATGCATGAAGGGGAAAAGTGAAAGTGAAGTCACTCAGTCGTGTCAGACCCTCAGTGACCCCATGGACTGCAGCTCTCCAGGCTCCTCCATCCATGGGATTTTCCAGGCAAGAGTACTGGAGTGGGGTGCCATTGCCTTCTCCAGTAAAACCTCTGACCTAATGCTTTTGCCAAAGTATAAAAGAAGACCTGATGCTTGAAATAAACATGCAGTCCGCACCTTGAGTCAGAGGCTGCATCATTCTCCACTGACACCGCTCTTCTCTCCAGGCTGATTTCCTGGCTGCTGGAGCTAGACTCTGGCAGCTAGTGATTAAACAGATTTTGCTACACAGAAATCTGGACTTTTATTCTTCCACAGGAGTTAGAAAGTAACTTACATAGCATAGATATTCAGCAAATGTTGGTACAAAGGATTAGTGAGTTGGATGACGAATGAATGGGTAAATAAATGACATGATCCTCTACATAGAAAACCCTAAAGACTCCACCAGAAAATTACTAGACCTAATCAATGAATATAGTAAAGTTGCAGGATATAAAATCAACATACAGAAATTCCTTGCATTCCTATACACTAATAATGAGAAAATAGAAAGAGAAATTAAGGAAACAATTCTATTTACCATTGCAATGAAAATAATAAAATACTTAGGAATATATCTACCTAAAGAAACTAAAGACCTATATATAGAAAACTATAAAACACTGGTGAAAGAAATCAAAGAGGACACTAATAGATGGAGAAATATACCGTGTTCATGGATTGGCAGAATCAATATAGTGAAAATGAGTATACCACCCAAAGCAATCTACAGATTCAATGCAATCCCTATCAAGCTACCAGCGGTATTTTCCACAGAGCTAGAACAAATGATCTCACAGTTGGTACGGGAATACAAAAAACCTCAAATAGCCAAAGTAATCTTGAGAAAGCAGAATGGAACTGGAGGAATCAACCTGCCTGACTTCAGGCTCTACTACAAAGCCACAGTCATCAAGAAAGTATGGTACTGGCACAAAGACAGAAATATAGATCAATGGAACAAAATAGAAAGCCCAGAGATAAATCCATGCACCTATGGACACCTTATCTTTGACAAAGGAGGCAAGAATATATAATGGAGAAAACAAGTTCACATTTAGAAGTAAAGTGTTCTAAAAGCTGAACTCCTTTACAATTATACATACAAAGGTATACAAACTAGAAATTCCAGGACACCAGTTTATGAAAGAAACACAATTGAAAACCATCTCCTACAGGCAGCATGTTTGTTTTTAGCCAGTTCTCTTTCAGCAAACTCAGATCCCTATACAAAGTCTCATATAGACGGAGAAAAGGAACCATATAGGATTTCCCTCATATTAATATTCCTTATTATGTAAACAGAAGCCATAAAATCTTGGTAATATTGGGTCACTTTCCCTCTACAATGCGTTTCTTAAACTTAGGGGACTTTGTTCTGCTTAAAACAAAACAAAACAAAAACAATGTAATCCTACTGAGCCACATACAAGGGCCTTGAAGCAGGAGTATCCAGTTGGGCAAAAATCCCACTTCTAGACTTGAATTACTTCCTTTTTGCTACAAGATGAAGTATAGCATAGAATTTTTAAGGAATAAAATTGAAGTGTAGCAAAAATTGTTGGAGTCATGTTCAGATTGATTGAATTGATTGACTTTAATTGATTGTGTTAATTTGCTAGGTGGTGTTAGGTAATTAGATGATAGAGGCCAATAGGCCTAAAGAGATGGTATTAAAATTTTCCAGAACTCTTTTATTTTTTAATGTAATAATTGCAGTAGCCTAAAGGAATAGGAGACACAGAAATAATAAACTATTAAGTTGACAAGTGATTGCCAATAGGAATTCCTAAACCAAGTCTGGGCAGGCTACTCTTAGGTAAGAAATGTCCATTACTCACTTGCACTCATATAAGAGGACCATCTGCTCTTTGATGGTATCACTTATCTCTTTGCAAAGAAAAAAATAAAAGCAGCCTTTAGGGGTGGTAGGCCTGATGTTCTGGACTAATTATAAGTTAGATAATTATGTCTTGCTTGGCTACATTTCCCAAGTAGTTTTATCTAAATTTCCTGCCTAACCCCTATACCTTAATTTTATTTTCTACTCTTAACTCTTGCCAAGAGCTGTGATGCACCGTTAATCCAGCCCTTGGTTTGGGAGCAGATCTGGGGACTGTGCCATCTCATTGGTGGGCTAAATGACCCCTGACAACAGTGAGTTGCTATCCTTCAGGCAGTGATGGAGACAGAGACTCTGAATTTGGTTTATAAAGTACAAAGGGTCCTTGAAGACGGGAGGGTTAAATTTATTGTGCAAAGGATCTGATGTTGCATTATATTATAGAAATCAGACTGGGGGTTTTATACTTGATTAATACATGTGCCATATGTGTATTATAAAAAATATCTTGAAAATTCGTATTGACTTTTTCTAAGAAAGGATTGACTGGCCTTTCTGGCAAACCTATAGGAGCACCAGGACTAAGGTGCATCTCCTAAGAGTTAAGATGATGGACCACTTAGGGAGCCTTGGTACTTTTTACTAGTGACACAGATGTGACGGATAGATGGCTTTGGTGACTGGCATGTAACTCAAACCCTCCATGAGGTGAGTGTTTCAGAATGGTGCAGGCTGGTAGATTAGAGGGTGACTGCTTCAGATCAAAAAGCAGTCACTGGGCAAGCAGCTGGATTGGGAAGGTCAGAGTAGAGGAATCTTCTTCAAATCTGGTTAGAAGCACACTACCGCCAAATTCTACTATGAAAGGGCTCGGTGAGGCTACTCTCTTCAGCATGGACTGTGGCTTAAAGTGGGGAACTGAACTTTACTGAACTGGGTCCAATTATTCTGGTTCCAGAAATAAAAATATACAGCTTAAAGTTACAAAGCAAGAGTGTTAGTTTAGAAGAGTCACAGAAAGATGGCATTATATTCTCTAAAATTTACATTAAGTATGCTATGAAAACATTTGAGTTCTTGAGACAAAGGAAAACACTTGAAACCTCAGAAGTTTGGGGTTGGGTTAACAGATACATTATATCTAATATATGGCTGGGAGAGGAGGGCAGGAGAGTACAGGAAAGGGGCCCAGGGAGACACATACATACGTCATTAGGAAGTAAGTTTAGGATAGGTTTATAGCCACCACAACCAGGGCAGCAGACCCCTGAAGGCAGAGGTCTGTATATGAGTACTTATCTTAACATACATGTTTGCTGTGGGGAGGCAGATATGAAGATGCTGACAAGGTAACAACGTATTTGAATCTGCTCCATAGCTTCCTCAACAAAGACCTTAATGAAGGATAGTTTTAGTGCTAATGTTAGGTACGATGTGAATTCAAATACGATGCGAATTCAAAGGCTCACCAGCTTCCTACCCTCCTCCTTCCCTCTGGGAAGACGATGTTTAAAGCACCTTTAATAGGAAACCGCTGCCTTAAGGAATCAGGTCTTACTCACTTTTTAATCTCCTAGAGAAGTTAGCTTAGTACCTTAAAAAGAGAAGATGATCAATAAATGTTAATGGAAAAAAAAATTAAGGGATGAGGAACAATTTCAAAGTTAAACATGAAGACTTTAAAAAGCAAAACAGTATATTCAAGGTGGTACAGTGACTTAAACCTTTTTATAGTAAAACTTAACTAACAAATATAAAATATTTGGCAGCACAGACTTTGCAGTATCTATAGTGAGGATTTCAGTCAGACAATATAAGCAGTAGGTCTCATATGAGACTGGGAAGACAGCAACAGTAAGAGGGAGATGTATGGACTCTGGGACGACAGAGTAATCAAAAAATGACAGCACCAAAACTTGCTCCTCTTTGGATAAGCAGTTGATCAGAAAACAGACAACTACAGGAGGAGAAAGTTCTCCATTAAAAGGAAAAATACGCAAATGAAAAAATAAATTGCAAAAGACAGACTTCTTTGAACAATCTTCATAAGAGCTGGCCTCATACACAACAATTTGTGCATAAGATAAAGCTGTTCAGAGGGGCTTGTCTGATCCTGAGCAGCATGGCATAACTCATCTGACCACCGCTGCTTTGCATGACACATGCACATATGATCATTTTTTAGACAAGTGGCATAGTTATTATGAAAACTAAGTTACAATGTATGAATTTAAATATTATTTTATATTCTGAGGACATCCAGGTGGGCTCTCAGGAGAAGTAATGAATCAGAAGATAGAAAGCTATTTTTAATATTTGCAAGCACTGAGAATATATCTGTGCTTTGTTATTCTGTTTTCTACCTCATTTCAGTTTCTTTGTTATTCTTTCAAAGCAATCTTTTGGGGAAAAAAGGCATTATGCAAATTTAGCATCAAGAGATATTACATCACCTCATTAGGCAACATCCTGGTAGGTTTCAGGAATTATTTAAAATAAAACTCATTCCATTCTTTCCTTTTCCTTCCTAGGGGTACATCTACTATCAGTCTTGAATTTAATATATCTGGCTACAAATTAATTGTACTAGTCTCTAGTTATTGTCATTTGTAGTCCTTGTGTTATTTTTATTATCACAAGATAGCTTTCCAGTGGAGCTCCATGCAAACACATGGCTTGCCTTTCGTATTTTCAGTGAAAGCACACAGATAGATAATAAGGTTTATTCACCCCAATGGTTTCTCCATCTTGGTAGTGTTTGTTATCACAGAAGCTTCCAGGGAGTACATATTTTCATTTGTCAAAAGATTTTTTTTTTTTTTTTTTTGCTGAGCAAGTATTTCTTCATTTTCACAGTCAATTCCAAACTGGAAGTCTAATATAAATAAAACAATCAGAATATCTATAAAAGCTACTAAGAAATAAAGTACTATATCTGCATATTCCATTTGATCTCCATGGGGAGCCAAAATTCAAGTTTCTTAGCAATGAATGTAAACATCTCGATCAATGTCATTCCCCCCTACTCCAGAACTGAACGAAACATCATTAAGGATTTAGTTATATGTAGGACACATCTTTAAGTCTGCCCAATTTTCCTTTTCTTTGTTTCTCCGATCCTTTGGAAAGGAAATTCAGTTATCCATGTGCAATAATACAGCATTAGAAACATTTTTCTGACAAAAAGATAGGATTCGAAAGGACGTAAGAAATCATCTATTGTCTTATGTTGTCAGTATTGGGGTCTTGTGGGGGGTTCCTGAAGAATCTTGAAAATAAGATTGGCCTCTGAGTTTAAATATCAACATTTAAAGGATTGGAACAAAATTATTACAAAGAGTATAAATGGGTTGCAGGCTGGCATGACTTCACTGTAACCTGATTGCATGTATTAGCAAAGCTAAATAATAGAGCAGTGGTCTCCAAGTTTTTGGCACCAGGGATTGGCTTCATGGAAGACAATTCTTCCATGGATTGGAGTGGGAGGGGATAGTTTCATGATGATTCATGTCCATTACATTTATTGTGCACCTTATTTCTATTATCTACTCCTCCTTAGATCATCAGGCTCCTAGAGGTTGGGAACTCCTCAGATCCTAGAGGTTGGGAACCCTTGTAATAAAGGACAGGGTTAGAAGAAGCTGGAAAGATAGGTCAGTATGGAGGCAAAAGCATGGTGAGAAATATGAACTTCATATCATACTAAACTCAACACTGAAAAAACTAACACCATGGCATCCAGTTCCATCATTTCATGGCAAATAGATGGGGAGAAAGTGGAAGCAGTGGCAGATTTTATTTTCTTGGGCTCCAAAATCATTGAAGATGGTGACTAAAATCATGAAATCAAAAGGCACTTACTCTTTGGAAGAAGAGCTATGACAAACCTAGACAGTGTATTAAAAAGCAGAAGCATTACCTTTCCTCCAAAGGTCTGTCTAGTCACAGCTATGGTTTTTCCAGTAGTCATGTATGGATGTGAGAGTTGAACCATAAAGAAGGCTGAGTGCCACAGAATTGATGCTTTTGAATTGTGGTGCTTGAGAACACTCTTGAGAGTCCCTCCCACTGCAAGGAGATCAAACCAGTCAATCCTAAAGGAAATCAACCCTGAATATTTATTGGAAGGACTGATGCTGAAGTTGAGGCTCCAAAACTTTGGCCCCTTATGCAAAGAGCTGACTTCTTGGAAGACTCTGATGCGGGGAACAATGGAAGGCAGAAGAAGAGGATGAGATGGTTGGAGGGCATCACCAACTCAATGGACATGAGTTTGGACAGACTTTGGGAGATAGTGAAGGACAGAGGAGCCTGGTCAAGTCTATGGGATTGCAAAGATTCAGACACAACTGAGTGGCTGAACAACAGTGTAAGGAGGAGGGCTCCATGGTCCAAAGATTGTCTATTCTCTTTAACTCTCAAATCATAATTTCCTCCTCCTGCTCCGGTTCCATGCTCAAGAAGCAGCTGTCTGATTCTAATTTGGCTCCTCACATGGTAACTCTCCGTGGGGAAGTTTGGCAGGGCAGAGAACACAAGTGTCCTGTAACTTGAGCATTCCATTTTTCATTACAAATCGATCCACTGGCATCCCAATTTACAACGTGGCTCTCCACATACATTGCCAGCATCGAGTGTGCTGGCCAGTCCATCCTACACCATCAGCAGTCAATCTTCTAGCTGTAAATTAATATAATTGCATTTTGATTGCAGATCTCAATCCCACAGACTCTGATTATATTTGAGATCAAACTAGAGTGTGCGGATAAATCAAGTTCTATCACAAGAATCTGACTTTGAATCGCAGAAAACTCATTAAGGTAATGTCAGATATCTTGAGAGACAGCCTTCACGACTTCTCTGCGTGATCTAATTTCAGCTCCCAGAATTTGATGGAGCAAGCTAAGTTTCTTTTCCTTCCTGAAACTTCTATGCATAGGCAAGCATTTCATCTATAGTATCCTAAGAAGCTGCTTCAGATAAAATCTCCACTGAATCCTTTCTAATATAAATGAAACTCAGTTTCTTTGTTTTTCTACTTTCTCTTTAAAATGAAATTTCCAAGACTATTCAATATTATTTTTATTTTCTCAAGGACTTCTTTTTTATAGACTTTTCAAACCAAGGTCTCCTGCATTGCAGGCAGATTCTTTACTGTCTGAGTCACCAGGAAAGCCCTTCTCCTACATATATAACTCCAGTTATATTTCTCCTCTTCAGATCATTTGTGCTTTCTTTCTCTGCAACATGCCTACACATATTTTATACATTTTGCCCGAGCTACACTGTCCCTGTCTTAAGGTGATACTGAAGAAAGTGAAGTGAAAGTTGCTCAGTCGTGTCGGACTCTTTGCAACATCATGGACTATATGGTTCAGGGAATTCTCCAGGCCAGAATACTGGAGTGGGTAGCCTTTCCCTTCTCCAGTGGAAATACTCAAGACAGGATAATAGCTATTCTGAGTGGTAGTAGAAAAACTAATTTAAAATTTGGGGGTTATGTATTCTTATCCCAGATGATTTTAAATTTTATATTTGGTCTATACTACTTTAGATATTTATCTCCCAAATTTGACCAAA
Organism: Redunca redunca; assembly: GCA_006410935.1. Classification (NCBI taxonomy): domain Eukaryota; kingdom Metazoa; phylum Chordata; class Mammalia; order Artiodactyla; family Bovidae; genus Redunca; species Redunca redunca. The sequence goes on from SJYQ01104784.1 coordinate 899,344, forward strand.
GCCTACCCCTCCCCACTGAATACATCTCTGTTTTTGCTAGAACACTCTAGGTTCAGCTATAGAGTATCAAGTTATGCTTAGTTTTAATTTTTCCACCTCTGTCACTTTAATCTTACATTCACTTACAGTTATCAATTTAGTAAATTACAGCCATCTTTTAGCTATCTCCAGCCTCATTATTTTCCCTACAAGTGCCGTTTTCAACTTTAATAGCAGACATCTATCCCATATAAGAAATTTGATTTGTTTGCATTTCAAATAAGTTCCATCTATTGTTAGTTTTCAAGCAGTCTGTGACATATGGTACGGAAGCCTATCAGAAATCATCAGTTTCTTATTTGAGGGACAGTTTGATGTAGGGATTCAAGTTGGGTAGGTTATTTTAGAAGCATGGAGGCTTCGTGTGTGTGTGTGTGTGTGTGTGTGTGTGTGTGTGTGTGTGTGCAAATGTCCTTTTTATGTATTTAAAACACATATAGATACATTACATTATTACAGCGACATGCACTGGTACAACCCAACGGATGAAAAAACATGCATATATATATATCACTGCAGTGGGTGCTTTGCTTAATCTGAGAAGTATCTATTTCAAGATTGGAAAGAAGAGGAATAATAAATTGCCAAAGGACAGAAGGAGGAAGATGCCAACATCATTGATTATCTTGTCATTTCAGCATCATTTTTAGAGTACATTTTTAGATATTGATTACTCATATCTAAAAAATAATGCTAACATAATAAAAATAAGAATGCTAAAGTAATCCAANTAATAAAAATAAGAATGCTAAAATAATCCAAAGACAAATATTCATCTTAAAATCATCTACTATATTCATTTGCCATTTTTTCCACCTTTTGTTAGTTTGTATAACATATAGGTGTACAGTGATTCCCAAATTCAGACCCTCTGTGACAGTCTACAAGACCTCTGTGCAATGACTGCTCACTCAGGAAGAACACATTTCTTCTCTGCTCAGCATTATTTCATTAATATTTCCATTTTTACATGAAAACCTTTTACATTATTCTATCAATTCTCTTTGTGCAAACTTGTGACTGGTTAATAGAGCTGAAATCTCTGTCTACGCATGGTTATATGCTAAGCTTCATTTGAGAGACCTCATAATACCAATTCTCGTGACTTTGTTGCCCTGATCACGTTACTGTTCTGATGTTTTGACATGAAACAAGAGAAAAACTTTTACTTCCTAGATCCCTTTACATGTATTCTTCAAAGAAGAAAGATGCCTTGATCTTAACATAGGGGCTAACTAGATTAATATGATTTTATAAAAATTACAAAATACTAAAAGTATAATCAATGGTCTGGCTGGACATGACTGCAGAGTGGGCTGTTAGCTCTAGTTATTTTCCTTGTTCTCTCTGGCTTCACTCTCCCTCCTGTTACTTAGTGTGGAATCACCTCCCCTGGTCCTCTCTTACTAAGATTGAACTGAGGGTCATTTTATTATTTTGACAGAAAACAATTGCTTATCTTCAGAGGACAAATCTGCACATCTCTGGGGGTTGACTATTCTGCTCATGCCAGTGTCCTAGGGCACCCAGTGTCCTAGGGCACACCCTCAGTCCCTGCCCACCCACTGGCAGGCTTGGTCATCTCTGTCTCTCCTCATTCTAACAGGGATTCTGAGCAATCTGTCAACAACAAATTAATAAAAGAACACAGTGTCAGGCAGGTCATGTGTTTTAGGCTTAGGAATATGAGTTTATTCTGCAAAGATAAAAAGAAAGGAAATGTCAACATATTGTTTTCATATCTTATGTCTGAAAAAATGTGGATAACCTTTTGCAACATTTTTGTATTTCATCAATATACAATTCGCCTGTTCTATTTGAAACACTTTGATATTAAAAACATGAAAGTCAAGTGCGCTATAGAAAGACAGCCCTGTTTTTCTTTCTTTTGTGTAAGACCTTTTTCAATATAGTTCCAAACAAATTGTCATCTAAGCTATATTATTGTAATATACTTGTCAGGTCCAAATCAGAGATATTGAAAATAAAAAGGTAGGGTTTCAAAATGAAGGTTTTGCAGCTCTTATAAATGTCTCTTTTGGCCTACTGCTTAACAAAAATGCGTCAGCCTTCATCTTTAATTATGCTAAAAGCACCTAGTAATTCTGCAATCTAGAAAAAATTGAAAAATTCATAATCAATTAGTTTATCAGGGGCCCTATTTTATTTTTATCTTTCCTTCTCTCTCCTCTCTCTCTCCCTTCCCCTACCATTTATCCTTTCCTTCCCTTGCCCTCTGCCTTTAAACTTTTTGGTAGAAAAATACATGATTTCTAGAGGTATGTAAACCAAGATTTTAATCTTGGTTTGGACTCTCATCATCATATTTACCCTTTTTCCTCTGGTGAGTTAATTAACACCTCTGAAGTTAAGTTTCTTCAGTTATAAAATGGAAACAGTGATATATACAAAGTTTTGGGGGCAGAAGACTAAATGAGCCAATACATGTAAATGATCATGGTAAATGCTCAATACTAATGCCATTTCCCTTCCATTATGCCATTATCTAATTTGGAGATAATTATTTTTAAGCATTATTCATCCAACCATGTAGGTAACAATATATTTAGCCTGAAATCCAGATCCAATACTAAGAGAAAAAAGAATCATCATTTTAAGAAAATTTAAGGTATCAGGTTATGGTCAAAGAGGCTGTGGCATTCCTAGTCAATTAACAGCCTGCAACAGTTATTCACCATCATGAAAACTACCAGTTGCTGGTTTTGGTGAAGAATATGCCAACACAACAGGGTAATAGAAACCAGCTGCTATTTGAGTGACATTAGAGAAGCTTTGTCACTCACTGGTGGGAAAGTACATACAGACTTAGAAATAAAACTTATCTATTATTTCATTCATATGTAGTTCCAGAAAAATTAGTTCTTTTAATTTCATTTCTCTGAACTTCTTCAACATTACCTTTACTTTAAGGTAATGGGATTTGATTCAATTGTGAGTAGACAATGAGACTGCAAAATAATGTAGAAAGGGTGATAGAAGTATTCTGCAGCTTTTCTAAGGTTATGGGTATAGAATGTTCTTACTTGGACCAGTGGAGATGCTTCCTCTAGGCAGAAGTCCAACTGGTAAATGAGTTTATAATGCCATATCCCCTATGGATACATGACAACTTGGTTGAAATGTGAAACAGAAGTACCTACAGTTCTTTTTTCCTAAAACTATACAGAGAACAGGAAAATCATTTATTTGACTTATCATCCTGACTAAAGTTGACCTATTTGACTCATTTAAATTGTTATTGATACAACTGTATAAATTGATACTTCATTTGGCATTTTGATTCCAAGATCAAATGTGCCCTCATCCAGTCTGCCTCCTCTGACAATGTCTAACTTTAGACTTACTAGCCAGGTCCTACTATTATGTAAACTCATCTCTTCCAGTAAATCTCTGCAATATGTAATGTTACTTTTTGTTTCTCTGGTTGATCTTGGACTGACACACTGGACAACAGAACTCGAAACCCTTATCTCCTATTTGTAAGCTTCTCTGAGTAATTCCTGACCTTCCCTTCAGATGTAAACTCTGTAAACTGAGGAGGAGGAATCCACTAATGAAAATACACACGCCAAAAAATTTAAACTACTATGAATTCTAAATCCATGCAATCTTTCATCCAAGATGTGTCGTTAAAGTCCCTTCAACATCTAGGGCATATACAAAATGACTTGCTTTCATTATTATATCATTTCAGTCTATATTTTAAGGAAAATGTTACCTTAAAAACTATTATCTTTGTCTTTCTTGTATTCTCATAGCATCCAGCAAAGTATTTTGTATTCAGTGAATGTTTGCTGAATACATGACTAATTCCTCAATGATATTCTAGATATTTTCAAGATATTTTTATAGTAAAACTCTCTTTCTTTCCATATCTTGTTTAAGACAAGTATTTTGAATGGAGCTGGAGGAATCAGGCTCCCTGAACTCAGACACCATGACAAAGCTACCACAAAGTTCATAGCAACACTATTTACAATAAACAAGACATGGAAACAACCTAAGTGTCTATTGACAAATGAATGGATAAAGAAAATGTGGTATATGTACACAATGGGATATTAATTAATCATAAAAAACAATGAATAATGCCATTTGCAGCACCATGAATGGACTTAGAGATTATCATATTAAGTGAAGTGAATAAAACAAAGACAAATGTAATATCATTTATATAGGGAATCTTAAAAAAATGATATAAATGAACTTATTTACAAAACAGAAATAGACTCACATACATAGAAAACAAGTTTATCATTATCAAAGAGGATGGGGGGATAGGGATGGAAGAGATAAGCTATGAGTTTGGAATCAACACATACACATAACTATATATAAAATAGATAACAACAAGGACCTACTGTATAGCACAGGGAAATATCTTGTAACAATCTATAATGGAAAAGAATGTGAAAAAGAATATATATGTGTGTATAACTGAACCATTTTGCTGTACCCCCAAAACTAATAAAATATTATAAATTAACTATACATTAGCTAAAATGATTAATACAATCATAATTTATAAAATTTAGCCAATTAGGTTTATCCTCACTGTATGTTATTTAAATGGATAATTTTAAAGATAGTATACAATGAAAAAGCTTATGATTTAAATACATGAAGAGATAATTCTAAAATTTTAAGTGATATAGGATAATTTCAAAGTTCTCATTCACTTCTATGATATTTATTAAAAATGAAGCTAAATGCAGCTGTGTGTGTGTGGAGTTACACACCCATAAGTACTCACAAAGTAAAACTGGCAGCAATAAAAACAATCTTTATGAAGTTATAGAATGTTCTTCAAAATCTCACCTTAAAGTTCAAAATGTTAGCAACTTGAAATGAGCGCATTTTTAGTGGAAGCCAGACAGGCTACCCTCAGTAAATGTGACCTTAAGATTAATTTCTTAATCAGAAATATTAGACTTGACCCAAGACCCTTTTACAAAGAGTATTTCTAATCATAAACAGAAAAAGTAAAGGCCAAGAGAGAAAATGTTCTCTCATGGTGGTTGAAGAGATGAGGTGAGTTCCCATAATACTGCATGTTCACATTTTCTTAATGTGTCAGAATAAAAAGGTTTATAATAGAATAGATTTGCCTTTGAACTCCAGCTTGCACACTTCCAGCTGTAGTAACATGCAGTGAGTTTATTCAGCTCTCTGAGTCTTGTTTTTTGACAAAACAGAGAAAATAAAACCTACTTTGCATAACTTTGAGAGTTAAATAGGATATAATGTCTATAATAGTATTGGCCAATAGAATTTAATGGAAATCTCCACCCTTTCCTTCATCTCCTTTCTCAGAGCAGGTGTTCATTCTTTGCAAGGCAAATTCCATACTCTGTTCTTTTTCTCCTGGGACCTATGACATGCCTTTTCCGTCATATCTTTAGCTGCATCCTCTCCTTTGCCTCCCACATTTATAAACCAGCTCATAACTCCCTTATTCTTAAAAATCCCAAACCCTTGCTTAGGCTCTGCCTTCCAATTAAGCAGTACTTCTGTATTTAGCCATCCCTTTACCACGGAAAATTTTTTATTTTTATTTTATTTTTTTTAATTTTTATTTTTACTTTAGTTTACTTTACATTACTGTATTGGTTTTGCCAAACATTGACATTAATTCACCACGAGTGTATATGCGTTCCCAAACACGAATCCCCTCCCATCTCCCACCCCATACCATCCCTCTGGGTCCTCTCCTTGTACCAGTCCCAAGTATCCTGCATCCTGCATCAGACATTGACTGGCGATTCGTTTCTTACATGATAGTATACATGTTTCAATGCCATTCTCTTTCATTTGCTTTTTCCTTTTCCCATTTATTCTTCAGCAGCTCCACTCACCAGACAACACAGACATGAAACTCCAGTGGCCTCACTACAGCCAAAGCCAGGGGCTGACTTCCTTTTATGATGTTTTCCCACTGACCATATCTAAGTTTTCCTGTTTTTGTTTTTAACTTGTTGATTGTTAAACACACATTTTCTTTGGCTTCCCCGTTTTAAGGCTTTTCTAATTTGATTCTCTTTCTACTGCTCTGATCTTGACTTTTGAGTCCCTATAGTTAGCAGCATCCTCTCCTTGAATCACTTTTGCAAACTAGCATTTTCTTTCTTTCTATTGGTTTCCTGCTTCTCCCATAACTTCTTTGAGTCATCTTGTGAAGGCTTTACAACTTTCTTAGTCCTTCACTTTATCATTATTCCTGGGAACATGGGAAGACCATTTTCCCTCCTCTAACGTCACTCCACATATATACAATCACATATCCTGTTCATTCTACCATCTAAATTAAAAAAAAAAAAAATCCTCTTGATTCCCAGTGAATCTCCTAGTCAGACAGTCTCACCTGTCCTCCTGTGACATTATGCAAGATGATCTCATCACACAAACTCTGCCCTTCTTGGATTCTATCCTCCAGGTCACAGCCAGAATTCTACTTACAACGATTCCCTTTGCCCTTCCAGTGAAACCCTTAGCATCACACAGAGACTCTGGACTGATCTCAGCACCCTTTCCTCTCTTTCTCTCTTACCCTAGCTTCTCTGCTGCAGCCACTCTGACCTCTCTCATTTCCTTCCAGGTACTGTTCCCTTGACCATCTCAGAATAGTACCCATTCTCACATCTCAAATCAAGAAGTCCCCTGCCATTTTTTCTTAGTTAACATGTATGAATCCTTCACGTCTCAGTCTACACATCATAATCCCTGTTACACAAGAAACAGAACATATTTGTGGACTGGTTATCTCACCTGTTATCCCAGCTGAGACTGATCAGCTTCTCTCCACATTGCTGAAACAGGCTTTTACTTTTCCCTGTGGTCAGTCAGTCTCTTTTAACTACAGGATTCTCTAACGAAGATGCTAGTTGCCTGGGTTTAGAACATTGCTAGATTTAATTTTCTATTTTACTTTTATTACTATTTTCTTTGACTGTTTCATTTAATTGTATCCTCCAATCTCAGTACAATTATTTAACACAATGATTAATTAGAAAAATGATTAATCTTTTGATTAACATCCTGAGTTAGTCACAATAAATCTCATTCATGGGAAACATCAATCTTTAGTTGCAGTTGAGTGATGTTTTATCTATGTTGTTCCAAAAGCTAAACATCATAGTTTCTTATAATGCATATCACAAACAGAAAATTCACTTTGGAGAAGACTCGTGAGAGTCTCTTGGATGTCAAGGCGATCAAACAGTTCCTAAGGAAATCAACCCTGAATATCCATTGGAAGGACTGGTGAAGCTGAGGTGTCAATACTTTGGCCACCTGGTACAAAGAGTCGACTCTTTGGAAAAGACACTGATGCTGGGAAAGAAAGAAGGCAAAAGGAGAAGGGAGCTTCAGAGGATGAGATGGTTGGATGGCATCACCAACTCAATGGACATGAGTTTGAGCAAACTCTAGGGACAGTGAAGGACAGGGAAGCCTGGTGTGCCACAGTTCATGGGGTCGCAAAGAGTCAGACACAACTTAGCAACTGAACAACAGCAGCCAGACTTTAGAATTTTTTTCTGAAAATGGGTTATAAGTTACAAAGCCAGAGTCAGGTTCTTTCATGTGTATCTCTGTGAGTTGCTCAGTCATGTCCGACTCTTTGAGACTCCTGGGACTATAACTTGCCAGGCTCCTGTGTCCATGGAAGTCTCCAGGCTGGAGTGAGTTGCCATTTCCTTCTCCAGGGAAAATTCCTGACCCAGGGATTGTACCTGGGTCTCCGAAATTGCAGGTGGATTGTTTTCTGCTGAGGCATCAGGGAAGCCCTTTCTTGTGTTTCAGATGGCACCAAGTCACAGAGCAGTAACACTAAAGTATACTGAATTTTATGCAGCTTATTTTACAGCCAAAAATTGTGAACATAACTCCTTTCCAATAGATACGAAATCGCTTCCCTGGTGGCTCAGAGGTTAAAGTGGCTGCCTCCAATGCGGGAGACCCGGGTTTGATCCCTGGATCGGGAAGATCCCCTGGAGAAGGAAATGGCAACCCACTCCAGCGCTCTTGCCCGGAGGAGCCTGGTAGGCTACAGTCCATGGGGTCTCAAAGAGTTGGACACGACTGAGCGACTTCACCTTCACCAAACTATTCAGAAGAATGAATAATTTATATTTCTTCTTTCTAAAAAATAAAGTATAGAACTATGACTGATGAGAACAAAACTACAATACACAGTGAAAAGAAATGAGCACTGGGAACCAATGAAAACAACACTAAATATAGTCATAAAAATAGAAAAACACATCAACTTTATATCTCCATAATTAAACAAATATTTATATCTGTAGGGAATACTTCAGCAGAAAATGCTACATTAGAAAGGATAACTTTTGTAAAATAAGTACACGACAACAGTGCCTCTTAGATACACAGGTAAGCATCTAGAATCAGGCTAATAGGGTTTGTCCAAATAGAGATAAATATTTTTGCCATCTAAAAGCATTAGGCTAGTTGACTAAGACGACTCATGTGGTAACTAATGAAACTTCTGCTGGTGTCTAATTTATCAAATTTAAGTCCTGAGATATCTATTTCCAGAAGTAGATTTCATTGTTTAAAGATTTCTGCCTTTCATTAAGTTCAGGTATCAGTGTATCTGCAGTTCTAGGGATATAAATACAAAACATATTGACATCCTTGTGGTTTTGGATAGCTATGAATAGTTTTTTTTCTATATGGGTAGAGTTTATTTATAATTTCAAATTGGTATGAGATAACTTTGTCTTGTTTCTATGTCTTTTGTAAAGTTGATTAAGCACAACTGAAGTAATAGCTACATTGCAAGAATAGGTATGACCATAAAGAACGGCAAAAGCATTATTTTAAAGTTGATTCTTTTTAGAAATTTTTGTAGTAATAGAAAGGAGTGACGACACTGCAAGCCATATATTAGTATTCTTGTAAAAGTTTTGAAAGACCATTAATGAGTAAATCTACATTTGTCAGCTAATGGTTAGATACAACCAAACATTTATCAAAATAAAATTGAGGTCCATATACATACAAAATCAACTCTTTATCGTAAGTATCACTAGAAATTATAGAGCCCCAGATGAACACTTGAAGAAAAGGCTCTTAAAACCAAGAATAACATTTTAAGTGCAAAGCTATTACAAACCCATTTGATATTCATTTTAATTGCCTCAACTATAATGAATATACTTTGTATTCAAACAGATGTCACAAGTACCACTGCAGAAGCTCCAATATAATTCAGCCTTAGTTAAGAACAAGTAAATGGATACTTAAAATGGAATGTTACCAGGAAGGAAGGAAAAAACCAATTACAGCAAACATCAGCTCCTTAAAATAGCAAATGAAAGATTTGTATTAAATTGTGTTCTTTTATACTTGGACATACGCAGAATACAGTAACACAGGAAAACTTGCTATATCAACCACTTCTTTTCCTTGCCTCAGCTGTCTACTGATTAATTAGCCTGGAAAATAGAAATTGGGATGTGAAAAATGACTAAGAAGAGTAGGCTGAAATTCATTTTACAACATTTAGCCTATGAAAAGGATTTTTAAAATGCCACTATGCCAATTTATTCTAGCTGGAGGAACAGGTAGTTACGTATGCCATTTTATTTCCATTGGTCAGATAGTTCTAATATTCCCTTTAATCTTCTTCCACACAGAGGACTAACACCTTAAAATCCGAATTTTATCCTCATGCCATAAATTAAAGATGGCACTTTTCAATACAGAGTTCACAGAATGACCCATGGATGTTTGTTAAAAGCAGACATTCCTGTGCCCGGACCCAGTTCTACCAAGTCAAAATCATTGGAATCACCACTGAGCAACTTAAAAACTCTGATGCTCATACTTGTTTAAAAACAACTGCCTGAATATTGGATGAAGTAATATTTAAAACAATGTAATTTTCATTTCATTCCAGTCAGCAAACATTTATTAACTACCAATTCTATGTGACTAAAATCTGATACATGGAGGGTACCCCCTAGGCAAGAAGCATATGATAATATTATTTTTAAGGTACTGTTTATAAAGTACAATAATAATCTGCAAATGTTTGGAAACACAAAGAAAATAGTGCGCTTACTGTACAGATTAACAATTCATTCCTGATTTCAATTTGGTAGTTCTTCTGAAAAGGTGTCTGGAGGTTGAAGAGAAGTGTGTTTAGCTTATTATTAGAAAACATAACTGAAATGTTGCTTAAAGACAGATTTATTCCACGTTTCCTGATGGTTTTGGACATCCTGTGTTTTCAAAAGGAGGGTAATAAGTGTGAAAGGCTTCTTGGTGGCTAGGGGAAGGGAAGGAAGGAACTATAAAGGCCAGAGGCTCTAAAAGTACACTTCTTCCCTTACCTCCAGCCCAATTCTCAGGCTGCCTGAACTGAACTGTAAGATAAACTTATTTGGAAGTTGCATTGTGTTTTTTAACCACCAGAGCAAAATGCAAACAAGTAAAAGTTGACTTTGGAGTTTAACAGAGGAACAGAAGAAAATAAGGAAAATAAAGCTCATGGTACTAATTTATTTTTCTTAGTCAGAAGTTTTCCCTCAGCCCTGTCCCTTCCAGGACTGGAGTCTTTGGAATGAACTTCGACAAGGCACTCTCCCTCATGAAACTGAGTGCAGACAAGCTGATGGGACTCATTCATTGTGCCCAGTGCCCTGGGTTTTCTCAGTCCTTGGTTGACATTTCCCAGCACTGGAAGCAGGATCCAGTTAAAAATTAAAAAAAAATAATAATAATAAATAAAAGACTGTGACAGGTGAAGGTGGATAGAAAAACAGTTGTAGGAACTTAAAGGGGTTTCATGACACACAGTCATGGTTTAGAGTGGTCTCTGGATCAGCTGCTTCACCACCACCTGGGAATTCACCATACCAGTCTGCTCAGGCTGCCATAGCAAAATACCAGCACATTGTTGGCTTTAAAAAATCGACATTTATTTTCCTGCAGTTCTGGAGGCTCTAGGTCCAAGATCAAGGTGCTGCCAATTTGGTTTCTGGTAAGAGCTCTCTTCTTGGCTCTTCCTCTTTTTATAAACCACAAGTCCAACCAGATTAGGAACCCAGTCTTAAAACCTCCTTTAATCTTAATTATCTCCTAAAAGCCCTATCTCGAATACAGTCATATTAGGGATTAGGATATCAACATATGAATTTTGGGTGACACAATTCAGTCCATAGCACTTAGTACAAATGAAAATTCTGGACCCACCTGACACCTATTGAGTCAGAATTTCAGGGAAAGGAGCCCTGCCATTTGCATTTTATGAATCCCTCCTGGTTATTTGCAGGCACGGTAAAACCTGAGAAGTCCAGGCCATCAGGGAAAATTGCCAGCCTTGCATTTAGTTTCCTTCATGGTGTCTCCCATTTTTACTTTCAACCTTATTTCTTACGGCTCTTCAACATTAACTCTGCTTCTGCTAAACCACTTCTCATCATGGTCTGAAGGATCTTTTGTATTCTGTCTTCCTGACTCTTGTTTACCCACCACAAATTGCCTTTCAACTTCTTTAATAAAGCATCACTTCAGCATCGCAGCCTCGGTCTTCTTTCTCTAAATAGCAGGAGCACTAATTGTCTGAACTAATCCTTTTCATATTTTACAGATCTTACTTTCTTACAATTCCTAGGTTATACTTGTCTGCAATGTGAGTACAAGGCTTTATACATAAAAGCACTGTAATCTTCAAAACAGTATATATAGTTCTGCTTATAACTATTCTCAGTAAGCACCTCCCTGCAACACTGGCCCAATATAATAACAATTTAGGGCATGAAACAGCCCACTGGTCTCTGACATAATGCCACTTCCAAACTTGTTTAATAATTTAAAAATAATCAATATACTGTTTGCTATTTATTAAGTCCTTAAGTGCATTAAGACTTATAATAAGCCCTTAGTACATTATCTCATTAAATTTTCACAATCACTTTGAAATAGGATCCCTATTTGACTGAAAGACATTGGAAACTGAGACAGAGGGGTTCAGTGACTCCAAAGTCACAGAGCCAGGATGAAAAGTGTGAACCTGTTTCTCTGACTCAAAGCATATGCTTTATTTCTACTATTTTATACCATAGATGGAGAGATTAGGTTGCTGTCAACATATTGAATTTACTGCCAAGAATCCCAAAGTATATGTCTCTTGTGGTAAAGATATTTCCAATACATCCTTTATAAATTCTCCAATTTTCTTTACCCCCAACACACACATATAAATCCTTAAGCACTGTTAAAATAAGCCATCATGGGAAAAAATACAAACCATCAACAACAACAATGGCAGATTTCCTGAGACCAACAGATACTATTACATGACTACAGACAACGAAGAGCTCTAAATTCTATCACTATTCTACATGCTATTTACCTGCAGACAGCCTTTGGAATTCTTTCATCTGTACATTAAAGACAGCTGAAGAACTCAAAGGGAATTACTTGAAAGTTCACGAGGAACTCTCACAAACTTTTGCCCAAAGCAAATACTGACGATTATGCCCTGGAAGCATTCACACACACACGTATGCATATAAAACTGAAAAACTCTAAGAAACAATGGATTATTTTTTTTTAACTGTATGTTCTTAACTTCCTTCTCCAGAAAACAAACCAAGCGGGTCTATTCTACTTTCACAGCTGCCTGCATTTTGAAGACTGGACTGTTAAGATAATAAGCCACACCTGTTGGATTGTTTAGGTAATTCCAAACACCAGCTGAGATAGTAATTAAAAGTAGCACTCCATGCTCAGCCTACCTGGGGTGTTCAACAACCTCGACATCTTGCAGAAATAGGAGACATACTGCTCACAGTACTCGGCGCTGCTGGTGATGGCGCTGATCTGGTCCATGGAGGCGCTGTATACGAGCTGCGTTACCGAGTATTTTTCTGGGTTGTAGCCCACCACCGTCGTCTGCATCTGCAAATCGTGAGACACGATGGTCCATACTTTGTCCTCTGTGGGGAGAAAAAGGCCAGGACAGTGGGTCATTAGCATGCAAGTGCATCTTCAAAAGTCAGGAAATAACGGAGCTGCACTTTCACCGGCTGTTTTCTACGAACAGATAAAGAACAGAGCTAAGGGTTCAGTTCAGTTCAGTGGCTCAGTTGTGTCCGACTCTTTGCAACCCCACGGACTGCAGAATGCCAGGCTTCCCTGTCCATCACCAACTTTCGGAGCTTACTCAAACTCATGTCCATTGAGTTGGTGATGCCATCCAATCACCTCATCCTCTGCCGTCCCCTTCTCTTCCTGCCTTCAATCTTTGGATTAATCTTTAAGGATAGTAATTATTAAAATAACTCCTACCTTTCCTCATACCTAAGTTCTGTGTGTATTGGCAAGGTAGAAAAGTAATATTTCTTTTATTAAAAACAAACACAAGTTATCTTAAAACAAACAGCCTGAGCATCTGGTGGAATGCTCTAAAACCTGCAGCATTCACATGCGGCCGCTGTGTTCCAGTGCATTCCCAGCGCTATAAACCTTCACTCCTCCTGTGGAATAATCTCTACTCCCTCCTCAATGAGCTACGTGCTCTCTAGCCTCTGGAGCTTTGTTTGCTGTAATCAGAATATGCATCCTCATCCTGTCAACAAATGTTCTTCTCACCCTGACCTGTCAGGTAAAATTAGACACTGCCTGCTCTGTTATTGAAATGCTCTATACATGTGGAATGATGCAAATCAGTAATTATCTTGGTGTTTTGAACCCTGAAAATTTCAATATGTGAAAAGGAGAAGCATCTAGAAGATTAATGAGATGAAATTAAAATCCTACAAAGTTATGCATTTGAATTAGAAGCATCACTATGAACGTATGATGATGATGTTATCTTTTAAAAATATGCCCTACTTCTTTCCACTGAAAAAACTCCCCAAACAAGGACCAAATTCTGGCGACAGTTGTCATCACTCAATACCATTTTCCATTAAGAGAAAACTAGGATCCTGGAGAAATGCCTGATTCCAGGACTAGAGACGGCTAAGAGGAGTCTGGAACATGCTGTGACTTCAGAAACAAACTACTGGAGACAAAGTGTGGTTCAAAAATTCTCCAAGGCTCCCCCCCCCCCAAAAAAAAGATTTAAATTAACATCAGTAAGAATTTCCTGCAATAAATTAAAATACATCAAATATATTTAATCCCACGAGTTCACAACAATGAAATGTTTAAATTTTGGAATGTGTTATGTAACTAATTCATTATTTTGAAAACTGGTAAATAAAGGCAAAGAATCCAGCATTTAGTCTACCTTAGTTATACGAATCTTAAAGTAACTAAATACTCCCTTTGTGGAAATATTTCAGCCCGTAAACGAAGGCCAAATTATAAGAGCGTCATCATTTGGTAACTTCTAACAAGTTAGTAGGGTCTAAGTAGGATTATTCATGGCTGCAAATATAACCAACAAGCGCAACCAGAGATGTGCCCCTGGGGCTCTGAAGGGGGGGGGGCAGGTATACCGCACTACAGGTGGAGGGATGTGGATAAAACTCAGACACGAATTTCACCAAGTTTATAGACCTACCTGCCAATTTCTAGAAAACAGAGGGCAAGGGGTAGATGTTAAATGGCACCAAACGGAAACAGCAACATCCACGTTGTGGAAAACTGTATACATCACACAATCACAGTCTTTCAACAGCCGAGGGATACATTACAAAGGAAGACAGTGAGAGGCACTCACACCCACAGACAGAGTCAAAAAGAGAAGGAGAAGGAGGAGGAGAAGCCCTTCTAAAGAAGGGGCTTTAGATTGAGAGAAACATCCTGAACTTGCCCCTCTTGTGGTCTTCCTATTTCAGGAGATGGGAGCTCCATTCTTCCGGTTCTGGGAGAAAAGCCCCCTTCTTTCGCCTCCTCCTGCACCCTGTCAGTGATGACCATGTGCTCCACCTTCAGTCATTATTCAGAATCTGGGCACTCCTCACCCCACGCCTGCTCTGGTCCAAGCCTGGGCCCCTCGCTTGCGCATCCCATAATGACCTTTAACCAGTCCCTTCTCCCCCACCTTGTCTCTTCATGTCTACCTTCAACAAAGAGCCATGCTGAGATTTCAAGTACAAGTCAGCTTCTGACACAGCTCCGAGTCCTTACACGGCATCTGGTCTTATTCACAAAGTCCATTTCTTAGAATAGCCAAAGGCCCGCGGAGGTCTGGCTCTTCCTTGCAGCCCTACCACTTGTTCCTTTGGCTCTGATCATGCGGACCTCCTTTGGGCTCCTGAAACAGGTCAGGCAGGCCCCTTCCTGGAGACTCACACTGACTCTTTCCTGCGTCTAGAGCTAATTTTGCTCAGACCTCCTCTGACCCCTCCTTCTCCAGCTCTGAGCTCCAGTGATGACCTTTCCTTCCCCGAGGCCCACCCCCACCACAGCTGCTCTCCATCTACCTGCTCAGCTTTGTTTTTATCCATAGCATTTATCTCTGTCTTAGTGAAGTGAAAGTGAAGTGAAGTCGCTCAGTCGTGTCAGACTCTTTTAGACCCCGTGGACTGTAGCCTACCAGGCTTCTCCATCCATGGGAGTCTCCAGGCAAGACTACTGGAGTGGGTTACCATTTACTTCTCCAGCGGATCTTCCCAACCCAGGGACTGAACCTGGGTCTCCCGCATTGGAGGCAGATGCTTTAACCTCTGAGCCACCAGGGAAGCCCCTGGTATGCCTATCTTAAGTGAAGTGAAGTCACTCAGTCGTATCCGACTCTGCGACCCCATGGACTGTAGCCTATCAGGCTCTTCCGTCCATGGGATTTTCCAGGCAAGAGTGCTGGAGTGGATTGCCATTTCCTTCCCCAAAGCCTATCTTAGGGCACATTTAAATTATTTTAAAAAATATCTGTCTCCCTCCATGAGAAGGAAAGAAAGCAGGGATTCTTTTCAGTGTTATACACACCAAGCTTACAGTGATAATTGGCACATAGTAGGGCTTCAAATCCATTGGAGAAAGAAATGGCAGCCCACTCCAGTATTCTTGCCTAGAAATCCCATGGACAGAGGCTGAGTCTGCTGGGCTACTTGCATATAAGCTTGGTGCATATAACATTGAAAAGAATCCCTGCTTTCTTTCTTTCCTTCACATGGAGGGAGTATATCTTTATAAAGATTTAAAACTTTTTATAGTGTCATGGCATTATAAAAGGTAACATATATGCTCTATTTTGATAGCACAAAACAATTACTCTTGATGCATCTTGCAAGTTATTTTTTAATGCTTGCATATTACATGTTGCAATGGCTCCTTTGGAGCTATTAAATCTTACATGATAAATGGATATTAACAATTTTGCAGATATCCAGCATCTAGAAGAAAGTTATGCTGTATAGACTTTTCTTTGCCAGTATCATAAGTGGAAGAAATCAAAAACCTTATTCCCATATTCACAGTGTCTTTATACAGTATGTATTATCAGACATGTGTGTAATGCAAATAGAAACCACTGCGCATGGAAACTTCTAAATTTCTGCCACTGTTCCATTTTCATGAAGAAGCAATTGAAAAACTAGTGTGTCTCAAATACTCTTTTTGGATTAGTGTGTTATAAAAATGGCCTGTGTGATTACTGAGTCCTCAGTATCTATCTCATTGTGCAATTACATATTTTAAAACTGTAACATTGTATATTGTTTTAAATACAGCTAATTGAATAATATGTCTCAATGTGGACACATTCCTCTCCTTGGCAATTACAGGGTCTTCAGGATGACTCTGATTAGTGATGTTGACACATGTACATTAGAAAGGTCCTTCTGCTACCTGCATCAGTAACCCCCATATCCTTATCCTAAGTGAAAGAAAGTGAAGTTGTGTCTGACTCTTTGTGACCCCACGGACTTTACCCTACCATGTTCCTCCATGGGATTTTCCAGGCAAGAACACTGGAGTGGGTTACCTTTTCCATCTCCAGGGGATCATCCTAATTCAAGGATCGAACCCAAGTCTCCCACATTGTAGGCAGATGCTTTACCATCTGAGTCACCAGGGAATTCCGTATCCTCCTGCTGCTGCTGCTGCTAAGTTGCTTCAGTCGTGTCCGACTCTGTGTGACCCCATAGACGGAAGCCCACCAGGCTCCTCGTTTCCCTGGGATTCTCCAGGCAAGAACACTGGAGTGGGTTGCCATTTCCTTCTCCAATGCATGAAAGTGAAAAGTGAAAGGGAAGTCGCTCAGTCGTGTCTGACTCTTAGAGACCCCATGGACTACAGCCTACCAGGCTCCTCTGTCCATGGGATTTTCCAGGCAAGAACACTGGAGTGGGTTGCCATTTCCTTCTCCAGAGGATCTTCCTGATTCAAGGATCAAACCCAGGTCTCCCACATTGTAGGCAGATGCTTTACCATCTGAGTCACCAGGGAATTCCTTATCCTAATTAACTGTAATTCTCAAGTAACTCACTTCATGTGAACTCAGTTCTTTGTATGGCTGGAGTTATGACCATGGCCTGATTAAGCTCGAAAATGACCAGTGAAAAAAGCAAAGAATTATTCCTAATATAACCAGCTTCTCCATCATGTATATGACTGTTCTTTGACTCTTTTTCATGTTATCCATATGTAGTCTGAAGTTCACAGTATAGAGCAGGTGTTTATCCAGAACAAAGTCCAATCTGAGCTAAATCCAGTGGAAAAAAAAATTGTCTCTTATACATCTGCAATTGCATCTAAGTGTTTCTGATTTTCAAACAGTATTATGGTATTGATTAGGGACCAATTTGTTTATCTGAGAGATTTTCATAACTTTATTCATATTAACTCTGAAATTATCTCTAAAAATAAGGGAATATTATATTATAAATTACTTTAAAGTTCTCCTCCATTTCATAAACTGCATCTGATAAATTAGTCTGTGGCTTTCTTTGGGCACGAAGTCTTGACAGCTATTATCCTGATTCAGTAAATCAACAATTGAACCTCAGCTGTGAAGAAGATATGAGCTGCTAAGTCAACTTCAGTCGTGTCTGACTCCGTGTGTTCCCATAGACAGCAGCCCACCAGGCTCTCCCGTCCCTGGGATTCTCCAGGCAAGAACACTGGAGTGGGTTGCCATTTCCTTCTCCAATGCATAAAAAAGAAAGTGAAGTCGCTCAGTCGTGCCCAACTCTCAGAGACCCCATGGACTGCAGCCCACCAGGTTCCTTGGTCCATGGGATTTTCCAGACAAGAGTACTAGAGTGGGGTGCCATATGAGCAAGGCTCTCCAATGAAATGCTATAGCATTAATAAGAACTGAATTAATAAGAAATGTTTGTAGGCTTATAGTAGATCATAGCCAAGGAAAGAGACCTACCATTCAAAGGAAACCATGTTCTCATATGAAAAACTTTGAGCTCTATATAGTATCAACATCATGCCATTTTAGAGAGTATCCATTTTGACTCTCTTTTATTAGAGATTAAGAAACCGTGTAACAGATTTATCACAAGATCCTACGATCCTACTCCTGCACTTATATCCAGAAGAGACAAAAAGTCTAATTCAAAAAGATGCATGTAACTCAATACTCACAGCAGCACTATTTACAAAAGCCAGGACATGGAAGGAAACTAAATGTCCATCAACAGATGAATGGATAAAGAAGATGTGTATATATTGTGTGTGTATACAGTGGGATATTCAGTTCAGTTCAGTTCAGTTGCTCAGTCCTGACTCTTTGCGACCCCATGAATCGCAGCACACCAGGCCTCCCTGTCCATCACCAACTCCCGGAGTTCACTCAGACTCACGTCCTTCGAGTCAGTGATGCCATCCAGCCATCTCATCCTCTGCCGTCCCCTTCTTAGCCATAAAAAGAATGAGATATTGGCATCTGCAGCAACACAAATGGACCTAGAGAGTATACTGTGTGAAGTGTCAGACAAAGACATGTATCATATGATATAACTTACATGTGGGATCTAAAAAAGTAATACAAACGAACTTACTTATGAACAGAAACAGACTCTCCAAGACAGAAAACAAAGCTATGGCTTCCAAAGGGGCAAAAGGTGAAGGAATAAACTGGGAGTATTGGATTAGCAGATACACTAATACATATAATAGAGACAACAGAGATATACTCTGTAGCACAGGGAACTCTATTCAATATCTTATAATAAAAATAATGGAAAGAATCTAAAAAGGTATGTAAATATTTATATATGTGTGTGTGTATGTGTGCTAAATCTCTTCAGTCATGTCTGACTCTTTTCAACCCTATGGACTGTAGCCCACTAGGCTCCTTTGTCCATGGATTCTCCAGGCGAAAATACTGGCATGGGTTGTAATGCCCTCCTCCAGGCGATCTTCCCGAGCCAGGTACCAAACTCCCATCTCTTATGTCTCCTGCATTGGCAAACAGGGTCTTTACAACTACCACCACATGGGAAGCACTATATATATATATATATGCATATATATATATTTTTATATGTGTATATATTCAAATTGTGAACCTATGGACTGTAGCCAGCCAGGCTCCTCTGCCCATGGGATTCTCTATGCAAAAATACTGGAGTGGGTAGCCATTCCCTTCTCCAGGGGATCTTCCTGACTCAGGGATCAAACCCATGTCTCCTGCATCTCCTGTACTGGCAGGTGGGTTCTTTGCCACTAAGCCACTTGGGAAGCCCATATATGTATATATTCATATATATATATATATATATATATATGAATATCATTTTGCTTACACCTAAAACTAACCACAATATTGTAAATCAACTATTCTCCAATTACAAAAAAAAAAAAAAGAAAAGTGTCGGAAGTAAGTGGCTTAACAAAATGAATACAAAGAGTTAGTAGCAAAATAATGGAAACTTTGTCCCCTAATTCTGGCATTTAGTGCTGTTTTCACTACCATATCTTTAACCTCGTGGTGATATGCTTGGTGACATGTCAAAACTTTTGTTGTGTTCCCCACGTCATCCCATTAATTTTCAGGGAGCAGAGGAATATATAGACATTATTTTAGGCTTTTTAAGTATTATTTTAAATGACAATAATATATGCTATTACATCAAGAAAAAAGTCATAAAGCAGTAATACAACTCAATCATGCACACACTCACAAATCATTACTCAGTTTTTTATATTTTAGCACCATGTTACGTTCTGAAAGCACAAGGACGAAAGAGACTTGAGGTCCTGTCCTCAACAAGCTTGTAGCACAAAGGAGAGAAAACATTAAGCTTGAAATTACATATTGCAAACAGGTGCTAAAACAGATCTATGCACAGGGTCCTGAGAGCTCACATGGAAAGCTTTAGAAAGCCATGAAGGGACCAAGAGGACAAGGTATTTTCAGTGAATCAAGAAGGTTAAATAGGGATGAGCCATATGACGATGGTGGTAACAGCAATCTTACTCTTCTTACAACTCAGGCCAAATATCTTGGGGACAAAAGAGTTCCGTAAATGGGATCCTGATTGATTGGAAATTGAAGGGTCTGGGATAGTGAAGTTTAAGATTGCAGTCGTAACAACCATGTATGGGTTGAAAAGTCCAGCAGATCCTCATGGTGTGGGTGCTGGAAAGCTTCAGAGAGAGAAGATTCACTTATATTGTGACATTTTCATTTTTAAATTTTTTAACCGCTGTCCAGTTGCTAAGTCATGTCCAAGTAGCTATTTAAGTTTCTAGGTAGCTATTTTTTATTTTATTATTATTATTTTGGCCGCACTGGATCTTCACTATGGCACACAGGCTTTCTCCAGCTACGGGCATGGGCTTCTCATTGCGGTGCCTTTTCTTGTTGTGGACCACAGGCTCTAGTTGCACCATGGCATGTGGGATCTTTCCTGATTAGGGATCAACCTGTGTCCCTTGCACTGGCAGGCAGATTCTTAACCGTTGGGCCACCAGGTGACTCCTGACATATTTTTTAAACTATCTCTCCAAAGTCATATACAGCAAGCCTGCAGCTAACATCATACTCAACAGGGAACAGCTGAAAGCTTTTCCTCTAAAATATGGAACACGCCAAGGGGAATATAGGATTACGGATATTTGATGTTATATTCTTAATTTGGGTATTGGCATAAATTAGAAATACTTCATATCAAAACAAAGAATTAACAGGCACCTTATTTCAGGTAGACTTTAGAGGAATTCCAGATTTGCAGAAGTAGTAATCTAGGAAATATCGGTCACTTTACATGATCTATGCGTGCTTTACTGCATAAGTCACAAAACAGTTTCTTAGACAGTTGTTTACCTGAAGTATTAAAAAGTTATGCAAATTAGGTTCTGCAGATGGTAGGCTATAACTTTTGTTTGGTTTTTGTTTCATTTTTTGTCATTTGTAGGATGATCTATACAAAAATTTCATCAATTGTACAGGTAGGTAAGTTTCAAAAGACCATTAAGTTAATAAACCATTGTTTTGTTTAGAAGGTTTTTCTCAATGGCTATGATCCTGCTGAGATAATTTAAATTATTAGAAATTTATGGTGTCATGTCTTTTCTCCCCAAATGCATTTTGTGGGGGTATTAAAAACACCTCTGTAACCTAGACCCTAAACCTATGAAGGCCATTTCACCATGGTGGGCTGAGCTGGTGTGAGGTCTTCCATGATGCCGGCTATGTATGCAGCTCAGGTGGCATAAGCAGCTCTAATCACGTGTAGAGAAATAAGGTATATAAAGCAGATGGAACCCCTGCAGGAAGCACTGAGGAAACGAGCTAAAAGTACAGATGATGTTCCGCAGGTGGTGGAAAATGTTGATTATTTTTATGTTCACAATTCCAGCTCAAAGATGGATGACAAATGGAGTGCTGTGAGCAAGTATAAATAATGGTGGATCATTCATCCCCACCTGAAGAACAATTTGGAGCCTATGTGTATCTGTTTTTCTAGGAAGACATTAGCTGTTTTCTGGGAAGAAGAGTATTTGTTAATGTTTTTGTTCTGCTGTAGAGATGTTAACATCCTTTTACAATACAGCTGGAGTTATTGACTGCATTTATATCAATACTCAGACAAGCTCATCTTCCCTTTCTTTTCTCTCTCACACTGAGTAGAGATGTAGTTTGTGAGTATTTGATAGCCGGGAGTTCATCTCTGGCAATAAGAAGATTGCCATCTGTGGAGCAAGGAAATGTTACTCTTTGATCCTTGTAGCTTATGATGGTAGTTGGATTTTGATATGAGTTTGAACTTGGACACTAGGTAAATGTCATCTTGGGTCAGTGACTGACCATTTCTGTGGACCTTTAAAGATAACAATTCCTATTTTTAAAAATACCTTAAAATTATTGCTCATACTTGGTTTAAGAAATCACTTCAGATATTTAAGTCTACCACATTGTCCTACTCATGGTTCAAACATGCAAGCTGCTTATGGTTACAGCCTTAGCATGGCTCTTCTGCCTAGAGGCGTTTTTTTCCGGATGGTCTCCAGACTAACTGCCTCATCTCCATTTAGCCTTGATTTGAATGGCATGTTCTCATTGAGGGCTGCCAAATCTATCTTATTGAAACTTACAACCTACTCTGCCTCTCACCTTCTCTATACCCACTGCATATACATACGGACTTCAAACATAGTACATAATATTTTTATTTATTGTCTGCCTTTCTGCTCCACCTTCTTCATAGACTATAAGTGAGTGAAGTGAAGTCGCTCAGTGGTGTCTGACTCTTTGCTACCCCGTGGACTGCAGCCCACCAGGCTCCTCCATCCATGGGATTCTCCAGGCAATAACTGGAGTGGGTTGCCATTTCCTTCTCCAGGGGATCTTCCTGACCTAGGGATCGAACCCAGCTCTCCCACATTGCAGGCATACACTTTAACCTCTGAGCCACCAGGGAAGCCCTTTTTTCAACAAACTTCTTTTAGTCATCATCAATGATTCCTATAACATACCCACTTGTATTATAGTCCATGGGCTTATAGATCCTGTCAGATAGCTCTACAATTTATTAAGCTTAAAAAAATAGACATTTTGAAAGTCTTAACAGGTCGAACAAAGTGATATTTGAAATTATAGAATCCTGGTACTGTACTTGCAATATTTTCAAGATTTTTTAAATCTCGTAAACTGCCAGGATTTTTTAAAGAGCAAAATAATGCATCTAAGCTGCAATAAGCTTCTTAAAGCCATCACCATTTTCTTTCTGAATTAGACATTAAGATAATCATTCTGTGCTAAATGTGCATCCATCTCCTTACATAGTAAGAGGTACTGAACATAGGAGCTTTTGTTCATCAACAACTCGCTTTATTCCAAGCCCTGTTCTAGGCCCTTAGTGCACAAAGGCAAATAAGATGTGTGTCATGCCACTAAAAGGTCTTGTAGGTCTTCATAAAACCGTTCAACTTCAGCTTCTTCAGCATTACTGGTTGGGGCATACTTGGATAACTGTGATATTAAATGGTTTGCATTGGAGATGAACAGAGATCATTCTGTCATTTTTGAGATTGCATCCAAGTACTGCATTTTGGATTCTTTTGCTGACCATGATGGCTACTCCATTTCTTCTGAGGGATTCCTGCCCGCAGTAGTAGGTATAATGGTCATCTGAGTTAAATTCACCCATTCCGGTCCATTTTAGTTCACTGATTCCTAGAATGTCGACGTTCACCCTTGCCATCTCTTGTTTGGCTACTTCCAATTTGCCTTGATTCATGGACCTGACATTCCAGGTTCCTATGCAATATTGCTCTTTACAGCATCGGATCTTGCTTCTCTCACCAGTCACATCCACAACTGGGTATTGTTTTTGCTTTGGCTCCATCCCTTCATTCTTTCTGGAGTTATTTCTCCACTGATCTCCAGTCGCATATTGGGCACCTAATGACCTGGGGAGTTCCTCTTTTGGTATCCTATCATTTTGCCATCCTATCATTTTGCCTTTTCATACTGTTCATGGGGTTCTCAAGGCAATACTGAAGTGGCTTGCCATTCCCTTCTCCAGTGGACCACACTCTGTCAGACCACACTCTAGTCAAGGCTATGGTTTTTCCTGTGGTCATGTATGGATGTGAGAGTGGACTGTGAAGAAGGCTGAGCGCCGAAGAATTGATGCTTTTGAACTGTGGTGTTGGAGAAGACTCTTGAGAGTCCCTTGGACTGCAAGGAGATCCAACCAGTCCATTCTGAAGGAGATCAACCCTGGGATTTCTTTGGAAGGAATGATGCTAAAGCTGAAACTTCAGTACTTTGGTCACCTCATGCAAAGAGTTGACTCATTGGAAAAAATTCTGATGCTGGGAGGGATTGGGGACAGGAGGAGAAGGGGACAACAGAGGATGAGATGGCTGGATGGCATCACAGACTCGATGGATGTGAGTCTGAGTGAACTCCGGGAGATGGTGATGAACAGGGAGGCCTGGCGTGCTGCGACTCATGGGGTCGCAAAGAGTTGGACATGACTGAGCGACTGAACTGAACTGAACATGCCACTAAGAGAAGAAAGTTACACAGAATAAGTAATTACTATACACCTGAAAAATAACTTACCTTTTAATCATCTACCAGAACCATCCAAATAATGAAATTTCACATACAAATCATAAATAAACCCACTTATAACCTGCACCATACTCTTTATCATACATAACACATTCTTTAAAATTCTCTACCATTGTACTTTATATATAATTTTTTATTGTTGGAGAATTTTATTTTCTGTTTGTATTTAGTTTAAACCTAAGCTGTATCAGGCTAACCTGAGAAATTATATTCTTTATGAAGTTTCTATCTAAATAGCTTTGATGTAGCAGAAAACATAAAATTGAAAGTGATAGTTTGATTGACTATTAACAGGATACAATCTTAGAAGTCAGCCCTTCCTTTCATGTTGACCCTAGCTCACATTGCTCTCTGCCCCCTGAAACTTGGAAAGATCAAATTAATCCTTCAGTTCAGTTCAGTTGAGTCACTCAGTCATGTCTGACTCTGCAACCCCATGGACTGCAGCACGCCAGGCCTCCCTGTCCATCACCAACTCCTAGAGCTTACTCAGACTCATGTCCATTGAGTCGGTGATGCCATCCAGCCATTTCATTCTCTGTCGTTCCCTCTCTCCTCCTGCCTTTAATCTTTCCCAGCATTAGGGTCTTTTCCAGTGACTCAGTACTTCACATCAGGTGGCCAAAGTGTTGGAGTTTCAGCTTCAGCACCAGTCCTTCCAGTGAATTTTCACGACTGGTTTCCTTTAGGATGGACTGGTTGGATCTCCTTGCTGTCCAAGCGACTCTCAAGAGTCAACACCACAGTTCAAAAGCAACAATTCTTTGAGGCTCAGCTTTCTTTATAGTCCAACTCTCACATCAATGAATCCTAGCAATTTACATTTTGGAGGCACTAAGAACCGTGGTTTCAGTGACTTCTGATTAGAAAGTTAGTGGCAACAGAAACAGACTCATAGACATTGAAAATAGATTTATAAGGTTACCAAAACAGAGTGGGGGGGGTGTAAATTAAGAGTCTGGGATTAACAGATATGAGTTACTATATATAAAGTAAACAAGTTCCTATTATATAGAACAGGGAACAATGTTGACTATCCTCTAATAAAGCATAATGAAAAGAATATGAAAAAGAATATATATATATATATATGTATTTATATATATAAAACTGGATCACTGTGCTGTACACCAGAAACTGACACAACACTGTAAATCAAGTATACTTCAATTAAAAAGAAAAATCCAGGGCCCTTTTCCCTCTTTTCAACCCAAGCACCAGACTTGAAGATATTTTTTGATGATACAGATAATATTTATCACCTAGGAAGAAAATCCCAAAATAATCAACTCCTCTAAGTATTTAATTTTCCCCATTAACTCAGTTTCTATTCACTGAAGCAGCCCCATTGTGAGGAACATTAGCACGACAGTCTGACAGATTAAGTTCCTTGGTGAGGATAATTAGCTAGAAATAACTTTTTAGGGAAAGAACACCCTTAATATAGCAGAATTAACATATTCAAAGAAACTAAAACTGGTGTTCTCACTTTAGTTTTAACAGAAGTACAAATGTATCAGGT
>SJYQ01104784.1:925434-959270 GCA_006410935.1 Redunca redunca
GTCCATCTGGTCTGAGCTTTTAAGTACTTTGCTAGAAAATATCACCCACTTCCCAAGCCCCAGTACCAGACCAAGTTCAGATTGGATATCCATCCATCTCCATCTGCCTCCCTAACAATCCAGTTATCCCTGGGTTTGCATTTCAGGCTACAGTCCAAAGGGTTGCAGACCAACTGAGCACACAGGCATCATTGCACTTCTCATATCGTACTTGGAACATATCTGTTGTAACCACAACTCTGCTGTCCCTGAAGCAATATGGATATCACTGAACCCATATCATCTAACCAAGAACTTGGTGCAGGTATTCAAGGGCTCAATAAACACTTGCTGAACTAATGAAACAGCACTGAGTTCAACACTGGACGCAGGAAACAGATGCAGCTGAAGGATGCAGGGCAGAACAAAGGCTGAGGAGTCATTCTGCAAAGAGTGTGAGACTGAGGACCATGAATAGGAAGCACAGTATGATAAGAAGCATGACAGGTTCTCAGTAGAGGCAATACAGTCTGACTTCTGTTTTTAAAAGATGCCTCTGGCTGTTATGTAGAGAGCAGACTGGAGGGGGTTAGGGCAGAAGCAGACTGGCAATGTGTAGCTCTAAATAGAGACAACAGCAGCTGGAATCAGGGGAGGTGAGATGGATGAGTTTGAACTATATATGATAGAAAAAAGTAGAAAAGAGTGATTGGTCGGATATGGCAGGTAGTGGGCATGACAGTGGGGGAAGAGAGAGTGAGAAGTACGTAGAACGACTGCCAGCTTTCTAGCTGAAGTGAACGGGTAAACAGAAGGACACATTGTGCTGGTTGAGAGATCAAAAGTTCCATTTTTAACAGGCTAGATTTGAGATGCCTTAGAGACAGTTAACGGAGAAGGCAATGGCACCCCACTCCAGTACTCTTGCCTAGAAAATCCCATGGGCAGAGGAGCCTGGTAGGCTGCAGTCCATGGGGTTGCCAAGAGTCGGACATGGCTGAGTGACTTCACTTTCTCTTTTCACCTTCATGCATTGGAGAAGCAAATGGCAACCCACTCCAGTGTTCTTGCCTGGAGAATCCCAGGGACAGGGGAGCCTAGTGGGCTGCCGTCTATGGAGTTGCACAGAGTCGGACACGACTGAAGCAACTTAGCAGCAGCAACTTATCAGCAGAGACAGTTAAATGCTGGCATCTGGTACACAATTAGATGTAAACATCTGGGAATTAAGAGACAGGTCATAACTGGAGATGTTGAAGTCATACGTAGCATATAATTGCATTTAGTGCCATGGCAATGAATGAGATAACCAAGGGGAGATGTTTAGAAAGAGAGCAAAGAAAAGGAAGTCCAGGACAAGGCCTGGGAGCTCCAACTTTTAGAGGTCACTGAGAGAGTCTTCAAAGGAGACTGAGGCTATTTTAAACGGTGTTGTGATAAACACTAGAGTGTATTATCTTTTGGCATTCTGGTTTCCTCTGGGTATATGCCTAGGGGTGGGGTTGCTGGGTCTCAGGGTAGTTCAATTTTTAGCCTTTTAAGGAACTTCCACACTGTTCTCCACAGTGGCTGCACCAATCCACCTGGAGAAAATCATAATTCCAAAAGATACATATACCCTAATGTTCACTGCAGTAGTTTTACAATAGCCAGGTCATAGATGCAACCTAAATGTCCATCAACAGAGGAGCATTAAAGAAGATGTGGCACATCTATCCAAAAGAATATTGCTAAGCTAAGTGAAAGTCTCTAAGTCGTGTCCAGCTCTTTGAATCCCCATGGGCTATACAGCCCATGGAAGTCTCCAGGCCAGAATACTGGAGTGGGTAGCCCTTCCCTTCTCCAGGGAATCTTCCCAACCCAGGGATTGAACCCAGGTATCCCACTTTGCAGGCAGATTCTTTACCAGCTGAGCCACAAGGGAAGCCCAAGAATACTAGAATGGGTAGCCTATCCCTTCTCCAGAGGATCTTCCCGACCTAGGAATCGAACTGGGGTCTCCTGCACTGCAGGTGGATCCTTCACCAACTAAGCTACCAGGGAAGCCCAATGGAATATTACCCAGCTATAAAAAGGAATGAAATCGTCTCATTTACAGAAACATGGGTGGACTTAGAGACTGTCATACAGAGTGAAGTAAATCAGAAAGAGAAAAGCAAATATTGTAAAGTAATGCATGTATGTGGAATCTAGGGAAATGGTACAAATGAATCTATTTGCAAAGCAAAAATAGAGACACAGATCTAGAGAACAAACATATGGATACCAAGGGGTGGGGTGATGGTGGGTTGAAACGGGAGACTGGGATTGATATATACACACCACTATGTATAAAATAGATAACTAATGTGAACACATTGAATGGCACAGGGAAGTCTACTCAGTGCTTGCGGTGCCCTGAATGGGAAGGAAATGCAAAAATGAGGGCATACATGTGTACGTATTGCGGATTCACTTGTAATGTCCCAAGGTGGTGGAGTAGAAGGACGTGTGTTCATTTTCTCTTGTGAGAACTCCAAAATTGCAACTCGCTGCTGAACTACCATTGATGGGAGAATGTTGGGTCCCACCAAAGAAAGATATCCCACGTTCAAGGGCACAGGAGGAGCCCCAACAAGACTGTCAGAGGGGCAAAATCATGTTTAGAATCAAACTCCATACCCGCCAGAGATGCCCGGAGGGCTCAAACAAAACCTTCTGTGTGCCACGACTCAAAGACCCCCACAGGAGACTGAGCCAGACCTGCCTTTGAGTGTCTGAGTGTCTCCTGTGGAGGCACAGGTCAGCAGTGGCCTGCCGTGGGGACAGGGGCTCTGGCTGCAACAGAACTGGGCGGTGCTGCGTGTGGAATAAATCTTAGAGGAGGTCGCCGTTAGCCTCCCCATAGAGCCACCGAGCAGACGACCCACAGACTGGAGAGTATTATATCAAAGAAGTCCCTGCGCTGTTGCAAAAGTTCTAGGGCCCACAACAGATTCCCCAACCCGGGGATCAGGCAAAGGGACTGAGAACCCCCAGGGAATGTGACTTTGAAGGCCAGTGGGATTTGATTACAGAACTTCCACAGAGCTGGGGAAACAGACACTTGGAGGGCACAGACAAAACTCTGTGTGCACCAGGACCCAGGAGAAAGGAGCAGTGACCCCACAAGAGACTGAGCCAGACTTGAATGAGTGTCCAGGAGTCTCCGGAGGAGATGTGGGTTGACAGTGGCCTGCCACGGGGTCAGGGGCCCTGAATACAACAGTCCTGTGAGCCACAGCGTGTGCTGGTGTAAGTCCTTTTGAAGGAATTCGTCTCCCTCAGGTCAAACTAGACGGAGAGGACACAGCCCCAACCATCAAAAGAAAATCAGATTAAAGATTTACTGACCATGGCCCCGTCCATTAGAGCAAGACTCAAATTCCCCCATAGCCAGTCCCTCCCATCAGGAAGCTTCCAGAAGCTTCTTGCCCTTATCTATAAGAGGGCAGACAGAATGAAAACCACAATCACGGAAAACTAACCAAACTGATCACAGGGACCACAGCCTTATCTAAATCAAAGAAACTATGAGCCATGCCATATAGGGCCACCCAAGATGGACAGGTCATGGTGGAGAGGTCTGACAAAATGTGGTCCAGTGGAGAAGGGAATGGCAAACCAGCTCAGCATTCTTGCTTTGAGAACCCCATGAACAGTAAGAAAAGACAAACAGATAGGACACTGAAACATGAACTCTCCAGGTCGGAAGGTGCCCAATATGCTACTGGAGAAAGTGGAGAAATAGCTCAGGAAAGAATGAAGAGGCTGAGCCAAAGCAAAAACAGCACCCAGCTGTGGATGCGACCGGTGATAAAAGGAAATTCCAATCCTGTAGAGAACAATATTGTGTTGGAACCTGGAATGTGAGGTCCACGAATCAAGGCAAATTGGAAGTGGTCAAACAGGAGACAGCAAGAGTGAGCATCGACATTTTAGGAATCAGTGATCTAAAATGGACCAGAATGGGTGAATTTAATTTCGATGCCCATTACATCTATTACTGTGGGCAAGAATTCCTTAGAAGAAACGGAGTAGTCCTCATAGTCAACAAAAGAATTGCAGTACTTGGGTGCAGTCTCAAAAATGACAGAATGATTTCTGTTTGTTTCCAAGGTAAAAGCATCCAGTATCACAGTAATTCAAGGCTGTGCCCCAAGCATTAATGCCGAAGAAGCTAAAGTTGAACAGTTCTATGATGATCTACAAGACTTCCTAGAAATAACAAAAAAAAAAAGATGTCCTTTTCATCACAGGGGACTGGAATCCAAAAGTAGCAAGTGAAGAGATACCCAGAATAAGACACAAATTTGGCCTTAAAGTACAAAATGAAGCAGGGCAAAGGCTAACACAGTTTTGCCAAGAGAATACACTGGGCATAGAAAATACCCTCTTCCAAAACACAAGAGAAAACTCTACACATGGACATCACCATATGGTCAAAACCAAAATCAGATTGATTGTATTTTTTGCAGCCAGAGATAGAGAAGCTCTATACAGTCCACAAAAGCAAGACTGGGAACTGACTGATCATGAACTACTTATTGTCAAATTCAGACTTAAATTGAAGAAAGTAGGGAAAACCACTAAGCCATTCAGGTATGACCTAAATCAAATCTCTTTTGATCATACAGTGGAAGTGACAAATAGATTCAAGGGATTAGATTTGATAGACAGACTATTTGATAGATAGACTCGGGATCTATGGATTTAGGTTCGTGACATTGTACAGGAGGCAGTGATCAAAACCATCCCCAACAAAAAGAAATACAAAATGGTTAAATGGTTGTCTGAGGAGGCCTTACAAATAGCTGAGAAAAGAAGACAAGCAAAAGCCAAAGGAGAAAAGGAAAGATATATCGATTTGAATGCAGAGTTGCAAAGAATAGGAAGGAGAGATAAGAAAGCCTCCTAAGTGATCAATGCAAAGAAGTAGAGGAAAACAAGAGAATAGGAAAGACTACAGATCTCTTCAAGAAAATTAGAGATACCAAGGGAACAGTTCATGCAAAGAAAGGCACAAGAAAGGGTAGACATGGTATGGACCTAACAGAAGAAGAAGACATTAAGAAGAGGTTTCAAGAATACACAGAAGAACTACACAAAAAAAGATCTTCATGACCCAGATAACCAGAATGATGTGATCACTCACCTAGAGCCAGACATCCTGAAGTGAGAGGTCAGGCAGGCCTTAGGAAGCATCACTATGAACAAAGCTAGTGAAGGTGACAGAATTCCAGCTGAGCTATTTCAAATCCTAAAAGGTGATGCTGTTAAAGTGCGATACTCAATATTGCAGCAAATTTGGAAAAGTCAGCAGTGGCCACAGGACTGGAAAAGGTCAGTTTTCTTTCCAATCCCAAAGAAAGGCAATGCCAAAGAATGTTCAAACTACTGCACAATTGCACTCATCTCACACACTGGCAAAGTAATGCTCAAAATTCTCCAAGCTCAGCTTCAACAGTGTATGAACTGTGGACTTCCAGATGTTCAAGCTGGATTTAGAAAAGGCAGAAGAACCAGAGATCAAACTGCCAAAATCCATTGCAACATCCAGAAGAACATCTACTTTTGCTTCACTGAATACAATAAAACCCTTGACTATAGAGCACAACAAACTGTGGAAAATTCTTAAAGAGTTGGAAATACCAGACCACGTTACCTGCTTCCTGAGAAATCTGTATGTAGGTCAAGAAGCAACAGTTAGAACTGGACATGGAACAACCGACTGATTCCAAATTGGGAAAGGAGGACATCAAGGCTGTATGTTGTCACCCTGCTTATTTAACTTCTATGCAGAGTACATCATGAGAAACGCTGGGCTGGATGAAGCACAAGCTGGAATCTAGATTGCTGGGAGAAATATCAGTAACCTCAGATATGCAGATGACACCATCCTTATGGCAGTAAGTGAAGAGGAACTAAAGAGGCTTTTGATGAAATTGAAAGAAGAGAGTGAAAAACCTGGCTTAAAAACCAACATTCAAAAAACTAAGATCACGGCATCAGGTCCCACCACTTCATGACAAATGATGGGAAATAAGGGAACAGTCACAGACCTTATTTCCCTGGGCTCCAAAATCACTGCAGGTGGTGACGGCAGCCACGAAATCAAAAGACGGTTGCTCCTTGGAAGAAAATCTATGACTAACCTAGACAGCATATTAAAAAGTAGAGATGTTACTTTGCTGACAGAGGTCTGTCTATACAACAACATGAATCTACCACGGGGCGGGAAAGGTCTGTCTAGTCAAAACTATGCTTTTTCCAGTAGTCATGTAGGGATATGAGCTGGACCATAAAAAAACCTGAGTGTCATTCTCCCATTGAAACATGTATAATATCATGTAAGAAACAAATAGCCAGTCTAGGTTCAATGCAGGATACAGGATGCTTGGCGCTGGTGCACTGGGATGACCCAGAGAGATGGTATAGGGAGGGAGGTGGGAGGGGGGTTCAGGATTGGGAACTCATGTACACCTGTGGCAGATTCATATTGATGTATGGTAAAACCAATACAATATTGTAAAGTAAAATAAAGTAAAAAAAAATAATAATAAATAAAGTATATGGTTCCTAAAGGAAAAAAAAAGCTAAGTGTCAAAGAATTGATGCTCTTGAACTGTGGTATTGAAGATGATTCTTGAGAATCCCTTGGGCTGCAAGGAGATCCAACCAGTCAATCCTAAAAGAAATCAATCCTGAATATACTTTGGAAGGACTAGTGCTAAAGCTGAAGCTCCAATACTTTGGCCACCTGATGTGAAGCACTGACTCACTGGAAAAGACCCTGATGCTGGGAAAGAGTGAAGGTAGGAGGAGAAGGGGATGACAGGAGATGAGATGGTTGAATGGCATCACTGACTCGATGGACATGAGTTTGAGCAAGCTTCGGGAGTTGCTGATGGACAGGGAGGCCTGGTGTGCTGCAGTCCATGGGGTCACAAAGAGTCAGACACAACTTAGCGACTGAACTGAACTGATTCACTTTGCTGTACTGCACAAAATAACACAAAATTTTAAAGCAACTACACCCCAATAAAATTTTTTTTAAAAAAAAAAGAGAGTGAAGTCAATGAAATCTAAGAATTTAATAGTCAGACACAGCACAGCCTCAGTATCTCTCCTTTCTACTCCAAACTCAGCAACTACAACTTCTGAGGAGAGTCTCAGATCAGGTAACAAGGTAAAAGGTAAAAGCACCATAAGAATTGTTCAACTAAAATGCTGTGTGCTCAAATGATCAAGTGCTGGCTGTAACTGGAAAAGCATTCTGAGAAGTGAGATAAGGCCATAAATTATTACAGGAAACAAGAAGAATACTCTTCAGTAGATCATTTGCTTCCATTGAATACGTTCTTTCAAACGAGATGATGTACATCAGTAGGGAATATTTCAAACCACCTCACGTTTTTAAATGCCCCTATGAAAATCCTGAAACTTTTTTCAATTCATAAGTATGAACTACGTATCAGATAGAGAAACATTTATATCCAGACCTGCATAACATTTCCAAAATGATGCTTCTTTGGAGACTGGAAAATAAGGCGTAACAGTACAATTGCATGCATAAATTGGTGAATCATTGGAATGCTGAGGTTAAGAGATGGTAAATACAGATCACAGCTACTAAATCCAGATATGAGCCACAAAGTGAAGAAGGGGATGCATAAAAAGTTTACTGGCTGTAGCTGTACTGGAGAGGAGCTGACATTAAGGATAGAGGAAAATTATGGGAATGCTCACAATCTCTTTGTTTGAGAGACTCA
This sequence comes from Redunca redunca, assembly GCA_006410935.1. Classification (NCBI taxonomy): domain Eukaryota; kingdom Metazoa; phylum Chordata; class Mammalia; order Artiodactyla; family Bovidae; genus Redunca; species Redunca redunca. The sequence goes on from SJYQ01104784.1 coordinate 933,204, forward strand.
TTTTGAACCTGTCTCAGACACTCAGTTCCCTGAAAACAATCTGGGTATTTCTACAGTCTATCTGCACATAGGATTTTGACATCAAGGAGAAGGTGGTGGGTGTTGGGTGGTGGAAGGTGGAAGGATTCAGGGAGCTCATGGGCTTTGCTTTTTTCCAATCTCCTTGTCTTCTGTCATTCTCCTTTTCATCTCAGTCTTCTGCTATCATGCTGATTCAAAAGTAATAGTCATTTATGTTGAACTTTGCTGTTTGATATTGGAATACATTCTTAAATAAATGTGGTTATGTTATACATAATTTCAATGCACATTTCTTGCTTTTTTTGCTAATGACATATGAATTGCTGTGTATTTTTTATTTATTTTAGACTAGGGAAATGATTTTAGAAAAAGCAGAGGAACCAGAGATCAAATTGCCAACATCTGCTGGATCATTGAAAAAGCAAGAGAGTTCTGGAAAAGCATCTATTTCTGCTTTATTGACTATCCCAAAGCTTTTGACTGTGTGGATCATTCTGAAAGAGATAGATGGGAATAGCAGACCATCTGACCTGCCTCGTCAGAAACCTGTATGCAGATCAGGAAGCAACAGTTAGAACTGGACATGGAACAACAGACTGGTTCCAAATAGGAAAAGGAGTACGTCAAGGCTGTATATTGTCACCCTGCTTATTTAACTTATATGCAGAGTACATCATGAGAATGCTGGGTTAGAGGAAGCACAAGCTGGAATCAAGATTGCCGGGAGAAATATCAATAACCTCAGATATGCAGATGACACCACCCTTATGGCAGAAAGTGAAGAAGAACTAAAGCTCTTGATGAAATTGAAAGAGGAGAGTGAAAAAGTTGGCTTAAAGCTCAACATTCAGAAAATGAAGATCATGGCATCTGGTCCCATCACTTCATGGTAAATAGATGGGGAAACAGTAGAAACAGTGGCTGACTTTATTTTTCTGGGCTCCAAAATCACTGCAGATGCTGATTGCAGCCATGAAATTAAAAGATGCTTACTCCTTGGAAGGAAAGTTATGACCAACCTAGACAGCATGTTAAAAAGCAGAGACATTATTTGCCGACAAAGGTTCATCTACTCAAGGCTATGTTTTTTTCCACTGGTCATGTATGGATGTGCGAGTTGGACTATAAATAAAGCTGAGCACTGAAGAATTGATGCTTTTGAACTGTGGTGTTGGAGAAGACTCTTGAGTGTCCCTTGGACTGCAAGGAGATCCAACCAGTCCATCCTAAAGGAGTTCAGTCCTGGGTGTTCATTGGCAGGACTGATGTTGAAGCTGAAACTTCAATACTTTGGCCACCTGATGTGAAAAGCTGACTCATTCGAAAAGACCGTGATGCTGGGAAAGATTGGGGGCAGGTGGAGAAGGGGATGACAGAGGATGAGATGGTTGGATGGCATCACTGACTCAATGGACATGGGTTTGGGTAGACTCCAGGAGTTGGTGATGGAAAGGGGGGCCTGGCATGCTGCCGTTCATAGGGTTGCAAAGAACTGGACATAACTGAGCGACTGAACTGAACTGAGGGAGATGATGTTAGACAAAAAGCAAGTTTGAGTGGATTTTTTTAAAAAAATTCAAGTTCAAAATGGGTCATAAAATGGTGTAGACAGCTTGCAACATCAGCAACACATATGGCCCAACCGGCAATGCCCAGCGTAGTGTGGGGCTGAGAAGCTCCAAAGCACCTCCCCAAACCAAACTTGTTCCAAAGAAAATGGTCACGGTGGCTGTATGATGGCGTGCTGCCCCTCTGCTCTACTACAGCTTTCTGAATCATGGTGGAAGCATTACCTCCGAGACGTATGCTCAGCAAATCGAGGAGATGCAGCGGAAACTGCAACAGCTGCAGCCAGCATTGATCAACAGAATGGGCCAAACACTTCTCCATGACGATGCCCAAAAGCATGTCGCACAACCAACACTTCAAAAGTTGAATGCACTGGGCTATGATGTTTTGCCTTATCCTCCATATTCACTTGACCTCTTGCCAAGCTACTACCACTCTTCAAGCATCTCAACAACTTTTTGCAGGGGAAACACTTCCACAACCAGCAGAAGGCAGGAAATGCTTTCCAAGAGTCCATAGAATCCTGAAGCATGGATTTTTACACTAGAAGAATAAACTTATTTCTCTTTGGCAAAAATGTATTGATTGCAACTGTTCCTATTTTGATTTAAAAAGATGTTTGACCCTGGTTCTAATGATTAAAAATTCACCGTCCAAAACCACAATTACTTTTGCACCAACCTAATAGTTCTCTTTCCTTTACACTCTTCTGTCTTCTTTTCTCTGCTCCTCTTTTTTTCTCCCCCCACCCCCCGACATATCATTAACAGAAAAACTTTTGCTTTTAATGTGTGGCAAGAACTTTTGTTTTTAAGCATATTTTTTCTTGCTCTATAACTTACTTTAGTTGCTTTCTGCTTCTGACTCTGATAAGATCTAACTTTATGCATTCAAGAAAAATGCTTCTTTCTTTAAAACTGCTGTCTTGCTAAGAATTTCTGAAAATGTAATTTGAAACACAAAAGTGAGTAATAACTCTCAGTTCTAGTGAATATTTACCCTCCCTTCACTGGAGCAACATGACTTGGTCTGAAACTTCACCTAATGCCTTAGAAGAGATAGAGATCAGATTGAGATGTGAAGAACCTAGAGAAAAAAACATATCATAGATTACTCCAAACCATTTTCTTGTTTCAAGGGCATAACTTACATATCATTGTATAGACTGTATGTTAATTTATAATTAGCTCTACAAGACCTTCATCACAGGCTACCTTTGTGCTCTATAAATCCTTGCTCACTGGGGTGCTTGGTGAGAGGTATGATTTGCCAGCCAGAGGGTTTGGAACCTCTCCTGCCACCAGGCAAGCCACTGTCAGCTCTGGGGGCCAAAGATCAGAAACCAAACATCAGATGGTGGCAAATCCTCTTGACTTGTGTTGGCAGGAGCTGGAGGAGTGATGTGTGTGTATGTTCATGCTGTCTTTGTGACCCTTTGGACTATGGCCTGCCAGGCTCTTTTCCATGGAATTTTCAAGGCAAAAATACAGGAGTGGGTTGCCATTTCCTTCTCCAGGGAATTTTCCTGACCCAAGGATCGAACCTGCATCTCCTAGGTCCCCTACATTGCAGGTGTATTGTTTACCGCCGAGCCATCAGAGAAGTAGGGGAAAGGTGTGGGTGATGGTTATAACATGTCTACACTAATCCCTCTGTGTCTGTCTCCTCCCTGCAAAATGAGGACTATCACGGTGCCTACCAACCTGATGAAGTTATTTTGAAGACTAAATGGAGAATACACAGAAAGGAAAAAAGAGAAGAGCTTGTCTCAAACCAGCACTTCTTGTGTCAACTATTGTTGGAGTTTAGGGCCCTCCTCTTCCTTCGTCTGGAGAAGGTAATAGCACCCCACTCCAGTGCTCTTGCCTGGAAAATCCCATGGACGGAGGAGCCTGGTGGGCTGCAGTCCATGGGTAGTGAAGAGTCGGACATGACTGAGCGACTTCACTTTCACTTTTCACTTTCATGCATTGGAGAAGGAAATGGCAACCCAATCCAGTGTTCTTGCCTGGAGAATCCCAGGGACGGGGGAGCCTGGTGGGCTGCCGTCTGTGGGGTCGCACAGAGTCAGACACGACTGAAGCGACTTAGCAGCAGCAGCAGCTTCCTTTGTCAGTCTTTTAAATTGCTAAGAAACAGAGGTATTAAAACTGAACACAAACCAGTCTGAGGCAAGAGTGTTAAAGGGACTATCTTCATCAACTCCTAATTTGGATCTTTCAGAATGCCTTATCTCAAACAGTGGAATCACACATGGAATAAATGAGGACAATAATGAAAATAGGTGGCATCAGCATCATTTATGAACCCAGAGAGCCTTCTAATCAGCTTCTCATTTAACCCTAACATAACTTTACACTATGCTGCTGCTGCTGCTGCTGCTAAGTCGTTTCAGTCGTGTCCGACTCTGTGCGACCCCATAGACAGTAGCCCACCAGGCTTCCCTGTCCCTGGGATTCTCCAGGCAAGAACACTGGAGTGGGTTGCCATTTCCTTCTCCAATGCATGAAAGTGAGAAGTGAAAGTGAAGTCACTCAGTCGAACTTTACACTATAGGTACTTTGAAATTAGTACTTTATAGTTGAGGAAGTGGAGATTTCCACAGACTAAATAATTTATGCAAGATCACACTGATATGTGGTGAAAGGAATGTGCAACACAAGTCTTTCTGATTGCAGAGCTTGCAGACAAATGGAATAACTGAAATTAATGACAGAGACACGTCACTTATCATGAAATTCATTTCCAAGGTCACTGGGAGAAAAGGGAATGACTACATTTACCAAGTCCCTCAGCGGCTCTGGGCTTTAATTTCAACCGTAAATGAGGCTATCTACAGGAGATGATCTGTAAGATTCCTTCCATCTCTGAAATGCTACAGTTCTATTATCTAGCCATGAAGATAATCAGCACATGAAAGAAAATCAGAGGGAAGGCTCCCAGAAACCATACCATTATTATTTTATTCCTTCCTGAAAATTATAATGTCTATTCCTTTTTGCATTTCTCCAAAGCAAAAGTTATTCTGCAAGGTTGCCGTAAGGGCAACATTTTTGTTAGAGTTATAGAAAAATAAAGTCATCTAGGTAATAATACTCTGTATGATGTAATTTTAATGAAAATAATGTTTTGCATGAGGTTTAATCTATTTTCCAGCCCTTTGTCTTGCATCCTGCAGCTAGGCAGTATGTGAGCTGTGTGGAGGATGCTCACTTTTGTAGCAGCATATGTGACCATTCTGAAGAGCTTTTCTATCACAGTAGATAATTTTAGGTTGAAGTAACCCCTGATCAAAGATTATACTCTTCATTTATCTTCAGGACCAAGACCTGGAGAAGTTATGAAGGCCTTAATGGAAATTTCACAGTGCGTTGGAGATATGTATCCTCCAAGGCTTGTTACATGTTTTATTTTGGTTCCCATGAACATGCAGGTTTGTGGCAGAATAATTTGTTGCAGACGCTACACTTTTGTTTTCCAAACAGTGAAATGTAAAGGAGAGGAGAATGTTAGGAAAAGGGTAAATTTGCTAACATGAGTTGGATCATGGGACATTTTGTAGAACTAAGGCCATTTGAGAAATGCACAAAAGTAAGAAAATATAAATAAATTCTATAGATTCATAACTTCTAAAAACACTATTTTAAAATATTGGTGTATTCATTTTCAGTGCCTTTGTTATAGAAATTTAAAATTGTTATGTATGTATGGTCATACCTTGTATGCCACTTTAACTATGCATGCTAAGTCGCTTCAGTCTGACTCTTTGCAACCCGGAGGACTGCAGTCCACCAGGTTCCTCTGTGCATGGGATTCTCCAGGCAAAAGACTGGAGTGTGTGGTCATTTCCTCCTCCAGGGGATCTTCCTGACGCAGGGATCAAACTTGCATCTCTTATACCTCCTAAATTGGTAGGAGGCTTCTTTACCACTAGCACCACCTGGGAAGCTATTTTTAACTGTAATTGATTACTTTCATGATGTTGGCATTAGAGTATTGAAAAAACATACAAGAATATTCCTTCCAGCTAATCTCTTATTCATTCATTCATTCATTCACTCACTTATGTATCAAATGTTTACTAAGCGCCTAAGAGGAGCAGGCCCTTCTCTAGGCACTCAAGTGAAAGTCACTCAGTCGTGTCCGATGCTTCAGCTCCACGGACTATTGCATCCATGGGATTCTCCAGGACAGAATACGGGAGTGGGTAGCCTTTCCCTTCTCCAGGGGATCTTCCCAACCCAGGGATTGAACCCAGGTCTCCCGCACTGGAGGCAGATTCTTTTCCAGCTGAGCCACAAGGGAAGACCAAGAACTCTGGAGTGGGTAGCCTATCCCTTCTCCAGCAGATCTTCCCGACCCAGGATTTGAACCAGGGTCTCCTGCATTGCAGGCAGATTCTTTACCAACTGAGCTATCAGGGAAGCCCAGGCACTAAAATTACATGAATAAATCAAGACACAGTCCCTGCTCAGAAGATGCCAATGGTCCAAGGCAGGAAAAATTCTACTGTATTGTCTTGGTGATGTGGAAACAGACCGTGATGAGAACACAGAGGAGACACAGATAACTTTGAGCACATTGAGAATGGTGGTCTCCTAATGTTTTCCCAAGATGATGATACTATATTAATTAGTTATGTAAAAAGATTGGATTAGAGCAGAGGTGGGATTTCAGGCAAAGAGAATTTGCAAAAGCCCTGAACTGCAAGCAGTTTACTCTTGCTGCAGCTAAGTGGGTGAGAGTTTACTTGGGAAGAGAGAGGACTAGAAATGAACATGGGTACCCTTCCTTGTGCACATAATATGGTAGTGGGCATTGTTCTGAAAACTACTGGGGAAATGATGAAGGATTCAAGCAGAATAAAACAAAATTGAATTCTCATTTTTGCATAATTATTCTGTTTGGAGAGAGTTAATCATGAGACTATAAAACAGAATAAGAAAAGCAATAAATAGAAATTTATTTTTATTTCTTAAGAAAATGTCATTAAAATGGAGAAGTTAAAATTAAGATCTAAATAAAATATACTGCTACAGGCTGAATTATCTTCTCTCAAAATTCAGATCTTGAAGCACTAGTTCTTTAATATCTAAGAATCTGGGGTGATTAAGATAAAATGAGGCTGTTAGCGAGGTCCTAATTCAATGGGACTGGTGTCAATATTTTTACTTTTTTCTTTCCCCCTTTCTTTCCATTTCTTTTTTAGAATTGAAGTATAATTGACTTACACTATCATATTAGTTTAAGGTGTACAACACAGTGATTTGATACTTTTATACATTATAAAATGATCACCATGATAAATCTACTTCCCATCTGTCTCCATATAGTTGTTATGATATTGTAACTATATTCCCTATGCTATATATTACATCTTTGTGACTTATTTTATAACTGGAAATTTATACTTCTTAATCTCTTTCAGCTATTTCACTTATCTCCCAACACTCCTATCTGGCAATCACCAATCTGTTCTCTGTATATGAATCTGTTTGTTTTTTGTTATATTTGGTCATTTGTTACTTTTGATTCCACATATAAGTGAAATCATATGGTCTTTGTATTTTTCTATGTTTTATTTCACTTATCATATTATATGCTAGATCCATCCATGTTGAAGCAAATCATAAAATTTCATTCTTTGTTATGGCTGGTTAACATTTTATTGAGTATACAGGTACTGCATTTTCTTTATTCATTCATCTATTAATAGACTCTTAGGTTGCTTCCGTCTCTTGGCTATTGTAAATAATGCTCCAATGAGCACAGGGGTATATATATATCTTTTCCAGTTAGTATCGCTGTTTTCTTCAGAAACATATCCTGAAGTAGAATTGCTAGATCATATGGTGTTTCTAGTTTTCATTTTTTGAGAAACCTCCACACTTTTTTCCATTATGATTGCATCAAAGTATATTCCCACCAAGTGTGCAGGAGGGTTCCCTTTTTACACATCCTCCTGAACACTTTCTGTTTGTTGCCTTTTTGATAGTAGTCATTCTGATAAGTAAGAGATGGTATCACATTGTGGGTTTGATTTGCATTCTCCCTGCGAAGAGTTGACTCATTGGAAAAGACTCTGATGCTGGCAGGGATTGGGGGCAGGAGGAGAAGGGGATGACAGAGGATGGCATGGCTGGATGGCATCATTGACTTGATGGACATGAGTTTGAGTGAACTCTAGGAGTTGGTGATGGACAGGGAGGCCTTGGCATTCTGCAATTCACGGGGTCGCAAAGAGTTGGACATGACTGAGCGACTGAACTGAACTGAACTGAACTGATGACTAGTGTTGCTGAGTAACTTATCATGTGTCTGTTGGTCATCTGTATGTTTTCTTTGGAAAAATATATTTCCAGGTCCTCTGCCCATTTTTTAATTGGGTTGTTCATTTTTTGAGCCTCATTTTGCCTTTGGATGTTGAGCTGCATGACCTCATTGGAAATCCTGGCTATTAACCCCTATCAGAGATATAGTAGTCTGCTCTTTTATTTTGCTGCAGTTTCCTTTGCTGTGCAAAGGTGCGTGTTGTTTTTTTTTTTTAAGTTTTATGCAGTTACATTTGTTTATTTTGCTTTTGTTCTTTTGCCTGAGAGTGCTAAGTTGCTTCAGTCATTGCTTCAGTCATGTCCGACTCTTTGCAATCTCATGGATTGTAGCTGACCAGGCTCCGCTGTCCATGGGATTCTCCAGGCAAGAATACTGGAGTGGGCTGCCATTCCCTTCTCCAGGGGATCTTCCCAGGGATTGAACCCGCAGCTCCCCCTGGCTCTTGTATTGCTGGCAGATTCTTTACCACTGAGCCACCATGGAAGCCCTTTTGTCTGAGAAGACATATCCAAAAAATATTGCTAAAACTGATGTCAGACCACAGTGTTTGTTTTCTTCTAGGAGTTGTATGGTTTCAACATTTACATTTAAAGTCCTTAATCCATTTTGAGCTTATTTTTGTATATAGCATGAGAAAGTAGACCAGTTTGAGTCTTTTGCATGGAGCTGTCTAGTTTTTCCAACGTCACTTATTGAAGAAGCTGTCTTTTCCCCACTCTATACTCCTATCTCCTTTGTTGTGTATTAACTGACCATATAGGCTTGGCTTATTACTGGGTTCTCCAGCCTGTTGTATTAGTCCCTGTGTCCATTTTTGTGCCAGTACCATATTTTTGGTTACTTTATCTTTAAAGGATAGTTTAAAACATGAACTGTGATACCTCTAGCTTTATTTTTCCCTCTTAAGATTGTTCTGGCTATTTTGAGGTCTTTGGTATTTCCACATAAATTTTAGACTTTGTTTGTTCTAGTTCTGTGAAAAATGCTATTGGTACTTCGGTAGAGACTGCACTGAACCTGTAGATGGCCTTGAGAAGTACTTCCTGTACATGAGACGGTGTATGTTTCCATTTGTGTATGCTGTCTTCTGTTGATTTCATCAACATCTTCAGATGTCTGAATACAGGTCTTTCACTTCCTTGATTATTTTTATTTCTAGGTTCTTGATTCTAGTGCAAGTATAGGTGGAATTGTTTTCTTTTTCTTTCTGATACTTCACTGTTAGTGAATAGAAATGCAACATATTTCTGTATATTAATTTAGCATCCTGCAACTTTACTGAATTCATTTATTATTGCTAATGGATTCTTGGTGGTGTCTTTAGAATTTTCTATATATAGTATCATGTCATCAAAAAAACAATTAGTTTTACTTCTTCCTTTCCATTTTGGATTCCTTTTGTTTCTTGTTATCGTCTTATTGCTGTGGCTAGAACTTCTAAAACTATGATGAATAAAAGTGGTGAGAGTGTGTATTCTTATTCTGCTGCTGACCTTAGAGGAAATATTTTCAGATTTTCACCATTGAGCATGATACTTGCTGTAGGCTTGTCATACACAGCCTTTATTATGTTGAAGTCTGTTCCTGCCACATCCACTTTGTTGAGAGTTTTTTTTTAAACATAAATGGATTTTAATTTTGTCAAAAGCTTTATATGCCTCTATTGAGATGGTTATATGATTTTTATTCTTCAACTTGTTAATGTGTATTACATTGAATAATCTATGGATACTTAATAATCTTTGCATCTCTGGGATTATTGCCACTTGACTGTGGTGTATGTTTAATGTTCTGTTGAATTCATTTGCTAATATTTTGTTGAGGATTTTCTCATTTATATTCATCAGTTATATTGGCTTGTCATTTTCCTTCCTTGTGGTGGCTTTGCTTGGTTTTGATATCAGGGTGATGCTGGCCTTGTAGAATGAGTTCAGAAGAATTCCTTCTTTTTCAGTATTAAGTCTTCTTTAAATGTTTGGTAGAGTTCATCTATGAAACCATGGACTTGGACTTAAAACTTGGAATTTGTTGGGAGTTTTAAAATTTTTGATTCAATTTCATTACTGATTATTGGTTTATTAATATTTTCGATTTCTTCCTGGTTCATTCTTGGGAGATTGCACATTTGTAGAAATTCAGCTGTTTCTTCTAGGTTATTCATTTTATGGGCATGTAATTATTTGTAGTAATCACTTATGATCCTTTGTATTTCTGTGGTATTGATTAAATTCTTCTCTTTCATTTCTGATTTTATTTATTTGTGCCCTGTCTCATTTTTTGCTTGTTGGGTCTGGTTAAAGATTTATCAATTTTGTTTATCTTTTTATAGAACCAGCTCTCAGTTTCATTGATCTTTGCTATTGCTTTTTTAGTTTCTATTTCATTCACTTCCTCTCTGATCTTTCTTTCCTTCTACTAACTTTAGGTTTTGCTCAGTCTNGTTTTGAATTTTCTTGTGTTCTGTTTATGCTTCATTTAAAAGGTTTCAGATCATTGTATTTCTAACTTCATTTTTTTTCTAGGTATGTTTTGATTTCCTCTGTGACTTCTTCAATATTTAGTGGCATATTATTTAGCTTCCATGTGCTTATGGTTTTCACAATTTTTCTCTTGAAGTTGATTTCTAACTCACACCATCGTGGTCAGGAAATATGTTTGATATTTTGAGTCTGTAGTAGTTTGTTTTGGCAGCCCTAGAAGACCAATACAAATAGTAAGGGAATAGAAATAGAAGTACTTATTGACTAGATAGATGTTTGGGTTAAAGGGGGAGAAGAGAGGCAAGAAAATTCAAAGGGATTTGATTTGAGTGACAGGTTGTTAGAGATGCCTTTTACCAAGTTGGGAAACTCAAGACTGCAGTAGATTGTAAATTAAAATTGGCAAATGGAGAGTTGCAGGCACTTGTGACAGATTACCAATACAAATGTGAAGCTTGGGGGGTTGGTGTATAGATTTGGTGGTATCTCTACTGAAATAGTTTCTTCTATGATACTTGCATACCTCAATTCCTCATTCAAACTAAGGGATCAGCTTGAATGTCATACTATTAGATAAGAGAACCTGACCATTCTGTCTGAAAAATCACCTCCTATCACCAGTATCCACGTCCCTTGATTTGTTTTCATAGGACATGGTGCTGGTGGTTTAGTCGCTCAGTCATGTCTGACTCTTTGCTACCCCACGGACTGTAGCCTACCAGGCTCCTCTGTCCATGGGATTCTCCAGCCAAGAATACTGGAGTGGGTTGCCATTTCCTCCTCCAGGGGATCTTCCCAACCCAGGGATCAAACCCAGGTCTCCTGCATTGTAGGCAGATTCTTTACCATCTGAGCTATAAGGGAAGCATAACACCATTATTTATGTATTTCAGTCAGTGACAGAGTCCTCAGTATTCGGAACAGTGAATGACATAATCTAGGTTATCTATAATGTTTTAAAATAAATTTAGAAAAGAATAGAGGAAATAAGGTAGGAAGGGAGAAGGGAAGACATCAACAGCCTGCCCCCTGTTTTTAATACAACCCACAAACTAAGAGTTTTTTGGAACTTTAAAACAGTAGGGAAGAAAAAGCAAGAATTTTGAAATGTGAAAAATTTATAAAATTTAAATTTCACTGCTCATAAAGCAGGTATTATTGGAACACGGCTATTTAAATGATGTCCTGACTGCTTTCACCTATAGTAGCAGAGTTGAATAACAGCCATAGAGACTGCATGTGGCTTCCAAACCATAAAATACTTATTGTCTAGTCTTTTATAGAAAAAGCTTACTGATCTCTGAGAGAGACTATAAGATATTACAAATTCATGGTGGGAGTCCACAATGGTTCCCCACTTCAGGATACAGTTTCTTATTACTGTACAAAGCTGTATATTTGTGTAGTCTCTTACCTAGCAATTCTTGCTAAGTATATACTCCTTATAAATTCTTGAGTCTTTAGAACAACATTGACAAGAATATTCAAAGCAGCACTGTTCACAAGAGGAAGCTTACAGACAGTACAAAAGCCTATTAATGGGAGAGTGAAAAATATACTTGGCACATACCACAGTGTGGATGAAAGTAATACAGTAAGTTATACACAGCATGGTACTGTTTATTTTTTATAAACGTAAACTAAAAATATATGCTTTTTAAGAGCTACATCTACATGCAAGAAAGCTACAGAAAGGGCTTCAAGGAAATGGAGGCTTTAGACTGATGATTATCTCTGCCTGGTGGGGAGGACGGGGTGGGAAGGACCGTGAGTTTAGTATACTATTTATCTTTAGGAGGACGGTGGTGAGTTTGCAGCTCCTTATTATATTAATATTAAATAAAAGTTGAATAGTTAGTGATGAATAATGAGATTATGGGGCTTCCCAGATGGCTCAGGGTAAAGAATCTGCCTGCCAGTGCAGGGTATGTAAGAGATGTGGGTTCAACCCAAGGGCCCAGAAGACCTCCTGGAGTAGGAAACGGCAGCCCACTCCAGTATTTTCACCCGGGAAATTCCATGGACAGAGGAGCCTGGCGGATATAGTCCATGGGGTTGCAAAGAGCTGGACCTGACTGAGCACCTACACACAGTGGCAGTGTGGTACAAACCAAGGACCATGATTAGTGCTGTGGGCGTGAGGTCCTGTTAGAGGGGCAAAATTCCCCCAAACGTGAGTTCTAGTGTTAACACTTTTAAGAAACAGCTATTTTTACAAATTGTACAAATTTGTTCTAGCCTAGGACTAAGTTTCTTAAACAAAATAAAGAGTAAAGACTCGATTATTTCTAAAGGGCTATTCAATTCTAAATGTCTGTGTTTCCATAAAATAAGGCAGGAAGAACAGTTGTGTTCAATTCACTATACAAGCAAATGTTAAACAGAAACAAATGGATCTTTTAAAATACTAGGTTTGTGGCCGAACATTCACTCAGGGCTTCGAAAACCAATTACCGCTCCGTAAAGTAATCAGCCTACCCCCTTATAAAGCAGAGTGGTACTCTTGACTTAATTGCTGGTTGCTACATCCTTCTTGTAGTCCCTATAATTAAAGAAGCTTTAAAATAGGGCAATGAACCAGTAAAAAATGTCCCAAACATGAATAAGAGATGAGGCCTCTGTCTGTAGACCAGCTGCTTGCCAGTACTTGTTGTGAGGTTTGAATTAATTATGGATGTGGTATGGCAGCTCCCATAAATGGCATCTGTCTGAAGAGACTCAGAAGGTCTCTCTACAGGCACCAGGCTGGCTCTTCTGTCTCTCCACTATAGCCTGGTGCGATGATGTGAGGGAAAGAGCATAATGGAATATAGTTTGGTTCTAATTACTGTATCACCCTTCATGAATCATAGCCTTGTCATGGAAAAGGGGCTTATGTAAGCTAATGATGCTATAAGCCATGCCACACAGGCCCACCCAAAACGGATGGCTCATGGTGGAGAGTTCTGACAAAACGTGGTTCACTGGAGAAGGTAATAGCAAACCACTCCAATATTCTTGCCTAGAGAATCCATGAACAGCATGGAAAGGCAAAAAGATATGACGCCATAAGATGAGCACCCTAAACTGGAAGGAGTCCAATATGCTACTGGGGAAGAGCAGAGGGTGATTGCTACTGGCTCTGATAAGAATGATGTAACTGGACCAAAGCAGGACCAATACTCAGCTGTAGATGTGTCTGGTGGTGAAAGTAAAATCCAATGCTATTCAGAACAATACTGCATAGGAACCTGGAATGTTAGGTCTGCGAAGCAAGGTAAACTCGAAGTGGTCAAGCAGGAGATGACAAGAGTGAACACTGACATTTTAGGAATCAGTGAACTAGAATGGATGGGAATGGGAGAATTTAATTCAGATGACCATTATATCTACTACTGTGTGCAAGAATTCCTTAGAAGAAATGGAGTAAACCTTATAGTCAATAAAAGAGTCCAAAATGCAGTACTTGGGTGCAATCTCAAAAACGATAGAAAAATCTCAGTTTGTTTCCAGTTTGTTTCAACACCACAGTAATCCATGACTATGTCCGAACCACTGATGCCAAAGAAGCTGAAGTTGATTGGTTCTGAGAAGAGCTAAACACATTCTAGAACTAATACCAAAAAACAGATGTCCTTTTCATCATAGGGGATTGAAATGCAAAGGTAGGAAGTCAAGAGATATCTTAAGTAACAGGCAAGATTGACTTTGGAGTTCAACATGAAGCAGGGCAAAGGTTGATAGTGTTGTCAAGAGAACACACAGGTCATAGCAATCACCCTTTTCCAACAACAAAAGACATGACTCTACACATCACCAAATGGTCAATATTGAAATCAGATTGATTATATTCTTTGCCATTGAAGATGGAGAGGCTCTATATAGTCAGCAAAAACAAGACCAGGAGTTGACTGTAGCTCAGATCATCAACTCCTTATGACAAAATTCAGGCTTAAACTGAAGAAAGTAGGGATAACCATTAGGCCATTCAGACTTGACCCAAAGCAAATCCCTTATGATTATACAATTGAGGTGAGGAATAAATTTAAGGGATTAGACCTGATAGCCAGAGTGCCTGAAGAACTATGGACAGGTTCACAACATTGTCCAGCAGGCACTGACCAAAACCATCCCACAGAGAAAGAAATGCAAGAAGGCAAATTGGTTGTCTGAGGAGGCCTTACAAATAGCCGAGAAAAAAGAGAAGTGAAAGGCAAGGGAGAAAGGGAAAGATATACCCAACTGAATGCAGTATTCCAGAGAATAGCAAGAAGACAGAAGAAAGCCTTGTTAAATGAACAATGTAACGAACAGAAGAAAACAATAAAATGGGAAAGACTAGAGATCTCTTCAAGGAAATTGGAGATACCAAGGGAACAATTTATGCAAGGATGGGCACAATAAAGGACAGAAACAATATGGACCTAACAGAAGCAGAAAAAATTAAGAAGACAGAAGACTAAACAAAAATGGTGTTAACACAGATAACCACAATGCCATGTCACTCACCTAGAGCCAGACATCCTAGAATGTGAAGTCAAGTGGGCCTTAGGAAGCATCACTACGAACAAAGCTAGTGGAGGTGATGGAATTTCAGTTGAGCTATTTCAAATCCTAAATGATGATGCTCTTAAAGTGCCACACTCAATATGCCAGCCAATTTGGAAAAGTCAGCAGTGGCCACAGGACTGGAAAATGTCAGTTTTCATTCCAATCCCAAAGAAAGGCAATGCCAAAGAATGTTCAAACTACCATACAATTGTGCTCCTTTCACATTCTAACAAGGTAATTTTCAAAATCCTTCAAGCTAGGCTTTAGTAGTACATGAATCAGGAACTTCCAGATGTACAAGCTGGATTTAGAAAAGGCAGAGGAACCAGAGATCAAACTGCCAACATCTGTTGGATCATGGAAAAAGCATGAACATTCCAAAAATAAATCTAGTCTACTTCATTGACTATGTTAAAGCCTTTGACTGTGTGGATCACAACAAACTGGAAAATTCTGAAAGAGATGGGAATACCAGACCACCTTGCCTGCCTCCTGTGAAATCTGTATGCAAGTCAAGAAGCAACAGTTAGAACCTTACTTGGAACAATGGACTGGTTCAAAATTGTGAAGAGATTACATCAAGGCTGCATATGGTCATCCTGCTCATTTAAATTCTATGCAAAGTGTGTGTGTGTGCTCAGTTGTGTCTGACTTTGTGCGATCCTATGGACTGTAGTCCACCCAGATCCTCCGTCCATGGGATTTCCTGGCAAAAATACTGGAAACATCATGCCCTCCTCCAGGGCATCTTCCTGACCCAGGGATCAAACCAGCATCTCCCACGTCTCCTGCATGGCAGGTGGTTTCTTTACTACTGAGCCACCAGGGAAGCCTCAGAGTACATCATTCAAAATGCCAGGCCGGATGAATTATAAGTAGAAATCAAGATTGCTGGGAGAAATATCAACAACCTTGGATATGCAGATGATACCATCCTAATGGCTGAAAGAGGAACTAAAGAACCTCTTAATGAAGGTGAAAGAGGAGAGTGAAAAAGCTGGCTTGAAACTCAACTTTCAAAAAACCAAGATCATGGCATTTGGTCCCATCACTTCATGGCAAAAAGAAGGGGAAAAAGTGGAAGCAGTGAAAGATTTTATTTTCTTGGGCTCCAAAATCCATGTGGATGGTGACTGCCATCATGAAATTAAAAGACGATAATTCCATGGAAGGAAAGCTAGACAGAACGAGACAGCATATTAAAAAGCAGAGATATCACTTTGCTGACAAAGGTCCATCTAGCCCAAGTTATGGTTTTTCCAATAGTCATGTACGGATCTGAGAGTTGGACCATAAAGAAGGCTGAGCGCCGAAGAACCTGTGCTTTTGAATTGTGGAGCTGGAAAAGACTCTTGAGATTTCCTTGGGCAGAAAGGAGACCAAACCAGTCAATCCCAAAGGAAATCACCCCTGAATATTCATTTTGGAAGTGAAACAGAGCAGGACTCTGTGGTCCTTGTGCCCCCACCCCCCGGCTCCATGTTTCCTGTCTGCCTTTTTTCCATGGAAAACTTCAAAAGAAGTGAAAGAACAAGTTTAATCAGGGAAATGAGAAATGCAGAAACAAAGAAAAACAGTCAAAGGAGACTAAATAATAATAATGTAGTCATTAACCATAGTCAAGGACTTTGACTTCTTTCTCAAGGGCTATAGATAAAATTCTGAGTCATATCCTGTGAGCTGTCTTAAAGATACTAAAACACCAGGTGGAGAAGTTAACTACACGATGACCAGACTGTACCCAGGACATGAGCTCTCACAGTTCCAAGAATTGGTCGCAAAGAAATCGGAACAAGTGGACCCTAGAACTGAAGATTAACTGTACCTAACACCACCAACATAATGCCAGTCAGACCACTGATGACCAATCTGAAGATAACCATTAGAGCTGACTGTGCTTTTTCTGCACGTAGACCCCCTCACCCCAACATCTCTGTCTATAAAAGTTCTTGCCCCACTGATTGCCAGTGCAGGGGGACAAATGTCTGCCACCCTTTCCCCACTACCTGCTCCAGCTGCAGGCTTCTGAATTACAGCAGTCTTTCCTTTCCACCAACCTGACTTGTTTATTGGCTTTTGAGCAGCAAGCAGCTGGACCCCACCATACTGTTTTGGTAATAGCACCGAGATGAAACTGAAGCTCCAATACTTTGGCCACCTGATGCAAAGAGCCGATTTATTAGAAAAGACCCTGATGCTGGGAAAGATTGAGGGCTAGAGGAGAAGGGGACGACAGAGGATGAGACAGTTAGATAGTATCACTGACTCAATAGACATGAATCTGACCAAATGCCAAGAGAGAGTGAAGGATAAGGAAACCCACTGTGCTGCAGTCCACAGAGTTGCAAAGAGTTGGACATGATTTAGTAATGGAACACACATATAGTAGTGTTATGGTACATTTATGGTTGGAAGTGATCTTAAGTTTGATGTGGTTCAGTTGTCTCACTTCATGAATAAGAAAACAGAGGCCCAGACAAACTGGTTTGTCTGTAGTCTTACAGTCATTCAGAAATCAGAAAAGTATAGTTTAGAATTTCTGGCTCCTGGTATAGTGCACTTGCCAATGATGATATTTTCTCCTTTCATTTCATGCTATGATTGGGAAGAAACACACACACACAAAGAAATCTAAAATAATTACAAATACTATGGTGTTCTAATATATTGAGTTCTCTATCACAGGGTTCCCAGTGAAATACCATTATGAGTCTTATATTTGTCTTTACAAGGATGTCTTATCTTTAGGAGCTAGGTGGGCAGTGAAGAATGGACTGGCAGGATTTCACCAGGTAGCAATAAATCTTTGCTGTAGCTTTTAGATGAATGGTTCTTCAACAGAGTACTTCCAACTCTGTAAGTCTGATTTTCAGTAGTAGTCTATGTTAGAGCTGAGTTTAGGTAATTTTTAGGGTTACACAATGTTAAATCTATATCAAGCTCAAAAATGAAATTGAGAAATTTTAAATATGCTAAAATGTAGGCATAAGCCAGCAAGCAGAAATCAAGTTTGGAGGTTCTCTTGTCTCCATCCAGTGCCTGTGGTAACCAGCTAATGAGGTTTGCAGTGAGACAAGCTTGCCAACTTCATGCTGCAAAGGCATGGGTGCGAAATTTGTCTTGCAAAACTAGCTGAAATTGTCACTATCCTGAGAGCTCTAGACCTGGGTTTTATTCCAACATCACTTCTGAACAGAGAAGACGCTATGAATGTTTTAGTCACAGCGCTAATTCTCAAGCGTTGACCCAACATGCTGTAAAGCACAGGAAAAATGAATATTTAATGAACAGATAGCCATCATCTAGATCCCCAGATGACCCTGAGGAAGCAGGCACACCAGCTTGCGACACCTTTTGCCTTTTTTCTCACTTTCTTTGGGATTCCTCTGCCCAAATTCCTTTGGGTTCTTATCTTGCCAGTGCCTACACCAAACAGCAGAAAACAACCAATTAAGTTCCTTCACATGGAAGGGTCATTGGATTTTAAATATGTGCTTGGAGATAGTAATGGTTAACACATCAGCTTAACTTTATACGAGTGTAACTCTAGACTCTGCCTTGCCTGGGTGGGAAATGTGTACTTCTACTACTTGGGCCAGGCTTTTGTGGTGCCTGTATGTGACTTCAAGAAGGGTCACATTTACTCTGTAAATGCAGACAGTGAGCCGGCACAGGTTTCTGAGTGCAGCAGGAACTGACTGCAGCTCTGACTCACAAGTCCAGCTGCTTGTTCAGGGAATAAGCTGCACAGCTGTATGACCAGCCCCGTGGCCACACGTATGTACACATTATGCTGTCCTAGGCACTTACATTTCTACCTCATTCTCTCCGTTACTCCGTCTCTCTCCTTTTGTTTCATTCTACATATATATTGTTTAGAGGAGTAAAACAAAAGAGAAATTTCATAGAAAATAATTTAAAATAAGTGGTCAATTATTTCTAAACCAATTAAGGACAGAAGATAATAAGCATGCATAGGTTGGACATTACTTTGCCAACAGAGGTCCGTCTAGTCAAGGCTATGGTTTTTCCAGGAGTCATGTATGGATGTGACAGTTGGACTATAAAGAAAGCTGAGTGCCGAAGAATTGATGCTTTTGAACTGTGGTATTGGAGAAGAACTCTTGAGAGTGCCTTGGACTGCAAAGAGATCCAACCAGTCCATCCTAAAGGAAATCAGTCCTGAATGTTCATTGGAAGGACTGATGTTGAAGCAGAAATTCCAATACTTTCGCCAGTTGATGAGAAGAACTGACTCATTTGAAAAGACCCTAATGCTGGGAAAGATTGAAGGCAGGAGGAAAAGGGGACGACAGAGGATGAGATGATTGGATGGCATCACTGACTCAATGGACCTGAGTTTGAGTGAACTGCGGGAGTTGGTGATGGACAGGGAGGCCTGGCATGCTGCAGTCCATGGGGTTGTAAAAAATTGGCCATGACTGAGTGACTGAACTGAACTGATAGTTTGGACTTAAATTATCTNTCTTTAATTGGATAAGCCAAACCACACCAGTCTGTGAGTATATATGTTTCTGACTTGCAAGTGTCATTTGGGGTGTGTGCATGCTCAGTCGCTCAGTTGTATCCAACTCTCTGTGACCCCATCGACTTTGGGGGATGTCACCTCAAATCAAATCATAGGAACAAGACTTATTGGGACTGCTTTTGTCTTTATGCCACTGTTTCTTTCAAACAGGACAGTGAAGGAAAAAGGTCATGGGCAGCGCAGAGATTCAAAGACACGGAAAAGTGCTAGCAGACGCTTGAGGCCCACAAAGTGTCCCTGAGGTTCTCAGTGAGACTCATGCGATCAATATCTCCCCTGCCTGCAGCCTGCAGAACCGCGCACCATCAAGGGCAGCCTTGTTTCCCGGGCTGGTGAGCCGGGGGATCCATGAGTCTTCCCTACGGAGCTCACCCCAGCAAAGCATCGTCTGGAAGAGGCTTGCCTCCTGTAGTGTCTTCAAGCTGAGACGTTCTTTTCCTGAGAACATCTGCCTCAGGGGAGAGGAAGAGGCAAGAAGCCCTGGATTTTTCACATAAACAGTAGCAATACTGCCAACCTACTCTTCAGGAAATTCCTTTTCCAGATTTAAACATGACATTTCCCTTCCCCTACAGCATTAACAAAAAATTATATTTCTCTACTATTTTTTCATATGCAGACCATGTGCATAATGGGATCGACTATATAGTAATGTAGTAATTAAATAGCTCTTTATCATACTTCCTGGATAATGTGCTTTAATTTTCCATTTGCTATTTAGATAGAATTTGAAAATATCACTTAAATTTACCCATTATACCTTTCAGAATAGGAATGATGACCTCCTGCCACCTTCCTTCACCAGGGAGTAAAGAAATGGAGATTTGTCCAGCTCATAAAAGATGTTGATTCCAGCATAAAGATATCCAAAATGGCCAACATGTAGATGGAGAGGGAATATTGCTTAAAATATATATTGCATTTCATAATTTAGAAGGTCATTGATCATGAGATATTCCACTAAGAAGGGAAAATTAAATCATTTCAAAAGAGCTCTAATTAATTTTATTTAATTATATTATCCTTGCTCATACATGAAAAGGAAATACTGTGAAATGAATTGGTTAAGGCTTTCCTCAACTTTCTTCACCCTAGTGGTCCAAAACTCCTGAAACACTTCACAACTCAAATCACCAATGTCCCCACAGAATGGTCCTCTGTGTCTATAAAAGCATTGGTGATAGGAAAGTTCTTAAACGAGAGGACTCTTCCATTGCCTCTAGAATTTGCTTCTAAGCCACTGAAATCTAATTTGTAAGTATTAATGCTAGTGCCATGTGCACCCAGGCAAAGAAAACTCATGTTAAAACTGCTTCTTGGCCGAGAGAAATGACAAGAGCTGTCAACAGTAAGACACATTCTGACATCAGAGACGCTAAAACTGTGAAAAATGGTGTGCATTCAAGAATCAATGAACTATTGCTTTCACTGAGAGTTTGACAATAAATAGAATTTTTCATATTTCAGAATGTTGTCTTACAGAGCACGCCCTCTCAGAGAACATGCTATAAGTCCTTTAAGGCATTGTTGAAGAGGGCCCTAAAAATGTGAATATGTGAGGGACAAAATTCCTCTCAATGAGTTAAACTAAAGAACTGAGAGTGAGTTCAAGTGGAAAATGCAAACTAATTTTAAGAGATGGG
Source organism: Redunca redunca (assembly GCA_006410935.1). Classification (NCBI taxonomy): domain Eukaryota; kingdom Metazoa; phylum Chordata; class Mammalia; order Artiodactyla; family Bovidae; genus Redunca; species Redunca redunca. Next base: position 954,329 of record SJYQ01104784.1, read on the forward strand.
TTAATTTATAGATCTAGAAGCCCTAAGTTTAATGTTTGACATCATTTAAAAGTAAAGAAGAGAGAGACCTGGGTTTGATCCCTGGGTTGGGAAGATCCCCTGGAGGAAGACATGGCAGCCCACTCCAGCATTCTTGCCTGGAGAATCCCTATGGGCACAGGGGCCTGGGGGCTGCAGTCCAGGGGGTCGCAAAGAGTCTGACACGGCTGCGTGAATAAGCACAGCACAGCACATGTGTAAAGGAAACAATGGCCGGAATGTCATTTGTCCGACCTTGGAAACCTGGGGAAAGGGAGACTTGTAGAAGCAGAAGTTATCAAAGGGAGAGGGAAGTTTAGTCAACAAAGAAGTAAAATAATGCAGCCCACAGGCTTAGCCTGAGGTCATCACTTCAAGTGATTTATGCAATTCCTTTTCATATTGAGCCCAAGCCTCCACATTGCCTGATTATGTAGGATTGCCAATAAGGGAGAAGATAAAACTCAAAAACTACTGAGTATCAGGTTTTTGAGTATCAGGTTTCAGTATAGTTATTCTTCATTAGAAATTAAATTAATTGATGTTTTAGTTTTAAACATCAATCTACTGAGTTTTAGATATTGGTCATTCTTCTATGATTTTGCCACCTCTTATTCAACAATGAAGCTCTCCAGACAATAATAATATACCAATTGTAAGCAATATACCAGTAATAACCAGTGTCATGAATATCCCCTTATGCGACTACCTGGGTGTCTGCTTGTTCGATTTCCAGGAACACACAAATGCATCCTTTTTTTCTTTGGCCTACATACATAGCAATTTTTTGAGCAAAAAGATAGGCAACAGCAATAGCGATTAAATAGGCTGTGGGGATTAGAGTCAGTAGTTAAATGGAAGTGAAAATTGTCTTGCATAAAGTCCAGATTAGTATTGGTAGCTTCAGGGACAGTTACTTTTGTACCTGTGGCTGACTTAGGGTGGGGTAAGGCTGAGATCAGAAAGATTGTATCCAGAACAACTCATGTCCTATAATGGATAATATGAAAATTACTTCTACTGCTACTACTGTCGCTTCAGTCGTGTCCGACTCTGTGCGACCCCATAGACGGCAGCCCACCAGGCTCCCCCGTCCCCGGGATTCTCCAGGAAAGAACACTGGAGTGGGTTGCCATTTCCTTCTCCAGTTTTCCTTTAAAACTGGAGGAAGTTTCAGTTCATTATACACAGGCAAAGTCGTATCTGACTGGAATAAGCTGATACAATTAATAAGGGAGGCCAGAAGGAAGAATTATAAGCTTTTCCTTTTCTTCTTTTGTGATAATTATCACATAAAAGTCCCAATTGTCACAGAGGCTTCCTTTACTCTTAAATCCCTGGAGAGAATGACTTATTCATTGTACGAGTCTTGTAGAGACTAGATGTTGAATGACACTTGTGTTGTACTTTTCAAAGTATAGTCATTTCGTATATATATATATTAATGTATAAAAACATTTTCATGTGTATCATTTAATTTGATACTTCTAAACAACACGGTGGGTTGCATTTGAAATACCCACAACTTGGGGCCTCAGTCCACCTCTAGTCTCTCTCATAACTTCTTGCTGAGACTATAATGGCATCAAAATGGTATACGCTGTCAAATTTAGATTTGTAGAAACAGATTACATTTTAGTAAAGTGAACCCATATAGTANCAGTCCACCTCTAGTCTCTCTTATAACTTCTTGCTGAGACTATAATGGCATCAAAATGGTATACGCTGTCAAATTTAGATTTGTAGAAACAGATTACATTTTAGTAAAGTGAACCCATATAGTATGATCGATAGCCAACTTAATATAATTTCTCAATGTCACCTGCAATAAGAACATGCAATCTACAAGTGCCAGGGTAAACCTGCTTGGATGAAGAATGGAGGCTACAAAGCTAATTTGTGGCACCACAACTCTCATTATTATGGCTAGCTGGCAATTATATGCACTCACTTGTTTGGAAATTGAAGCTATTATAACAATTCTGTGAAAGTACCAAGTCTATTAGCAAAGAATTTCAATAAACTTTTAAGTTTCTCATAAGCTACAAAATTGTTTCTATCATACTTTTTCTCCTAAAATCTCTTAGCTCATCTCTTATACACAAAACTTAACTAGTTTGAATTTAGGCTAGCTAGCTAACTTTGCCTTAGTTGCCTCACACATACTTTCACGTCATATTCCATAACTCATATTATTTACATGTTTAAATAGCTGTACTTTGTGACTATGTATTTTGAAATCAGGAATGTTTATTTAATAAGTTCCTACTACATATATATAATGTATGCTTTTATAGCACTCATATTCTAGAAACCTTTTTGTTGTTGTTTTATCCCAGGTAATTGAGCTGAACACATTGTTATGACTGAGTTGCCCTGGAATTAGAATGAGTGATTACTCAGTGGATTTGGATAAGGGAAAGTCACCAGATGTAAGTCATAATGTCTTTGCCAGGAGAGTTCTACTCTCTTTGACCTGCCGTAACTTGACTTTTAAGGGCTTTTGTTTCTGTTGACCAGGGGCCTTAGGTTGCCTTACTTCCAGGAGTAAAAATGAAAATGTCAAACTACAAACATTTCACTGATTCTGCTATTGTGAAAAGCAATGTGGAGTGTTTTGACTGAAAATATCTCCATAGAATGGATCACTTGTCTATCAATGATTATGAATCTTTCTCTTACAAAAGCAGCCTTAAATTGTGAAAGCAGGCAAACATTATTCAGATGTGAATCTACTGAGTAATATTTTTACTTCTCACTTTCCAAGTAAACCGAAGACTTATTAAAAGAATGATTCGAGTCTTATGCATTTATATAGTGTCTTATCCCTCTAGCATGGCACCAGAAAATATTGGATGTTATAATGAAGTGACAAAGATGGTGGACTCCAAAGTCACACTAACCTGGTTTCCAAGATTTCACTTAACTATTTTGAATTTAAGCTAGTTAACTAACTTTGCCTTAGTTGCCTCACACATGAAAGTGGATAATAAAACGACCTAACTCGTGTGAGTTAGTGCATACAGAGCACAATTCTAGCACATAGTAAGGGTTTGCTAAGTATTCAGCTCTGTTCAGTTCAGTCGCTCAGTCATGTCTAACTCTTTGCGACCCCATGGACCACAGCACGCCAGGCCTCCCTGTCCATTACCAACTCCCGGAGTTCACCCAAACCCATGTCCATTGAGTTGGTGATGCCATCCAACCATCTCATCCTCTGTTGTCCCCTTCTCCTCCTGCCTTCAATCTTTCCCAGCATCAGGGTCTTTTCCAATGAGTCAGCTCTTTGCATCAGGTGGCCAAAGTTTTGGAGTTTCAGCTTCAACATCAGTCCTTCCAATGAACACTCAGGACTGATCTCCTTTAGGATAGATTGGTTGTATTTCCTTGCAGTCCAAGGGACTCTCAAGAGTCTTCTCCAACAACGCAGTTCAAAAGCATCAATTCTTCGACGCTCAGCTTTCTTTATAGTCCAACCCTCACATCCATACATGACAACTGAAGAAACCATAGCCCTGACTAGATGGACCTTGCTAAGTATTAGCACTTTCTAATTGTTGTTGTTGTTTACATGTTCAAAATGTAGGTAATGAATGACTAAGATATTGGGTAAATAAGTAATATAAATAACATAAGCAAAATAATTTTGCAAGCTGATTGAAAAAGAGACAGCAATATAAAATGCTTTTAAGAAGTGTTCAAAGTTTTATTATTTGGGTTCATTCTACGAGCAAGCACACCCAATTTCAATCAGCATTACATTTGGAAGGTCAGATGTGGGCAATAAAAGACACATGGGTCAACATGCATAAACTTTTAGCAGAATAAGATCCAAGTTAATTATTTACTATGAAGTGATACATTTTAAAATAAAGTTATCTTTCTGAATGCTTCCTTGAATTTAGGTAGATTTTGAAAGTTCATGAAAGTTCATGTGCTAGTTACAATTCTTGGTCCAAGGGCATGCAACCTAATAGTTTCTCAAAAAGAAATATTAAATAGGTATGAGGGTTTAATTAAACTAGAATTTCCCAAAGAGTGTGCACCACAGAAACTTTGAGAAATACTCTATCCTACTATATCAGTTGCATGTCTGCAAAATAATAATGTTTAAACAATGTATAAAGAGAAAAACATCAAATGTGCTAAAGATAAAATTTTATGTATATTATCATTTTTGATGAGAATACACTAAAAGAAAATGAGTTGATTTAAAGAAAAGTATTTGTTAAGTTTTGGGTTGGCCAAAACCTTCATTTAGGTTTTTTCCATAATGAACTTTTTGACCAACCCAATAATTGGTTGTCTGTGGGCTTTGAAAAACTCATGAAGATGGTATACAAATCAGAAAAGTTTGGGAAATGGTGACTTGAAATAATAAATGATTCATTTATAGATAGACTTTTATTATAAGATAATAAACACAAGCTGGAATCAAGATTTCTGGGGGAAATATCAATAACCTCAGATATGCAGTGAAGAGGAGCTAAAAAGCCTCTTGATGAAAGTGAAAGAGGAGAGTGAAAAAGTTGGCTTAAAGCTCAACATTCAGAAAACAAAGATCATGGCATCTGGTCCTATCACTTCATGGGAAATAGATGGGGAAACAGTAGAAACAGTGTCAGACTTTATTTTCTGGGACTCCAAAATCACTGCAGATGGTGATTGCAGCCATGAAATTAAAAGACACTTACTCCTTGGAAGAAAAGTTATGACCAACCTAGATAGTCTATTCAAAAGCAGAGACATTACTTTGCCGACTAAGGTCCATCTAGTCAAGGCTATGGTTTTTCCTGTGGTCATGTATGGATGTGAGAGTTGGACTGTGAAGAAGGCTGAGCGCCAAAGAATTGATGCTTTTGAAGTGTGGTGTTGGAGAAGACTCTTGAGGGTCCCTTGGACTGCAAGGAGATCCAACCAGTCC